>JAMPIV010009136.1:542500-1030887 GCA_024509875.1 Oreohelix idahoensis
AAACGGGCACACAGTGTCAGAAACACGAGGTTTCCCTTAATTAGGAAAATAACCGGTGGACGACTTCTCTCAACAAATAATCTTGGTTCTCCACACCCTTGGTCAAATAATGTCGGAAAAGTTAATGTTTTTGTTCTGTAATTATTCTCGCCACAAGGCAGCATGTACATTAGAGTTTGTGAAGAAATATGATCTGGCTCAAAGGCCCAGTATAAGCATTTATTCTTTAAAAAAAAACCCGTTAGTGGGATTGGTATTCTGTCTATCTCTGAAGGCACACGCCCTGTCAGACAGGTGTTACTTGAAAAACCCACGTGGTTAAAGATATAAAATGTTTATGTTTCTCACAGGTATGTCTCTGTACTAAACGCCGGCAAAGTTGGGTTACCCCAGTATTCACTGAATAAAGAAAAAAACACATATGAAATATTTTACATATTATGTACTCGATATAACTTACGTTAGAACTGCAAGCGTAGAGCTTGACTTGACGTTTAAATTTCCCGTGAAATAAGTTATATATAAAAATCAATCATCATGAATTAGGAATACATACGTATTCCGTCAACACTCATGAGGCATCTAGCATTTATAAGTTAGTTTAGAAAAAATTATTCTCGTCTGATTATTTAGCAGTTAAATTAAATTCATTATAGCTACATGATTTTAAGCTAGAAATTATAATTTATTCTGGGAGCCGCGCTAGCGTAGTGGTTACAACACCGCTCTGGCGACCGGGTGATACAGGATCAAACCCGGGCGACGGCATTTGAGGATTTTTCGTCGACCGGGATTTGGACTGGATTAACTCGAGACCTGGCGAGGACATTTGAAGGAGTGTCGTCGACCAGGGACTGGCGGCTCCTGAGCCGACCCAGCTGCAATGGGTACCTCCGAAATCGGCGAGTATTTGCCTGAATGGCGAGGGACACCTGTCTCTGTACAAGAAATAAAGGGATACTCACGTAAAATCAATGTCAGGTTAGACATAAATAACCTGAGATTTCGCCTCGAGTATTAGCGGGCGTACGCAAAAAAAAAAAAAAAAAAAAAAAAAAAAAAAAAAAAAAAAAATAATTTATTCTGTTTGCCACTGTAACTCATCAGCTAGAGGATATAACAGACTTATAAATTAATCAATCTGCACAAAAGAAACTAGTGGGATAAAATAGGCGGTTAAACACTTAATCACTCACAAAATATTAGATACTTAATGTAATATTTACCTCAACACAGAACTACAGTCTCACAACGAAACTAAGAGGTTCACTTATAAGTTTAAGTATCTAGAACGAAGTGACCATGTCTACTGCAAATGGAGAATGGGTGAAATCAAGTTTCAAACTCTGGTTAATATCTTAAACCAGACAAAGGGGTCCTACTATTTCCAAAACCCCGATCTCTCCCCTCTCCTAACACCTACGTTAGCTTAGACGCACGCCGTAACTGCCACCAGTGCGTCTTGACACCTCCGTCTAACTATCTGACCGTGAGCGCGCGTGTCAGAGGCGAAATGCTAGACACTCTGTCTGCTCTGAGCGAGCATGGCTGGCGCGATTCACACCTCCGTCTAACTATCAGACAGTGAGCGCTCATGTCAGATGCGAATGTCAGACGACCCGTCTCCACTGCAGACGGCAATATCCCACTTCGCCGGGAGCTAGCCTGACGAAAAACTCTCGTGACAGCTGCAAATGTAGACAATTTGTCTGCTCATCATATCTGATAGACTGAAATCCCATCTAAAATTATCTCGTGCAAGGGACTGACACGTAGGTAATCTACTGCGTTTCTAAATGAGAAACCGAAACCAGGCGAAAGTTTGAATAGGAAAATAGTAATGTTTATAGTCGCAAACGTACGAATGCGAAAAACACAGGAAAAGGATAAAGAGTGTGTTAAAGTCATATTTGGTATATTAATCTTTTATGATAAAAAAAGAAGGGAATTAATCATTAAGACTTGTTGTCAGGTCGGGTTATTGTTATCTCGCCTGAACAGCGCGGTAGTCAGCTGTTGATTTGTTTAAAAGTGCAATCTAGTATTTACTTGTATGTTCTAAGAAGAAAACGTGTAATCACTACTAACATCTCTGCGGCGAGTTACCGCGTGAGATGTATTTTGATTAGGAATGTTTTGAACTGAGCAGTCGCTCGCTAACCCGAGAGATGTGTTGTGAACTGTACTGAGCGATAGGGCTCGTAACAGTGTGTTCCTAGCGAGTGAAGGGGAAAGAGATTTTTTTTAGCGATGTTCTCGATGTGTACCAGAGGATATTCTTGGTACCGGCATTTTTTATGCTTATGGGATATATGTGATTATCCGGCAGATGTATGTGTGTTGTTTATGACTGCAGTGGACGCAGTCCCTTTTGAGTATAATGGATAGTAATGGCCATATTAACAGTGTTGTTTATGACTGCAGTGGACGCAGTACCTTTTGAGTATAATGGATAGTAATGGCCATATTAACAGTGTTGTTTATGACTGCAGTGGACGCAGTCCCTTTTGAGTATAATGGATAGTAATGGCCGTATTAACAGTGTTGTTTATGACTGCAGTGGACGCAGTCCCTTTTGAGTATAATGGATAGTAATGGCCGTATTAACAGTGTTGTTTATGACTGCAGTGGACGCAGTCCCTTTTGAGTATAATGGATAGTAATGGCCATATTAACAGTGTTGTTTATGACTGCAGTGGACGCAGTCCTTTTTGAGTATAATGGATAGTAATGGCCATATTAACAGTGTTGTTTATGACTGCAGTGGACGCAGTCCCTTTTGAGTATAATGGATAGTAATGGCCGTATTAACAGTGTTGTTTATGACTGCAGTGGACGCAGTCCCTTTTGAGTATAATGGATAGTAATGGCCGTATTAACAGTGTTGTTTATGACTGCAGTGGACGCAGTCCCTTTTGAGTATAATGGATAGTGATGGTCGTATTAACAGTGATGTTTATGACTGCAGTGGACGCAGTCCCTGTTGGAGTATTGATGCTATTCGATGCAATGTAAACTGTCTCTCGTCTGTGTTGTGTCGTGAATAAAGTGTTCGAAACGTCACCAGTTGTTTTAACATTCGATGACTTCTACGTGTGTTACGATGTGGTGAGTAACTGTACACACATATCTGAAAACAGTCTACACAGTGACAGAACACCAACAGTACTCATTGACATAAATAATAAAACAGCATATATATCATTGATATATTTATTCTTTGACCACGTGTAACATATAGGATAGTGGTCACTCATCGCGACAGTAGGAACAGAGCATTCTATAATATTTTCTGCACAGGTGACGTATATGTGGTCAATAGTGGGAAGGCTGGTTGAAATGTTTTTAGGTTGTATGAAAGAATTCATTTGGTTTGTGTTGTGCCAGATGTTGAAATGGCTCCTGCACTGGGATTTCTATAAAGATACCCGACTATAAAATATCCCTGAGTCGATAGTTTTATTTCTAACAATATGCACTCGGTCTCTGCTGTCTCTAAATCACTTCTGCGGCGATAACTAATCGAAGTGGAAATATAAACTACTATACCTGTTTCTAGCTTTCTACCTGAGTCTCGCCGAACAGTTTTAAAGCCATTTAGGGTAATTTCATCATCTGATATTTTGTCGTTTAAACGACTTTCGGAAAGTCCAAAAACATGAAAATTTTTATTCAGAATTCGTGTAACCTCAGAAAGTTGCCTAATAAATGGTAAATGTTCAGGTGGCCCAGCCATAGACCATCCTTAATTAGCCATTGTGTCTGAAAGGTATGCATTTTATTTTGGAGAGTGGTTTAAAAATGAAAATAACAAAAGCAGTTTTAAATACGAAACCCACGAAAATTTAAACTAATTAACGTCACCAAGTAAGTGAAAATACAAATGTTAGTACTTAACGTACGAACACTTGGTACAAGTATTGCTAAAAATTACAATTAACTGAAATTGTCAGTAGTATATTAAACATAGTCAAACAAAAGTAGGCACGCACATTTTCACAGAACACTAAAATTCTAACAACGTAATTTAAGCAACACTGAGAGAATACGAATTAAAAAAGTAAATAAATAAAATAAAAGTTTAAAAAATCTTGCAAGTAAAAAAAAAAAAAAACTGTCGAAGGCCTGTAGCCAATGAAATTAGAGTGTTTTGAGAAAGTAACAAAGTACTTATTACTTTATGCGTTACAGTAATCAACTAATTTTCCAGGGGAAAGACGGCTTTGGTCGCAGAGATTAAGTCAATGAAAAAAATGAGTGTATTTATCATCGATAATGGATGTCTCTGTCAGGTATATAGTAGGGCCCGCGTTGCAGACATCATTAGTGCTTGGCTGAGTGACGCAGAATTGAATTGCATCTGGTAGCGAAGTTCTGGGTTCTACTGAGCACGACCAGGAAGGCTGCGGGAGGAAGCATGACGACTGTAGATTTCGTCTGCAGTGGTTCCAACACTTGTAGGAGATTTTTGGGTCTGGGACATTGTGGCACTGCTTGTTGAACTGTCATATAATGTGTTTGTGAGGGGCTGTCTTACAGGTAGTGGATGAAACATAACATCGTAGGGTTCGGCTTCCTGGCTGTAGGTGGCGTTCTGTTTGTTGTTAGGTAATTTGTTGGTTACAGGAGCGCTTCTTTGAGGGGCGGGTAAGGTGTGTTGTGCATTTTCATGAAGGGCTGATCTCATGGTCGATCGGTTTGTGTTCTTTGTGTCTGGTGGGTTGTCATGTTGCGTTCGCTGTGGGTCCTTGAATGTTTTTGCTAGGATGCTGCTACTTAGTTTGGATGTATGTATTTGATCTATGTAAAGGCGTTTCTTTTTTGCTCCAGAGTTGCTTGTAAAGAAAAGACTGTTGTTGATAAAGCCAATTATGTTGTGTTCACAATAGCTCTGGAGTGTCTTGTTGTTGGTGTCGGCTACGCGACGTTGGAAGCCATAGCAAGGCGGAGTAATGGATGACATAAAAATGGAGGTGTTAGGAAATTTTTGTTTTATTGTGGTGGTCAGTTTGGAAATCGCCGAAGGGCTAACGCTGTGTCCATTCATTATGTCGTTGATCCCTACATGTACTGTTGTTCTTGTAATGTTATGATGTATGTCGAACCCATTAATTCTATCAATTAATCTTTCAGTTCCAGCTCCAGGTATCGAACACAGATAGGCAGACATATCGACAGACAGGCAGACGGATAGATATATAGATAGACAGACAAATAAGATAGACAGACAGATAAGATAGATAGTTAGAAAGATAGATAGATAGATAGACAGACAGACAGACAGACAGACAGACAGACAGACAGACAGACAGACAGACAGACAGACAGACAGACAGACAGACAGACAGACAGACAGACAGACAGACAGACAGACAGATAGATAGATAGATAGATAGATAGATAGATAGATAGATAGATATTGAATAAGAACACAACAATTTTAAGGATAATTACGGTTCATCTGGTTTACCCTTGTAAGTGCCCTTAATTCCAAGCTGAGGATTAGCTCCAAGGACGGCGAAGAAAGTCTCATCTGGTATTTCTGTCTTTTTCGCCCATTCAAGAAGTGATTTCGCCGAGGCGTTGTGCAGAATGTAATCAACAAAGTCTCTACATTCAGTTGAAAAAGAAAAAGAAGAAAATATTTGGATAGAAATATTTTTTACAGTGTTGCCCACTCACTGTGTGCCCCAAATGCCAGTTTTTTTTTTAACAAGAATCGACTGAGTGAACTTTGACCAGAAGAACAAAACGAAAACAACATACCTTGGAATAGCTTTACAACGACACATCAACAGTACACTAAACAACATACCATGGAATAGCTTGACAACGACACATCAACAATACACTAAATAACATACCATGGAATAGCTTGACAACGACACATCAACAATACACTAAACAACATACCATGGAATAGCTTGACAACGACACATCAACAATACACTAAACAACATACCATGGAATAGCTTGACAACGACACATCAACAATACACTAAACAACATGCCATGGAATAGCTTGACAACGAAACATCAACGAGACACTAAACAACATACCATGGAATAGCTTGACAACGACCCATCAACAATACACTAAATAACATACCATGGAATAGCTTGACAACGACACATCAACAATACACTAAACAACATACCATGGAATAGCTTGACAACGAAACATCAACGAGACACTAAACAACATACCATGGAATAGCTTGACAACGACACATGAACAATACACTAAATAACATACCATGGAATAGCTTGACAACGACACACCAACAATACACTAAACAACATACCATGGAATAGCTTGACAACGATGCATCAACAATACACTAAATAACATACCATGGAATAGCTTGACAACGACACATCAATAATACACTAAACAACATACCATGGAATAGCATGACAACGACACATCAACAATACACTAAACAACATACCATGGAATAGCTTGACAACGACACATCAACAATACACTAAACAACGTAAATTTGTTTGAAAGTTTTGCAAATTTAGCCTGTCTTATCATCATCATCATCACCATCGTCACCCTTCACTCCCCAAGGAGCATAGGCCTTCAAAAAATCGTTTGCCGTCATCCCCTTCATGTATGGTCACCAGCTCTTGTCTCCATCAGTTCTTTGGTCTACCTCTGTCACTCTTACCCTGGAGATTCCATACCAAACTCTGCCTTGTAATACCATCAGTAGGTTTCCTCAGTGTGTGCCCTATCAATCTCCGGCGTCTTCTTCTCATCTCCTTAACTGAAGAGCAAAGTCAAGTACTCATTTACAGCTGTATAGAGTGGAGCGTGTCGATACCGTGAATCGAAGTACGTTTACCGCGAGAGACAAGCGCTCTAAACACTCTGTCAGTCGGACGCTGAAGAAGAGAGATATGTGTGGCTATTTGTCATCGAAAGACGGAGAAGAGGAAATATATTATTGGGCACGGTTGAATGAAAAACGTCTCCTGAGTTTACCTCATTGTAGTCGTCCTACCGTCAGATTATTTACACGTGATTCCATAATCCGGTAACGAATAATTTGACTTAGGCGATCAATATGAATTCTGGATACTTATTCATAACAACTTGCTCCCGATACATTCTATCCAATTGAAGTATATTCCACTTCAGTAACTGAGACGTAAATCGTATCCAATAATAATAGGCAGCCCCTAGTGCCATATAATAAGTTCCTTTATATAATTATCATCATCATGGGAGACTTCCAACAAAACGCGTCCGTCAAGGACCACGGTCACTACAAAAAGGGTACAATTACAAGGTCGTCACGCCGTAGCTTATCGACGTGACACGTCATTCTAAAACTAGGCAACCTATACCCTTTCGCGTTCAAAACCAAGAATCCGCGAAAACATAATATAAATTAATAGCGTCTTAAAAACCAAACCAAAATGCGCAACTTTAAATATAGATCTCACTACCCTAATGGCTACAATCTTAAATCCTCTCGTACCAACCACCACCTGTAACATTAGACATACAAGACATAGAAACACATTTTAAGGAACGCAGCCAGCGCAGACTTAATACACTTGCAAGCGACCCCTCATGGAAAGCAGAAGTCGTCATTCAAGAGCCGAAGCACACCCCTGCCACTGACCCATTTACCGTAGGCGAAGTATTATTTTGTATCAAGAAACTACCGAGTAGGAAATCACCTGGGGCTGACGGTGTGACGTATTGTGATGGGGCCGTAAAGACGCCCCCTTCATGTTCAAAGCATATTTATCGCCCACATATTTTCGATGTGCGTGCAGCACGCTGGGATGTGAAAAGTGATAGAAGATATGTTAGTTTAGGCCACAATAAAGCCTAAACTATAATTGTGTTATATTTGATAGTCGTGTGTTATATTTGATAGTTGTGGGCCATATTTGTGTTTTCATGCCTAATAGAGAAATAAAGGAGAGTGTTATTTGCGTGGCGCAATTACTACGCGCCGCGCAGTAAGTCGAGTGATTAGCCTAGTGCCTATATAAAGCATGCGATGGCCAGCAGCAGCCCTTTTTAAGTATCAGTCCAGACAAGAGAAAACGAAACGAGGCGCCCTGTGTGGGTAGCAGAAGAACAAAGACATGACACGATTAGCAACTGAGCACTAGCTGGGTGTTTGTTTGGTGTTTGGTTTGTTGGTTTATTTGTTTAATATTTGCTGTGTGTGTTTAGTGCCACTGACAGGGTTGTAGAAATAAATACAGCCCCTGCCTTAAGAATCAGAGTTTTATTGTTGAATCGGGTCGGTTGCGAGTGTGCAAGAGAGTGATCAAATATCACAACATCATCATCATCATCTCGCCCCACCCTATCACAGTATGATACCATCAAGCAGCAGGCAAACAATCTCGCCCCAATCTTGACGGTTATATTTAACACATGCCTTTTCAACCAACGGGTGCCACTAGACTGGAAGCACGGTGTAATTACCCTTGTGCCTAAAAATGGAAATTTAAGCACCAGCGAAGACTGGTGACCCATCTCTCTCCTGCTATCATCATACAAGTTGTTCATGAAATTAATTCAATCTCGACACATGCAGTGGATTGTTGACACCCAGCGACTGTCACCTCGGCAAAAAGGATCATTGCCAAGAAATGGTCTTCAAGAACATGTCTTCACCCTAAAAACAGCAGTTAGTGACTTCCTACATTCATCAGGAAAGGCCTATCTGTGCTTTATTGATATCAAAGATGCATTTGGCAGCATTGACCACGAATTTATGATAAGGGAGCTAAGCGAATCAGGCTACCCTGATGTTTTTGTCAACATCACCAAAGATATATACAGTGGCTCCTCCTATCAAGTTAAAAACGCCAGTACTATCACAGACCGGATTGAGCGTAAGAAAGGTATTATTCAGGGGTGCCCATGGAGTGTCATTGTATTTGAACAAGGCATCGATAAATGGCTGCGGTGGATTGAGCAAGGTTATCAAATACATCACGTGCCGAATCCTATTCAAGGGTATGTGGATGACGTAAGTCTCTTCGCCACCAACTGTAGTGGTTTTTGATGTTATTGTGTGGTTGCTATGTTACCTAGTGTACTGGATGAGGTCAGCTGTGAAGGCTCCTGAAGATAAAAATTTATGTGAGTTACAGAATGCCTTTCTGCTACCACTTACGACCTCAAACAGACTTATTCTGCTATTATGTATGTTAGCTACGTTTAATGTCTAGGGTACTGAAATGTGAGGTGTAGGTAAACACTAATTCTAATATTAATAATAAGCTCTATGATCAAATCAACTAACACTGGCTTTAGAAGTTAAATTTGATAATTTTTTGAATTTATTTAGTCCTGAACCAAATTTTCTTCTGGTCAGGACGTATGAAACAACATGTATTTATCAATAAAAGTTCATATATATATATTGCATAATCAAAATGAAATTTTTGTACATAGATATATGGTTACAAGGGTTAATATTTCGGGGTGGTGTCATCATACCCGATCTCTGTTTACACGAGTCATTGTCTTTGAAATATTGAACTGAAGTATAGTTTTTCTACACCAGGATTGTGTTTAGTTATTTATTTATTTGGGGAAGAGTTTGATGAATCCACAACAGGCCAGGTTTTCACTTATCTGGCCTGTGACGATGCAGTAAAGAATTCAAGTGGCCCACTCCTCACAATAGCTGGAGCAAAATGATAGGCTTCTTAGGCATCCACTCTTGGACCTCTTCAAGCATCTGGCACTAGCACAGTGCCAGACCAGAAACTCTGAAACCAAAATTTGTGCCATGTGTCAACACATTGCCTACTGCACCAATTTTACACACAACAAAGCAAAAAGACAATTGCAAAGATCGGGTCAGATCTCTCTGACCAACTCAGCACATCTCACCCAGGTGGTATCAAATAGCACCAGTTTCCCATGACTGCATTGCATCCGAAATATGTTCAATAGTCTCCTCTTCCATCCAATAAGGTGGGTGATATGTTCCCACTGATCTCAAATATAGATCTGTCTTCTCTAGTCTTGGATATGTTTTCCTATACTATTTATTTGCCTCTAGGCCCTGGGCTGTCGCTGGGGACCTAGAATAAGCACTCACTTGTCGTAATCATTTTTCATGACATGGCAGTATCAATCACTCAAAATATTAAATGTTAAATAAAAGGGTTAATGAATTTTTCTCCTTACCACAATTCAAAATTGAAAACACAGTTACGTTGTACTAGCAAAACTCAGCTGAGCTGCTGGCTAGATTATGGCGTCCCACTGATAATATATAATATTTCCTGGAAATCACTCTTCTAGCATTAACGAACTGTGTATATGGACAGTCTCTTACAAAATGGCACTAGCGGGCGTCTTTCTTTCTATAATATGAAAGCTTCTGTCCAATCAGCAGACTTCCCCTCTACCTTTCAAATATTCAAACTATAAAGTCCAATTTCGGTCCAGTCTCAGTCTAGTGTGTAGTATTTTTCTGTCGGTCTGTCCGTCCCAACTTGGTTTTTCCCAAAATTACACTTGTTTTTGGACCAACTACAAGAAAAAACTACACAAATTTTGTCTCCCCCTACTTCTAAGATTCTATGCTAAGTTATTTTTAGCTACCATCCTCCTACCCTGCCCCTAGCCCACTTGCAGTTTGTTTTGATGCGTTAGGCTCAAGGACGCGTCAAAATGTAACTTTAGTGAAAATATGCACAAATAACTGTCTGCTAGTCTGTATTGAACAATACAGTCTTTCGTCAATATCTTCCGTGTTATCTGTCCGTCTGTGTAATTAAAAGTATATTATTTCTCAGATTAAGATGGGCTATCAAACTAGCTAGTTTTTATTCTCCTAAACTTATTATTAAGAAAAAACCTACTTTTTTCAAGGTTAGTTTTGAAATTTGTTTTTGAACCTTCGTGTACGGCGTTTGCCGCTATATTCAAACTAAAAACGACTAATTACCGTAAAACGTCCAAGATACGTCTGTTTCTAACAAGAGCTAAGGTCGTTTTTCTTCCAATTCCTTACATTGTGTCAACTAGTGGCGTAATTTTTTTCTTTAAAAACTACAAATTGCGTCTTTTAGACTTAAGATTCAAACACGTGTTCAGACCGTCACATTTTTTTCTTTTCTCTCCGTTTCTACCCCGTCTAAAAGGATAGTCCGTTAGTTTGCATGTCTTAACTAGTTAGTGTTCAATGACCCTAGAAAACGCTGGCGTAGGTGAAGAAGCCGCGGCATATCTTACCTATATTTTTATCCCTACATGTTATTTTACCTATTATCTTTATAAATGGAGGAATTTTAACGTTGCATCACTGTAATTTCATCACACATCTCCCCACCTGAGAACATGCACTAATGCAAGTTCCAAAACCAGTGACACACATAGATAAAATTAACTCCTCACGCCTGCCAACTACTCTAATTTTGATCACAGGGGTTCCTACTGAGGAAATCTGCACCGACATTCTGTGACCCCGGGATATATGCAATATTAAACTGATATGGTTGCAACAATAATGACCATCTTAACAATCTTGCATTTTCATGCTTTGCCTGAGATAAGAACACGAGAGGCTGGTGATCTGTCTGGACCACAAAAGTCCTACCATACAGATAGATTTGGAACTTTTTTATTGCCCAGATTAACGCTAAACATTCTTGTTCGCTTGTGGAATATCCTTGTTCCGCTTTGTTCAACTTGCGGCTTGCATAAGCGACTGGGTTCAGTTCTCCATGGGGTGAAGAGGATCTTTGCAACAAAGTAACCCCCAGGCCTACGTTGCTTGCGTCTGTTCTCACCACAAAGTCCTGAGTCAAATCAGGCAATTTGAGAATAGGCTTGCTAGTGAGTTTTTCCTTTAACTCTTGAAATGCCAATTCACATTGCGCTGACCAAACAATTTTATCTGGATTTCCCTTGCGAGTCAGATCAGTCAGAGGAGCACATATAGAGTTAAAATTTTTGATATATTTTTGGTAAAATCCACATAACGACACGAATGATCGCACGTCTTTTTTTGTTTGTGGTCTAGGTGCTCTCTGCAGTTTCTCCAAGTTCTTGGGGTCAGGGGTCATGTTACCCTGATATACAGTATGTCCCAAGAATTCCAACTCTTTGCATCCAATACAACATTTTGTTGGTCTAGCAGTTAAGTTCGCTTCCCTGAGCCTATCAAATAACATATTCAGAGAGTTAATGTGTTCTTCAAATGTTTCTGTGGCGATGAGAATATCATCCATGAAATTTGTGATACATGGATTATTCAAGGGATCCAACAATTTGCGCATCATCCTAGAAAATACACTCGGAGCATTTTTTCAATCCGAATGGTAGCAATAGCCTTTGCTAAGATCCACCTTCGAAAAGTATTTTGCCTTGTTCAATCTGGCAAATAACTGTTTTGTGTCCGGTAATGGATCCACCTGACCTTCTGTGACAGCATTCAGTTTCCTGTAATCTATGCACAGTCTATGTTCCCCAGACGGTTTCCTCAACAAAACTACACTGGAGCTAAAAGAAGATTCACTGTGAGAAATAATCCCTTCTTTCAACAAATACTCTATCTCCTCTTTCAATGCCTTCTCCTTAGCGAACGGAACAGAATAGGCTCTCATACAGATTGGGTTTGAGTCTACCAGCTTTATGTCATACTGTAGCAAATTTGTATGTCCTGGTTTATCTGTTAATACATCTGTATGTTCCTCCAGAACCTGTTGAACTCTCTCCCTCTGATTTTTAGTCAGGTGCTTACTGACTTTTACCTGTGCAGCTGTCTCACAGGGGTGTAATGGGTATTCATGTGAGGTGAGTGGTTCCTTTTTCATTTCAGTTGCGATAGCCAAGGTCAGTAAGGGGGTGCCTTCCTGGATTGGTCTGTCCAGATACTTCTTTAAAAGGTTCACATGATATATTTTCTCCTTCCCCTTTTTGTCAATTTTATAGTTTGTTCTAGACACCTTCTCTAGAACCGTATATGGACCTTGCCATCCAATTAGCAACTTATTCTGGCTGCCGGGTAGTAGAAGAAGCACTTTCTCTCCCACAGCTAATTCTCTGTCCTTTGCTTTCCTATTAAAATAAGCTGCATGTTTCTTCCTGGCTTGTCTCAAATTATCATTTGCCAGTTTCCATCCAGCTTTCAGACGAGTGGTCAGCTCGTTCACATATTGATATGATGAGGTAACATTCTCTTCTGCTTTCTCATCTGTCCAGGTCCTTAATAAGTTACATATGGACTTTTATATTTTTATACTTATTTTGCATGGCACCCGTCGGGTCCTTTTCATTAGAAGCCTTATAGTGAGGACTTTTCTTCCTAGAATCATCACTCACAAATCGACCACTACCAATTTTTTTCTTGGGGTTGTCTCCCCACTTTAGATTACTTATGAGAGATCTTCGCTCTCTTTTAGTTTCCTCCAGTTTATATAAGGCTGACCGAGGGATTGTCAGCTTATTCTGGGGTAAAATTACTCTTTGTACTCGTCGCATAGTGGCCATGTTAATACATTCAAGTGAAGACTGGGTGTGAAAAGGGGGCTCCCATTCCACTTTGTCTACTTTATGATAAGTATTTTTCCTTCCAGGCCTAAGTTTGCCCCGTGGCGTTTCTAGGTCCTGCACATTTTTTCCCTTTGTGGGTGTTCCCTCATGAAATACGCCACATGCTTCTACAAAGTTCTCAATATCGACATTTACGTCGGGCCAATAGTATTTTCGAGCAACCTTTTGGCAGATGGTACCTACTTTCTCATGGTCACCATCTTTTCCAACATGTAAGCTCCTCATTAAATTTGCCCTATATACCTTGGGAAGAACCAACTGTCCGTGACCAGTGGATCTAGTTCCTGTCTTCCTGTATAGCAATTTGTCCTTCATAAAATACTCTCCCTTGCTTGGAGGTGTGTGGCATTTGGGCAATTTTTTAAAACATGGCTTGAGTGTCCTATCCTCAGCCTGCGCCTTCCTCATCTCTTCTGGATGAGCATTTATAGGTTCACCTTCTTCCTCCTTTGACTGTGACCTGGTCTGCACTGTCGCCATGATCACAGGTCTCTCGGAATTCCCCAAGAAGACGTATCTACACCCCAATATCAGAGGGTAGATTGGTTCATCTATCACTGCTGCTCTGATTTCTCCTTCCACATAGCGAGTTTTCACCGTTATCCTAGCGATGGGAAGTGTCATGAGTGGTATGTCCTTAGTCGCCCCTTGTATTTCCACTGTTTCGGTGGGGTACTGACTTGGGTCCACTAGGCTAGACTTCACAACTGAATCATAATCCAAACCTGTATCATATAGGCACCTTATGGTGACCCCATTACAAATAACATCCTCACAAACTGGGGGGTGATAAGGTTCCTGCTGTCCATTACGATTAACCTTTAATCTCTGGTTCCCCGATTTCATTGCAGCAATGTTTGAAGGTTTCCTTTTACAAAATTCGGTGTTATGGTTGTCCTTCTTACACCATTTGCACCACCTCTTTCCTTGGTTAAAAGGTTTTCTTTCATTATATTTTTGGTCATTGAACTGTGAGTTTATCACGATAATCATTTCGTAGCCTATCAAAGTTGGTCCTACCTTTATTACCTTGTTCTCTGGTATCCAATTTATTAAAGTGCTGTGGGGCTTTAAAATTTTCTATATGTTTCTTTTTTGAGCCAACTACCTCTGCCTGGGCTGCTTGATACCCCTCAGCGACATTCAAAACCTCCCCCAACCTCTCTGCACCTTGTTCCATGAGAAATTTTCTCAGGTCTGGAGCCATGGACTCTCTTAATTGCTCTATCATGATCATCTCTTTGAGATCTTGGGTCTTCCCCAGAGCAGGGTTGAGGCTCCCTGACTAGGCGTGGCATCGGAGGAAAAGGGGCTGGCACCATTTTCAGGAGCATGGCCCTGAATTTCCAACTCCCTTAGTCGTAATTCGTGCTCCCTTTGCAATCTTCTATCTTCTGCCTCAGCAGCCTGTCTCCTTTCATCTCTTTCAGCAGCCTGTCTCTTTTCTTCTGCCTCTCTTTCGGCAGTCAATCTCTTTTCTTCTGCCTCCCTTTCGGCAGTCAATCTCTTTTCTTCTGCCTCCCTTTGCTGTCGTTTTTCTTCTGCCTCCAATGCCCTAGCCTCCTTGTCAGCCTCAATCTGCAGCCTCTTAAGTTCTTTGTCAGCCTCAATTTGTAACCTCTTCTCTTCAGCTAACCTCCTATCTTCCCTTTCAATATACTTGTCACATTCTGAAGTTACATACTGGATTAAAACCTGACCATCCATGTTCATTTCCTTCGCCGTCAGCACAGCAGCCGATCTGAATTTGGCTAGATCTGCCATACTATATCACACAATTTAACAATGACTAAGGTAAATTAAAAATTCTAATTACTAAGGTAATATACTAATTAATTAATTACCACTGGCTGTGAAGATTCATCAACTTTTACTTTCCACTTTTAATTTTAGGGACACTGTTAAATTTATACAACTTATGCCACCAATAGTTTAATTCCCGGACCAGGAGACCCTAATATCTTTGATAAACCTAAATCCCGGACAAGAGCTACCCAATATTTGTAGTGGTTTTGATGTTATTGTGTGGTTGCTATGTTACCTAGTGTACTGGATGAGGTCAGCTGTGAAGGCTCCTGAAGATAAAAATTTATGTGAGTTACAGAATGCCTTTCTGCTACCACTTACGACCTCAAACAGACTTATTCTGCTATTATGTATGTTAGCTATGTTTAATGTCTAGGGTACTGAAATGTGAGGTGTAGGTAATTAAATACACTGACACACACAGGTAAACACTAATTCTAATATTAATAATAAGCTCTATGATCAAATCAACTGACACTGGCTTTAGAAGTTAAATTTGATAATTTTTTGAATTTATTTAGTCCTGAACCAAATTTTCTTCTGGTCAGGACGTATGAAACAATATGTATTTATCAATAAAAGTGCATATATATATTGCATAATCAAAATGAAATTTTTGTACATAGATATATGGTTACAAAGTTTAATATTAACACTAACTACAGTGTCTTTGGAAAACTAGCACTGGATGTTTAGTCGGGGTGGTGTCATCATACCCGATCTCTGTTTACACGAGTCATTGTCTTTGAAATATTGAACTGAAGTATAGTTTTTCTACACCAGGATTGTGTTTATTTATTTATTTATTTGGGGAAGAGTTTGATGAATCCACAACAGGCCAGGTTTTCACTTATCTGGCCTGTGACGATGCAGTAAAGAATTCAAGTGGCCCACTCCTCACAATAGCTGGAGCAAAATGATAGGCTTCTTAGGCATCCACTCTTGGACCTCTTCAAGCATCTGGCACTAGCACAGTGCCAGACCAGAAACTCTGAAACTAAAATTTGTGCCATGTGTCAACACACTGCCTACTGCACCAATTTTACACACAACAAAGCAAAAAGACAATTGCAAAGATCGGGTCAGATCTCTCTGACCAACTCAGCACATCTCACCCAGGTGGTATCAAATAGCACCAGTTTCCCATGACTGCATTGCATCCGAAATATGTTCAATAGTCTCCTCTTCCATCCAATAAGGTGGGTGATATGTTCCCACTGATCTCAAATATAGATCTGTCTTCTCTAGTCTTGGATATGTTTTCCTATACTATTTATTTGCCTCTAGGCCCTGGGCTGTCGCTGGGGACCTAGAATAAGCACTCACTTGTCGTAATCATTTTTCATGACATGGCAGTATCAATCACTCAAAATATTAAATGTTAAATAAAAGGGTTAATGAATTTTTCTCCTTACCACAATTCAAAATTGAAAACACAGTTACGTTGTACTAGCAAAACTCAGCAGAGCTGCTGGCTAGATTATGGCGTCCCACTGATAATATATAATATTTCCTGGAAATCACTCTTCTAGCATTAACGAACTGTGTATATGGACAGTCTCTTACAAAATGGCACTAGCGGGCGTCTTTCTTTCTATAATATGAAAGCTTCTGTCCAATCAGCGGACTTCCCCTCTACCTTTCAAATATTCAAACTATAAAGTCCAATTTCGGTCCAGTCTCAGTCTAGTGTGTAGTATTTTTCTGTCGGTCTGTCCGTCCCAACTTGGTTTTTCCCAAAATTACACTTGTTTTTGGACCAACTACAAGAAAAAACTACACAAATTTTGTCTCCCCTACTTCTAAGATTCTATGCTAAGTTATTTTTAGCTACCATCCTCCTACCCTACCCCTAGTCCACCTGCAGTTTGTTTTTTATGCGTTAGGCTCAAGGACGCGTCAAAATGTAACTTTAGTGAAAATATGCACAAATAACTGTCTGCTAGTCTGTATTGAACAATACAGTCTTTCGTCAATATCTTCCGTGTTATCTGTCCGTCTGTGTAATTAAAAGTATATTATTTCTCAGATTAAGATGGGCTATCAAACTAGCTAGTTTTTATTCTCCTAAACTTATTATTAAGAAAAAAACCTGCTTTTTTCAAGGTTAGTTTTAAAATTTGTTTTTGAACCTTCGTGTACGGCGTTTGCCGCTATATTCAAACTAAAAACGACTAATTACCGTAAAACGTCCAAGATACGTCTGTTTCTAACAAGAGCTAATGTCGTTTTTTTCATGGAGGTTAAGCCACAAAAGTGTGCAGTGTTCAGCGGTCAGCGAAGCGGAAACATTTGGGTCAAAACTCGTAAGGCGGACATTAATATTCAAGGTCATGAAATCCCCTCTTCTGATCGAGGGCGTTCCTACAGATACCTAGGACATGACATTACAATTGATAATACATCGGACCAGTTCCAAGCAAGCAGCCTTATATTAGAATTTAGGTCAAATTTAACAAAATTAAGCTGTGCCCCTCTCCCCCCCCCCCCTACCAACGTCAGCAAAGATCTCATTAATTAACCCGATGTGTTTCGGTCCTCTCATGTTTTATTTTTCTAACACACTTCACAGAAAAACAACTTAAAGAAATTGAAGATGAAATTGTACACGTTAGAACATGGCTACCGCTAAATGAATCATCCACAAGGAGCTATTTCTTTTGGTCCCAAATCGCAGGGTGGCCTTGGCATACCAAACCCCTTCGTATTATACCCCTCTCGACATATTTCATTCCTTATCAGTATGCTCAATTGTGATGATAGTCTTGTAAAAACTGCAGCATAAAACTCGTTAGATAAACATATGAAAAAACGTAAAATAGACCAAGTAGATGAAGATAGGAATAACTTTGCAAGTTACGAGCTAAACGAAACGAACCACCTAGTTAAAAGATCGAAGGTAAATTGGCCAAGATCATTTTGGGTAGAACTGAATGAAGAATGCGCGTGTAAAGGTGTGAGTGTGAAAGTGGATGACAGTGGCCATTACATTGTACATTTAGACGTAGATGAAGATGTGAGTCTAACATACAAGTCAGCAAACGCTTTTTATTCTGGATTTAAATCACATAAACTTAACCTAATTCTAAGTGAACTAAAAAGTAAATCGTCACAAGGGAGAATAGTGCGCGAAATGAAATGTGTAAACCATTCATTGTCATCTAGTTTTCTATCTAATGTTAAATTAAGTGATAAAATGTTTTCATTTGCTGTGAGATCGAGGTTACAGTTGCTGGAATGCGAAAGTCTTTTACATCTATACTACCCACAGACATACACGAAAATGTGCAAAATATGTAACCACCCATACGAAACAGTATCACATTTATTGAATGGATGTACCAAATTTCAAACATTACAAGTATACCAACAAAGGCATAATAGAGCTGTAGAAATTATTTATGAGAAACTGAAATCCTCATACAATAATAAGAGTGACATAACAATAAATAAAGAGATAATAGTTAAACCATCACTTTTCGGCAGCAGTAACACTTCATTTAAGACACATGCCGTAAAACCTGATTTAACAATAATTATAATCAATCGAACCAACGGGCTGATCACCCGTTTGCCAGTCACTTCGATTACGGAAACAACAGCAAGTGGATTGATTTGCCGTTGCCCTAAAGACGCCAATAGGCGTGATGGGAAACAATGGCAAAGAAAACCTATCTGCTGTTGCCCTTAGACGCCACTAGGCGTAATGGCCACTGACTGCTTTGACGTTCGGTGGCTAAGGACGGAAGAAGAAGAAGAAGAAGAATAATCAATCGACACAACAAAACAGCTTTTATAGTGGAGGCAGCAATACCATATGACGCCCATTTAGATAAATGTTACCAACATAAATTTGATAATTAACGATCTAGGCTATCGTACGCATGTAATCGTACTGATAATTGGTAGTTTGCGTTATGTGCATGCAAAGTGTGTGAGTGGATTAATGTCGCTAGGGTTGCGGAAATTTGAAGCCAAAGTTCTATGTAAATATGTCAGCATTAGTGCAATTATAGGCTCTTACAGAATATGGA
This sequence comes from Oreohelix idahoensis, assembly GCA_024509875.1. NCBI lineage: Eukaryota > Metazoa > Mollusca > Gastropoda > Stylommatophora > Oreohelicidae > Oreohelix > Oreohelix idahoensis. The sequence continues at coordinate 561,902 of JAMPIV010009136.1, forward strand.
AACTTCGATGTAAAAAACACCCATTGTAAATTGCTGGAGATGTTTTCCACACAGTCTAATCTCAATTGTGCTCTGTCTACTATACCAAACGACTATTGTATTTGATGCTATATTTAATATCTCACTCCACTAGCTGTCAAAGCTTTTTATGGCAAATAAAAATTATGATAAAACCCCCATGTAAAAACACCCATATTGCTCTACTTGAATGTTATTCCACACACATTTTGTAAATTTCAATAATACTCATTTTTGCCAGGTTATATCATATCATATCATATCATATCATTATATGCCAATGTCTTTTAGAAAGCTTAAAGATTGTTATGTATGTGTAACACAAACATTAGATGTAAAAGCACCCACATAGAACTACTTGAGGCGTCTTCAACACTTTATGTAAATTCTAATGATTCTCCTACATGCCATGTTGTATCTATTATATCATGTCTGTACATATTAATGTATTTTATGGAGAATAAAGATTCTGATATGTATGTATGGAGGTAGGCAAGCAGGCAGGCAGGTAGGTATGTATGTATGTATGACCATAGACGGTGACGGTAACTGAAGGCTGGAGACTTTTGATGTCAGCTTGTAAACTGTGTACGAATTGAATTCAACGGATTATGAATGTTTGGCCATTGTTTCCTGGGCGGAGTTTAGCACACTTGCGGACTCTAAATGATTATCCGATATGATATGGTGTTTTTATACTGTATCAAGCACATGTTAATGGATTTTTTTGGATAATAAAGATTCTGATTATGTATATATATAATATATGTTATTGTTATACAGAATTGACATCATTGCACTCCGGGCAAACCCACAGGTGCCCAGTCTCCATCAGTATATGTCGAAGAGTGTGAATGCTAACTGTTCCTGTAGCTCGCTGGTTGTAAACACGACGGATGCATCCTCTCATAAGTCCATCTCTACTAACCTTACGTTTGATGCCAAATTCCAACAGTCTTAACATTGATGATTCATCTATTACAGTGTCATTCTCAAACTGGCGATCATTAATTTTCTCAGTATATCTCCCTTATCCATATCTAGTGTCCCCACTATGGGTTCTCTTGATGCTAGTCTGTCAGCTCTTTCATTACCACATACCCCAGCTTGACCATGACAGTATAATCCACACCAGCTCTTGTAGACTGGAAGCATCTATGAAAGTTGTTATCTTGTAAGCCCCGCTATATTCGGCGACGATTCTGCCCTGCACCCGAGCAGAGGAGCCCCAACCGGATTTCTCACCACGGATCACAGACCCATCTGTATACACAACTGTCGTAGATTTTTCGATAGGATTTAAGACTCCTGAAAGATTAGAATGCACAGTGGTAAAAGCCCAAGAATCAAATCAAATAGAGCTGTCCCCTGAAAACAAGAATCTTCTCTCTCTCTCAGGCCTATCTTCTACGACAGATATATAAGAGTCAGACAGACTATTGACAACATATGTTACTATGTATGAACATACCACTCACGTGCACACCCCTTCAAGTGACAACAGTTAGACACACAGACGTGGGAAAACTATAACAATACTTATGTAAATATTCTAGAACGAGCTGACCAACACGCTGATTAGTTCCAGAGAGATTTTATTTATCATCTATAAAATCTTCTCACAACACCAAAAAACAAAACAAAAATACATCAAGGAAAACATATGCACATAGTCATACAATATCAAGAAAATTACTTACAATCGGGTTGTGGTTTCGCCGGCTGGCGCAAATTTTGGACACTCACACTTTTTATCTGTTACTGTCGTTTACTGAAACAGATCCCAGCTCTGCAGATTTGTTTGTTGGTTTCATTAAAATGGATCTGGGGAGCGTCTGCTTCAGGCGATAGTTATTTCAGACTAAAGTTAATGTCACTTGACTCCCGAGGTAAGAATTAGGCTTAAACGAGCACAAAATGTCAGAACACGAAGTTTCCCTTAATTAGGAAGATGACCGGTGGACAACCTCTCTCAAAACAGAAAATCTTGGTTCCCCACTCACTTGTCAACAATGTCGGAAAGTTTATGTCATAGATTGTAATTATTCTCGCCGCCAGGCAGAAAATTTACGTAGAGTTTATGGAAGAAATTAAGATCTGGTTCACAGGCCCAGTATTGATCATTACAGTCTTTTGAAAAAAAAAAACCCGTTAGTGGGATATAGTATTTCTGTCTAACTTGCACCGTCAGATCAGTGTTACTTGAGAAAACCACGTGGTTCAAAATAAGGACTGTCTATTTCTTCACAATTATGAACTCTTATTAAATGCTGGTAAAGTTCGGGTCACCCCCAGTATTTCACTGTATAAAAAGAAAAGCACATATAAATCATTTTCATATTTTGTACCCAATATAACTTACATTTAAAACAGCAAGCATACAGCTTGACTTATATTTAAACTTCCGGTGAAATAAGTTATATAAAATCGATCATCAGGAATTTAGGAATATGGTGCGTATTCCGTCAATATTCACTGATGTCGCGTCTAGCATTTTATAAGTTTGATATAAAATATTCTCGACTGAGTATTAGCCGTTAAATTAAATTTCTTATAGCTACTAGTTTGTTAAGCTTAGAAATATTATTTATTCTGCTTTCCACTGTAAGCGTCACTAGAAAATAATACAGACTTATAAATTATGCACTCAGTTCAAAAGAAACTAGTTAAAATGAAATGAGCGATTTACGCTTTAAACACTTTAAACCCTACACACAATACTAGATATATAATATTAATATACCTCAAGCACAGCACTATGATGTCACAACGAAACTAAGAAATATCACTTATAAATTTAAGTGTTCTAGAACGAAGTGCCCACGTCTACTGTAAAATGTAGAATGAGTGAAGTGAGTTACAAACTCGGGCCAATATCTTAAAATTAGACAAAGGGCCCCAACTCTTTCGCCAAGCGAAATTATCTCCCCTTCTCTTACACCCTGCGTCAGCTTCCCTCATGTCGTAACAGCCATCAGTGACCGAGAGTACGAGTGAGTTGCAAATCCCAGACAGCCTGTCTCCAGTGCGGAGCGATTTTTCACACTACGCCGGGTTTTTCTAACGAAAAACCTCATGCGTTTCTGCAAACTGTAGACAGCTGTCTGTCTGCCATGCCCCGATGGAGCGAATTCTCACACCCCCCGCCCGGGGACACTGGTCAGTCAGCGCTCTGACCGGGGAAACTGCAGACGTATGTCTGGCGAGAACTGTATATTCACAGCTATGGTTCGACCGGCAGAGACTGACATCTATGTAATAGAATTACGTATCCCAGTATGAGAAAAAAACACAAGGTACAGTTTGAGAATACTGAAGAAAATATTTTTCGCAACACGAGTGATGCGAAAAATACAGGAAAACATGTACGGAAAGATAATAAAATAAAAGGATTCGGGTGAGAGAATAGGAAGAAGATGTAGGTAATTTAATGATATAAAGACCTACGTGACAACAACGGCATCATCATCCTCTGAATGATCATGTATCAAGTTGATTAATTTCCAATTCTGCTTTTCCATTCCCCCAATTTCTACACTCTCTGTCAAGGCTGATGGTGACCTGCTGGTAGTTAATCCACAGTTCTCATCTGACATACTCCACTCTTCTCCCTTGAATTTATTGTCGACTGTGGCCACATGTTTGATCGTTGTCTCTGTCTGTGCTATCCATGCTATTCCTCTCTTTATTCTCGTTCCCTTAATGTCAGCTATGTTACCATGCAGAGGGTGCCGTTTGTCTGTGGAAACTCGCATGTAGGCTTTTGCTTGGGCCATCGCATATTTGGATTTAATCGACTGCACTCCAAGCATATACCTCATTGTCACAATGGGGGGTATCTCGCGTACAGCCCAAGAGTATGCGCATCCCTTTATTCTGAATGCGTTCTAGTCGCTCACATTGTATTACTGCCAGCGTGTGTATTCCCAGCCCATACTCAATGACCGACATGACTAGCTGTTGAAAAAGAAGAAATAGTAATCTCTGCTCCAGACGCGCAGGGGCAATTATTTTCAGTGCCGCTAGACCTCTCCTGCATTTCTGTGTGATGTGCTCAACATGGTACTTATACGAGAGCCCACGATCAAATCTAACTCCAAGGTATTTCAGCTTTTCTTGCTTTTCAATCCTCTGTCTTTTGAGAGTAATATCTTTGAGGTCTGCTTTCACAATGGAGTTGTTCAAGGAGCACCACATCACGCAGGCCTTGTTGGGATTGACTTTGGAACCAGTTTCCTCACACCATTTAGACACCTCCTGTAGTGTCCCATGTATGCTATTAACCATTTCTTGTCGGTCAGAGCCAGTTCTGTAAATGAGTATATCATCAGCAAATGTCAGTGTTCGTCCCAACCCAGTTGGTTAATGGTGGCTACTTTTGCTTTATAGATATTAAACAGCCCCGGTGATAGTGGAGAACCCTGGGGTAGTCCCGGACAAATGGGCATTGGATCTGATACACGTTCCCAAGCAATATGCCACTGACCTCTCAGCTGCTATCCATCTTGTAAGCATAGGGTTGTAACCGCAAGCCATTACAGTTTATTAATGTTGCAAAGTGTCGTAAAAATTTTGAATCTGTATGACTTACTTACTTAGTCGTTCCCCTTCTACCGTGAGGTGTAGTATGACACCACGCTCAAATTCCCCGCTCAAAAACTAGCTATAATATTTGAATCCAAATTAACTATAGTGTTTGAAGCAGTCTAAGAACCCAGTCAAATTTACCGCCAAAAATGTATCTAGTTTATTTGAATTTGTCTAGGAACCAAGTCAAAATGTACCGCCCACCAAAATTATCTAAGAGCCTAGTACAAATTTAACAACCAATCAAAGTGCTTCTTTTTGTTTGGGTAAGGATAAAGAAACCTTTTAACTTGGTAACAATGCCTATTTTGTGTTTTTGACCGAACGAAGATATTTTATTCCTTAACAACTAAAGATAGTTAAACAGTAGGAAATGTCTCAAATTATAGTGCTGATATTGCTTAACACATAAGCATAAATATTCACGCATGATAAAATTTTATTGTAGTAGAAAAAAATTTTTTAGTGATATTTTCACATCAGGGTAATGCCAAATTTAATTACTTAAAAATTACCCAGATTGAAATGCGAAGAAATAACTAAAGGAAAACCATATAGAACGATAGAGAACAATGGGCCGTTTAATTATCACTTTTGATAATTAAAATCGGTCCGCTAATAACTATAATATAAAATATTTAAGATTAGTCAGATTATACAAACACGCTTAGAATCGCATAAGTCACAAGTCTCAAAAATTAACTTTTTGACTTTTCCTCCGATTGGGCGGATGTAGTTCTATAAATAGTAACACGGTGGTACTATCGGGGCCATTAGATTAAAAAATCTACACCGAGCTGACAGCATTGGAAAGATAGAAAGATCAAGTCTTTGCCTTCTGATCTGAAAGCAGTTCTAGATCCCTTAGAAGGCCAGTTCAGCTTGTGTGTGTGACTATATTTACCTGAGGGTTATATCAAGAAATTACCTCGTGGTTGTATTCAGTTGAGAGGAAGTGTGGGAGTTGAGAGGTCCTCATATAACTAGAACCAGACCCCATCTTCGCAGTCAGGAGTCACAAAGTTGGTGATCCTGACAAATGTTTTACAGAACAGCAGCAGCAACATTCTAAAATTAAGTCCTTTAGGAAGGCAATGTCAGTTTATCCAAACCATTCACCAAAAAGTATTCAAAATAAACTTACAACCCTTTGTAGGATGAAAGTATCAGACCTTCCAAAGTAATCAAGAGACCTTACAGTATAGTACTAGCAGAAGTATCAATATTAGGAACAGGAACTGTGTGTGTAGTTATTCCAGTGACCACTTTTCAAAAATGGAACAGATTTTCCAAAATATTTATTTTACTGTGTAAATATCATTTTCTTGATTTTGAGAATTCCTGACCTAAAAGATTGAGGTTCAGGATAATTAAATTGTACATAAAATTTCATACAGCCTTGCTTAAATAATTTTATTAAAGTTGAAGTTCTGTTTGAAATTAATCATTAATTATATTAAATACATCCCCCTAGACCCGTAGCCAAATTAATTTGGGATCAGGAGAGGTAGCAGTTAGGGACTCAGAGTACATCATCATCATCTTCTCTGAGAACTTACATAGCTTGACCCCACTTTGATGTCTATACACCCTTGCTCTTTTCAAAGAAGGGGGTATTACTTATAAGACCAGTCTCTTATCTGGCACTATCCTGGTATCCTCTGATACACCTATTTGTCCAGGATAGCCTATACTTTTATTTATATCAAAACCTCTTATGACACAAAGTACACACAGTTATACATATTAGACAAACATAAAGGTATGTTTTCAGGCACTAGTAAGAAATAAAGAAGTAGAACACTAGACAACAGAAAAACAACAAACGTGAGTGGCTTACCCAGGATTCGAACCCCAGACCTTCCGTGCGACAACACCACTAGCTTTGCTAGTCTGGGGTTCAAATCATGGGTAAGCCACTCACGTCTGTTGTTTTTCTGTTGTCTAGTGTTCTACTTCTTTATTTCTTACGAGTGCCGGAAAACATACCTTTATGTTTGTCTAATATTTATTTACACACAGTTATAAGCATCCTCTAGGTCAATTGCTACCGCAACAAGTTTCTCGCTTATCCTGGAACCCCTCATATACATCATAAGCAAATGTTCCGGGCGTGTCTAGCATCTTCATCGTGACAAATATCTAATGAACTACCACTGCAAGGTCACATGCTTTGACGTAGCTTCCTGTTGAGTGGCCAGTTGCAGAAGTGGCCCCATATTCTTTAAGAACCATATAGGGGTAAGAGGAAGTATTTGAAGCAGTAGAAGAAAAATAAAAGTTGTAGTAGTAGTTGTTGCTATAATAGTAATTAAAGTATTGCTTACAGTTGTAGTAATTGTCACGGATTGCCTCCCCTGCTTTGCAGTAGTGGTCCACCAGTGACCAAAACGCAAGCTTATCTAACATGGGTCGTGAAATGTGTCTACCTTCGCACAAGATTACTATTGGCAGAGTTGTAGATAGAAGGGTAAAGACGCTTCTATCTCAAGGCAGTGTTCATAAGATATTTTCGAAGTCAATAACAATGCGGCATTGGCTGAGCAATTGTTAACTTATTATCGGTCCGCGCATTTTATGAAGATTTAAGCAATGGTTATAGCGCGTTAAAGCCCCCAGCTGGTATAACTCCAGCGAAATTCTCTTTTACAAGAAGATGCTCTACTGATGCAAATATATCTCTAAATATATATATATACCGCCCATCATTGTGGAAGATACTTACAATCTATGGTTTTCCAACAAAATATGTGAATATAATCAAAGCGCTATATGACAATGCAAGAACAAATAAAGGGAATACAGAATGGTTTACAGTAGAAACAGGGGTGAAACAAGGCTGTATTATGTCACCACTACTTTTTGGAATAGCTATTGATTGGGTTATGAGAAACTATACCCACAATGAACAATTAGGTATAAAATGGACAAATGGAAAATTCCTGGGGGACCTGGATTTCGCAGATGATGTAGCATTCTTAAGTTCAACACCCAGACAATCCCAAGAAGCAGTAAATAATTTGTGTCATCTCTCGGTTAAAATAGGTCTCCAAATAAATGCCTCTAAAACTAAAGCTATGAACTTTTCTAAGAGACCTTTGATATCATCTTGAACGGGTAAAAACTACAGAAAGTTGAAAGTTTCAATTATTTAGGCAGTAAAATGTCTCAGGATGGTGACACAACACGAGAAATCCATACTAGAATTGCTTTGGCAGCTAGCGCCTTCAATAGATTATCTAACATTTGGAAATTACGATCATTGAATATACATACCAAGCTTCGTCTGTTTAATTCAAATGTTATCTCAGTGTTAACATACGGCTGTGAGAGTTGGAAAATAACAAAATCATTGGAGAACAAGCTGAATACATTCGAGAACAAATGTCTTAGAAAACTCATGAACATCAGTTGGAAAAAATTCAAGACTAATCTAAAAATAAGAGAAGACTCTAGGCAGAAATATGTCTCCGACTATATAAGGAAAAGACGATGGTCATATATCGGTCATGTCCTACGAATGCAAAACAACAGAATACCACTACAGGCGCTCACTTGGGTTCCTGAGGGTAAGAGGAAAAAAGGAAGACCAAAAGAAACACTCAGAAGAACAATAATAAGAGAAGGAAGAACGTTGGGCCTAAATAATGTGCAAGAGGTAAGAGGAGTGGCGTCACAACGAACAACCTGGAGAGCACTGGTTTCTGCCTTATGCGCCGTGTTTGGTGCTTAAAGAATTTATTATTATTATTATGATATATATATATATATATATATATATATATATATATATATATATATATATATATATATATATATATATATATATATATATATTAGAAAAGTCTTGCTCATAAGCTGCTTTCACACTTATAATAACTGAATCAACTAAGATTGTTATGTTTTAAAATAACATGTAACGCGTTTGATAATCAGTTAGTTTTAACAGGTCAAAATAAATAGAGTGATGGTGAATTTTAGATGGTGCCTTTTACAAGCACTTAGCTGGTATGAGAGAGTCCTGCAGCCTTGGTTTCGTCAATCCTTCTGTGATGATAACACTTCACAGTCTGATAGCTTTGTTCTACGAACAGTATAATAGCTTAGTACCACGATCTTTTAGACAAAGTAAAAACAAATGCCTCTGCTAAGTACATTTGTGGGCTCCAAATTAACAGGCGCATTGTCTCGCTGTCCACTTACTAGTGTTATTCTCTCGGAAAAATTATTCTTGATTATACACAGCGTAACTCAGGGAAGATGATTAGAAACCACCCATATTCTTCTGGGTATTAAACTGGGAAAATATGTGCTTGGAAAGCGCGAACAATGATCAGCCTAAATTAAGATTAACAAGGTACATATATCTCACAAAATGATATGATACACTTGAGGCACAGGTGATGTAATCATCACTCATCACTGCTCCAGTCGAAGTCTGGGGTCACCTATGCTGTCGGTTTTCTGTACGACTAGCAAGAAGAAATCACCAGCACTTGCTGTAGTAGTTTGTGGATATACTATTTTCATATGTTGAGGCAGCCAGCCTCATATTTAACCACTTAGCAAGAAAAACATGTCAAATTCACATTTGTAAAATAAATGTTTACACTTACACCAAAGTAACTTTTGGGAACACAATCTCCTGCACAGTTAAGAATGGACACCGCACTTTATTCTAATCACGTGGTCTGGGAAATTATAGTAATCCTCTTATGGCGGGTGTTATGTGAATCACGTGGCCTGGGAAACTTTTGTATTCCTCTTATGACGGGTGTTCGGCGAATATTCCTCTTCTGACGGGATCCAGCGCCTCTGATTCATGCTATACAGAGCTTCTACAAGTCTTGCAGAAAATATGTGAGGACAGCAAACCATAAGTCAGAAGAGTTCAGGACCACCACTGGTGTAAGACAAGGTGATATCCTGTCACTTTATCTTTTCATACTCATCATGGACGATGTCATTAAGGCATGTAAGGAGAGAACAAGAAAATATTCAGTGGAAGATGAGACAGGTCTGTATTTCAGAGCTGGCATTTGCTGATGATGTTGCCCTGATTGCTAAATCAGGGGCACATCTCCAATCCAACCTGCAAGTCTGGAAGGAAGAGCTGGAGAAGAGAGGGATGGTCATAATCAACTCTAAAACAAAATCCATGGTGATATCACGAGAAGAAAGAAGACATCAGATTAAGCTGGGAGAACAGGCCCTGGAGCAGGCCGACCACTTTAAATACCTCGGAGCTATTACAGACCAAAAGGGAGGCATCTGATGCGTGATGCCATATGATGATGGATGGTATCCGCATGTCTGGTTTTGTGTAGTGTGCAGATGTGTTCAGTCAAACAATGTTCATGCAAAAATAACAGGGCAATCCACATAGGACGTCAGTAAACTCACGACGTATAAAGTCAATGATTCTTGTAACAGCCGTTGACGTTTTTCTTCATTATTTATTGTGGACGCCACAGTGACAAAATGGTTACGCGAATATGTAGGCACATCAAACAGTCATTATCACAGCAACATTCAATACAGCAATAGACGGTAGACAGCATTACAATGATGAGTCAGATGCATGTTATATTTCATAGTGCTGTAAATGTAGTCAGGTGAAAACTCCATCCTTTTCTATAACAGCCAGGAGATAACCAGATGTATGAGATCAGTTCACTCTCCTTAGTTTGACTTCAGCAAGACAGACACGTCTGCCGAAGTATAAATAATGTCCTCAAAAATATCCTCTAGATAATAAAGGTTTTCCAAACCTAGTTCATTTAACAAAGTAGCAAGTAATGGTCCTTGGTACCTGCATCAACCGATGCAGTACAATGCAGCGACATGTGAGCTGGGAAAAACATCTCGTGACGACGACTTTCGAAGACAGGCTATGAATCGAATCGCTCACGACCCAAAATCGATAGAGTTAATGAAAAGTCAATTTACCTTGCTTTCATGAAATACACAGAAATATCACGCCTCCCGACATGTGGGAAACACTAGAGGTATTATCTCGAATAAACGAAATATCCATAAGAGGACTACACATCCCTGACAGAACAAAAAAAAGCGGAGATCCCCTCTTCAACGAGGCATCTCTTTCGCCATTCCAAATCGCTCACTCCACTAGTGGTGGGCGGAAACCGATCGACCAAAAAACAAGACAAGTCATGCGCAGTCCAGCGCAAAAATGACCACAGCTCAAAACTTAACTGCATTCGATACCAACGCGAGAAGACAAATGCTTACCGAGAAAAGTGACTATAAATTTCAAGCAGTTGTTGCCCTTGCGTTATAAAATAGATATTGAAATAAAACGATGTTGCGAGAATTTATCACGCAACATATCACCACCCCCTCCCGATAAAAAAAAAATGTGGAACATATTTTTTTTTTTAAATATCAAAGAGCATGCGATAAGCGGCTCAAAACGCACGAATTATGCGCTGATAATTAATTAAATTGCCTAACATGAGGCTAAATATAGAGTGTCTGGTGAGGATATACCTCAACAGAAAAATAAATATGTCTCAAAAAATATTCACATCGGGGAGGTGTCACCAACACACATCACGTTAGCATGTAAACACAATATACGTATGCAAGTTACTATAATCATCATTAAACAGCATACTCTAATATTGTCTTTAAAAATGGATGTACAAATCTGATAGGAAAATTTAAATAGTACATTCTTTGACATGTAATGACATAAGTACATAGTAAAGTTAAACTACATGACGATCCAGGACATATGCTCTGGTATTCCGAGGGTAAGTACACAATCTAGAACTCGTCATGCTTGATACTAGTAAGGTAAGTCCTCAGCTCAACAATGACATTCTGAGAAAGTACAAGCAATATAATGCTAATTAATAACTAATATGCTTCATAAGGTACAATACATTATTAATAATTGTGGCTGTTTAGTAAACTAACGGCCCTTATATTAACTACTCAGTCCTCCTCTATCATCTTAAAAAACGAACAGAAGAAGATGACAACAAAGCACGATAGTGTGTACATATAAAGTAAGTACAGATGTGCTAATCTATTGTAGAAATATAGGTGTGTTATGACTCTGTAATATATGGAAATATAGGACAGAAGTATTAGTTGGAGTCATGTGGGCATCTAGACAAAATGTCAGCCATCACATTATCCGCACCACGGATAGCTCGTACCGTGAAGTGAAAAGGTTGAAGAGCTATAGCATATCGAGTGGATCTCGAACTCTTCAAATTCTTAGTCTGAATAGCTGTAAGAGCTTTCTGATCAGTCTCTAGAATGAAATGTGCGCCCAGGAGGAATCTTTGTAGCTTTAGAATTGACCAAACCATCGCTAACAACTCACGGTCTAAAACCGAGTAGTTCCTCTCTGCCGCATTTAGTTTTCTAGAAATGTACATAACAGGATGCAGAGTATTTGCATATTCTTGCATCAGTGCTGCTCCAATCCCAGTGGATGAAGCATCACTCCGAAGAACAAAAGTCCTATCAAGAGTAGGTAATCTTAAGATGGGAGGAGAAGAAAATATATTCTTGATTTGGTCTAGTGAAGATTGGCATTCTTCAGACCAACGGACCAGATTAGGCGAACCTTTCTTCAACAATGTTGAGAGAGGTGCCATGATCGAAGATAAATTTGGAATAAATCTCCCATAAAATTGAATTAAACCTAAGAGACTCCTAACTTGTTTCTTCGTTTTAGGAACAGAGATGTTCAGTATTTTGGAAGTATTGTGGTCTTCTGTCTTCAAGAGACCATGACCAACACGATGACCCAGGAAAGAGATTTCACCAAAACCAACAAAAGCTTTAGAAGGTTTTGCTGTCAAATTATTCTCACGTAGAGTGGACAGTAAGTCATATAACCCTAAATAGTGATCTTCCCAGGTATCACTGAAGAGACAGATGTCATCTAAGTATGCGATGACATCCGAACGATGTGACAGAATTCGACGCATCATGCGAACGAAAGTGGCAGGGGCGTTCATGAGACCAAAAGGCATAACATTCCATTGAAATAGACCCCTAGGTGTAGAAAAAGCAGTAAGAGGTTTGGCATGCTCTGCTAAAGGCACTTGCCAATAACCTTTAGACAAGTCAAGTTTAGTGAAGAATCTAGAATTAGAAAGTCTAATCAGTAGATCTTCTAACAAAGGCATCGGTTCAGCGTCGAACTTTGTGACCTGATTCAATTTGCGATAATCAACGCAAATTCGTATGTTCTTATCCTTCTTCCGGACAATAACCATGGAAGAAGAATATGGTGAAGTCGATGGTTCAATTATATTTAATTGAATCATTTCATCCAATTCCTTTTCCACTTGCGACTGAAAGTGTATAGGAATAGGATACGGCCTAACCCTAATTGGATTATTGTCGGTAAGAATTATGTCATGTTCTATGACATCTGTGTGTCCAGGAATGTCAGTGAGAACATCCTGAAATGTTTGTAACATCGACGAGACTTGTCGATGTTCGTCACCAGAAAGATTAGGAGAAACAGAAACGTTTTTCCAAGATTCCGTGGAATGTAATGGAACCACTGGAAGGGGAAGGTTGACATCAGAGAAGGTAGCTTCCTCATCCTGTATGACAGACAGGGATGAATAATGACCGTGAGGTGCAGGAGCATCATCCGTTGCCTGGAAAATAGGCAGCAAATAGTCCGGACGTTCGTGAAATTCCGAAAGCATGTTTATGTGGAAAGTTTTATGCTTTCCATCAATATCGACCACATAGTCAACATCGGAAATCCGAGAGACTATTGCATACGGACCTTTCCATGCAATAAGAAGTCTATTTTCCCTACTGGGGAGTAGGACGAATGCTTTGTCACCTGGACAAAGTTGTCGTAGACATCTATTCTTGTTAGCAAACTGCCTTGCCTTCTCTTTAGCAATTTCTGATGAAGCAGTTGCTAGCTTACATGCCTCAATGATCTTTTGTCTAAGAGCAATGACATACTCATATGAGGATTGAGTTTCATCGCTAATATCATCGGCAGTGATGAGATCGTGTAATAAAGACATAGGGCCGCGTGGACGCGCGCCAAAGACAAGTTCGAAGGGAGAAAATCCTGTGTGTTCATTAGGGACTTCTCTATAGGCAAAGAGAGCCGCGGGTAAAACCCTGTCCCAATCTTGAGGATGATCTTCAGTTATCTTACCAAGCAAAGTCTTGAGCGTTCTATTCAGACGCTCAACTAACCCATTAGACATAGGATGGTAGATACTACTGAGAGATCGTTCAATATGTAAGGTAGACATTACCTGTGACATAGTGTCAGATATGAGTTGAGTGCCATGGTCTGACAATATTTCTCTGGGGAACCCCAAGCGAGAAAATATCAACCAAAGAGCATCTGCGATATCTGTAGTAGATATGCTCTTAAGAGGAATAGCCTCTGGCCAACGTGTGCACATATCGACACATGTAAGGATAAACTGATGTCCTCTGGCCGACTTGACCTTAAAAGGGCCAATAATATCTATGGCCATTTTCTGAAACGGCCGAATAGGAATGTCAGCAGCCTGGATAGGCGCAGCATGTCGTGGTCCTCTAGATTTGACCTCCTGACATACCTTGCATGATCGGCAGTAAATACGAATGTCCTTATTGACAAAAGGCCAAAAGAAAGCCGCAAGGACTCTCGACTTCGTACGGGAAAAACCCATATGTCCAGCACATTGCGAGTCATGAGCATGTTGTAATATTTGCACTCTCATGCTCTTGGGAACAAGAATTTGCGAATGTGCCGACGTAGTCGAATCTTGTACCATACGTACAAGTACGCCGTTTCTCATTGCAATCCAAGATTTTCTATTTGTATCCTGATTCGGATCACCTTTCTTCGCAAGAACGAAGAATTTTTTTAAAGAAGGATCTTCTTCTTGCAATTTTATGAAAGAGTCACGAGTGATTACTAAGTGACTATCTTGGCTATCAACTTCATTATCACTATTCAGTGAAGTTTCGGGTGTTTGTAGAGCTTGTGCTCTTGTAACTACTGCATTTGTAGCTTGCATGTTATTATCTTCCCAAGCAGCAATCTGCTGTGGGGTACACTCCCTAACTCCGTGAATACGACCAATAATAAGGTCCGCAATAGGATTAGGTAAGAGACAAGCATGCACATCTCCAGTAAAGAAAGGAGTGGCAATGCGAATTACAGCAGTAGGATATTTTTCTAGAGTGCCGCCAAATGTGACACATTTAATAACCCTTCCTGTAGCACAAGATGGATCTACAAGCGATTGTCTAACACCAATAGTGGTGCATCCGGAATCGAAAAGTAGTGAGACCGGAGTATCATTAACAAGACCCTTATGTAGAATTAAAGAACCCCTCCCGTCATGCGCAACAGCAGCAGGAAGAGCGGGAAGTGGGTGACCACAACTCAAAGTAGTTATGGTACCCGGTTCGAATAAAGTACTGCATTGGGGGCATTTGTTTGCTCTCTCAAAGTCAAAAGCAGAACCAGTGACAGCGTCAAAGTTTTTACTATCAACAACATGATTACAGGCTCCCTCAGTTTCCTGTTGTACAGCATTAGCCTGCTGATATCTCTTTTTTTTGTGTTGAGATCTACCCCGACTATTATTACCTCTGAAGTTATCAGAGTTATTATTATCTCTGCAGTTATTATTGTCTCTATTGTAATTGTTATCCTGGTTCGAATTCCAGTTTCCACGATTACTATCATGTTCACATTGATGCGAACATCTATTTGTTTGGTTCTGAGGTCTTCGGCAGGAATAACCTCTATTACCATATCCTCTTTTGAAATGCTTATAATTATTAGGGTGATAGTAACGAGTACTATCAGGTTGTCTCCAATTCTTCGAAGAAGAATCACCATGAAATTGATTTCCATGATTTTGACAGAAATTACCGCTACTCTTTCTATCAAAATTTTGTTGGAATCTACGAGCAAAGTTTTGGCCATACGGAGCTGCCGAAGCAACTGGTAAACCTTCTTTCACCTTAGAGTTACCCATGGTTATGTGTGGGTGCGCAGTTACGTATTGGCAACAGAAATCTTCCATTTCTTTTATTGTTTTAGGTTTACGTTCATGAAGGAAAGCAAGGAAAGACTCATTGACAGACGACATGACTTTGTCTCTAAGTATTAAGTCCATAAGTCCTTCATAAGTTTTTTCCGTCTTAGATAGTTCAACCCATCGTGAGAAAGTAATGCGTATTCTTGCAATAAACTCGGAGAATTCAACTCCATTTTCAGGTAACATGTTTTTAAATTGTAGACGATAGCCGTCTTCGTTAAGCTGATATTTCTTTAACAAAGCGGCCCTGACAACCTCATAATTGTTCTTGTCAGGTTCATCCACCATATTTAATATACTTAGAGCTTTACCTGTCAGTATCCCTGATAACTGATAAACATATTTTGCTTTGTCTATGTTATGAGCTGTACATGCTTGTTCAAATCTGTCCAGATAGAACATTATGTCATCACTGGAAGGACTAAATGTTGGTAACTTAATCTTAAAAGTATCATTATTAGCCTTACCAGAAGATGAACCCTGTTGCGTGATAAATTCTCGCAACATCGTTTTATTACAATATCTATTTTATAACGCAAGGGCAACAACTGCTTGTAATTTATAGTCACTTTTCTCGGTAAGCATTTGTCTTCTCGCGTTGGTGTTGAATGCAGTTGAGTTTTTGAGCTGTGGTCATTTTTCGCTGGACTGCGCATGACTTGTCTTGCTTCTTGGTCGATCGGTTTCCGCCCACCACTAGTGGAGTGAGCGATTTGGAATGGCGAAAGAGATGCCTCGTTGAAGAGGGGATCTCCGCTATTTTTTGTTCTGTCAGGGATGTGTAGTCCTCTTATGGATATTTCGTTTATTCGGGATAATACCTCTAGTGTATTTGCACATGCCGGGAGGCATAATATTTCTGTGTATTTCCGGAAGGCAAGGTAAATTAACATTTTCATTAACTCTATCGATTTTTGGTCGTGAACGATTTCTGGTTCATAGCCTGTCTTCGAAAGTCGTCGTCACGAGATGTTTTTTCCCAGCTCACATGTCGCTGCATTGTACTGCATCGGTTGATGCATGTACCAAGGACCATTACTTGCTACTTTGTTAAATGAACTAGGTTTGGAAAACCTTTATTATCTAGAGGATATTTTTGAGGACATTATTTATACTTCGGCAGACGTGTCTGTCTTGCTGAAGTCAGACTACGGAGAGTGAACTGATCTCATACATCTGGTTATCTCCTGGCTGTTATAGAAAAGGATGGAGTTTTCCACCTGACTACATTTACAGCACTATGAAATATAACATGCATCTGACTCATCATTGTAATGCTGTCTACCGTCTATTGCTGTATTGAATGTTGCTGTGATAATGACTGTTTGATGTGCCCACATATTCGCGTAACCATTTTGTCACTGTGGCGTCCACAATAAATAATGAAGAAAAACGTCAACGGCTGTTACAAGAATCATTGACTTTATACGTCGTGAGTTTACTGACGTCCTATGTGGATTGCCCTGTTATTTTTGTATGAACATTGTTTTGACTGAACACATCTGCACACCACACAAAACCAGACATGCGGATACCATCCATCATCATATGGCATCACGCATCATTTGGTGGCCATAAGCTGGTTTGATTCTGGTACCAGCAAACACGGGGTCCCTTACCCACTTCATTTTCAACAAGAATTTATCAGCATCCATCAAGAAATTAACATTCTTCAATACAGTCAACATCTTCAAAATTTTCAAAGTACTCGGCGTTGCCCGGTAAAAGTCAAAATTTCAATTTTTTGACGGAAACAAGAATTTGACAGTACCCGGCGTTGTTACATGTTGCCGGATAACTCGGACTGCTGTTATCTTTTACGCAAGTCAAGCAAGTTGCTGCTGTCAAGGTTCCAGTGCTGTCGTTTTTGTGAAGGTCAAGTGCCGGTTGAAACGGGTTGTTTTCTGAAGAAGGCCAAGTACCGATTTCCATCAACTTACTTTTGGATTAGAAGGTCAAGTGCCGAAACAACTCAACACACAGTATTTCAGAAGCTCTTGTACCATCGTGTTAGCAGTGAAAGCAGTTCAGATGTGCCATCATCGTTGGAGCTTCGCTCTTTAGGACGTTGATTGACATCCGTTTTTTCTGCTGTTCGACGATTGGAAGCCTATAAGTTAAGTGGCCTGTTTGTATGTAAACTGTGCCCTTATACTTCTGCTGAGTCTTCTGTGTATCATCTCATTCTATATGTTATATGTCTATATGTTATTTGTATATTTATATGTTTATATTTCAGCGGGTTCTCGGTTGGGTGGTGTCTCCGTTAGATTATGCCACGTCATAGAGGTCGTCTATTGTGAGCGTTTTCTGTAGGGTTTGCAAATTTCCGATACTGGAATTTGCTAAGCGACTTCTGTTGCTATTTATGTTAGCTGTGATGACATGTTTTAATATTGTTTTCGTTATTATTTCGCATTCTTTAGTTTTGTTTTGATTTCTTTGTATTTGTTTAGCCTACTCTTGTCTATAATTTAGTTTCATACAACATTTTTGTTTATACACTGTGGTGTCATGTATTTTGTTTAATTATAGCGCAGATATCGTCACATTTTTTGTGATATTTCATTAATTTCTGCTTTATTTTTAGTTGATTTCTGCGAACGTTTTTGTATTGTTGCTGATCTTTGTTATTGTTTACATTGTTATTGTTTACATTGTTTGCATTGTTTACATTTTCAATGTTTACATTCTGCATGTGTTTACATAGTCATTGTTTACAGTTATAGTAATTAGTTAATGGGCTATGCTAATGCACTGTTACTACTACACTGATGATAAATGAATGATGAATAGTGTCGTGCACTATTGAATGAGAAGTGCACTTATGATCAAGAATTGAGTGCTGATATTTCATATACAAGTTCTTTGATTGGAGACTTGTTTCCCACAGAGACTGGGATAATATAAGGTGATGTGAATATACAAGTGCTTAATTAAGACTTGTTACACTTAGGTTTGAAATAAATTAGTTAATTATTTCAGGTTTTGGACTCATATGTTAGACAACATGTCTACATTTGAGCACTTTATTGAGCAGGGTAAATTGCTTGGGAAGACTGGTGATAAGTTAGAAGAATTTGCAACTGCTCGATATGATAAAGCAATGGAAGCTGAACAAAAGAAACTGCAGATGGAAGCTGAACAAAAGAAACTGCAGATGCAGGTGGATGAAAAAAGATTCCAAATGGAAATGGAAAAACAAAAAAGGGAATCAGAAGCTGAGGAAAGAAAACTCCAGCTAGAAGCTGAGAATAAAAGACTTGAAAAAGAAGCTGAGAATAAAAGACTTGAAAAAGAGGCTGAAAATAAAAGACTTGAAAAAGAGGCTGAAAATAAAAGACTTGAAAAAGAAGCTGAAAGACTTCAAATAGAGGCTCAGGCTGAGGAGAGAATATTACAGAGAGAGTCTGATGAGAGGAAAGAGAAAGCAAAAATGGAACATGAAGAAAAGGTCTTAGCTTTAGAGTTGGAAAAATTGAAATTGACGAGCATGAGTAATGGTAATGATTCAAACAAGGGTTCATCTTCTGGTAAGGCTAATAATGATACTTTTAAGATTAAGTTACCAACATTTAGTCCTTCCAGTGATGACATAATGTTCTATCTGGACAGATTTGAACAAGCATGTACAGCTCATAACATAGACAAAGCAAAATATGTTTATCAGTTATCAGGGATACTGACAGGTAAAGCTCTAAGTATATTAAATATGGTGGATGAACCTGACAAGAACAATTATGAGGTTGTCAGGGCCGCTTTGTTAAAGAAATATCAGCTTAACGAAGACGGCTATCGTCTACAATTTAAAAACATGTTACCTGAAAATGGAGTTGAATTCTCCGAGTTTATTGCAAGAATACGCATTACTTTCTCACGATGGGTTGAACTATCTAAGACGGAAAAAACTTATGAAGGACTTATGGACTTAATACTTAGAGACAAAGTCATGTCGTCTGTCAATGAGTCTTTCCTTGCTTTCCTTCATGAACGTAAACCTAAAACAATAAAAGAAATGGAAGATTTCTGTTGCCAATACGTAACTGCGCACCCACACATAACCATGGGTAACTCTAAGGTGAAAGAAGGTTTACCAGTTGCTTCGGCAGCTCCGTATGGTCAAAACTTTGCTCGTAGATTCCAACAAAATTTTGATAGAAAGAGTAGCGGTAATTTCTGTCAAAATCATGGAAACCAATTTCATGGTGATTCTTCTTCGAAGAATTGGAGACAACCTGATAGTACTCGTTACTATCACCCTAATAATTATAAGCATTTCAAAAGAGGATATGGTAATAGAGGTTATTCCTGCCGAAGACCTCAGAACCAAACAAATAGATGTTCGCATCAATGTGAACATGATAGTAATCGTGGAAACTGGAATTCGAACCAGGATAACAATTACAATAGAGACAATAATAACTGCAGAGATAATAATAACTCTGATAACTTCAGAGGTAATAATAGTCGGGGTAGATCTCAACACAAAAAAAAGAGATATCAGCAGGCTAATGCTGTACAACAGGAAACTGAGGGAGCCTGTAATCATGTTGTTGATAGTAAAAACTTTGACGCTGTCACTGGTTCTGCTTTTGACTTTGAGAGAGCAAACAAATGCCCCCAATGCAGTACTTTATTCGAACCGGGTACCATAACTACTTTGAGTTGTGGTCACCCACTTCCCGCTCTTCCTGCTGCTGTTGCGCATGACGGGAGGGGTTCTTTAATTCTACATAAGGGTCTTGTTAATGATACTCCGGTCTCACTACTTTTCGATTCCGGATGCACCACTATTGGTGTTAGACAATCGCTTGTAGATCCATCTTGTGCTACAGGAAGGGTTATTAAATGTGTCACATTTGGCGGCACTCTAGAAAAATATCCTACTGCTGTAATTCGCATTGCCACTCCTTTCTTTACTGGAGATGTGCATGCTTGTCTCTTACCTAATCCTATTGCGGACCTTATTATTGGTCGTATTCACGGAGTTAGGGAGTGTACCCCACAGCAGATTGCTGCTTGGGAAGATAATAACATGCAAGCTACAAATGCAGTAGTTACAAGAGCACAAGCTCTACAAACACCCGAAACTTCACTGAATAGTGATAATGAAGTTGATAGCCAAGATAGTCACTTAGTAATCACTCGTGACTCTTTCATAAAATTGCAAGAAGAAGATCCTTCTTTAAAAAAATTCTTCGTTCTTGCGAAGAAAGGTGATCCGAATCAGGATACAAATAGAAAATCTTGGATTGCAATGAGAAACGGCGTACTTGTACGTATGGTACAAGATTCGACTACGTCGGCACATTCGCAAATTCTTGTTCCCAAGAGCATGAGAGTGCAAATATTACAACATGCTCATGACTCGCAATGTGCTGGACATATGGGTTTTGCCCGTACGAAGTCGAGAGTCCTTGCGGCTTTCTTTTGGCCTTTTGTCAATAAGGACATTCGTATTTACTGCCGATCATGCAAGGTATGTCAGGAGGTCAAATCTAGAGGACCACGACATGCTGCGCCTATCCAGGCTGCTGACATTCCTATTCGGCCGTTTCAGAAAATGGCCATAGATATTATTGGCCCTTTTAAGGTCAAGTCGGCCAGAGGACATCAGTTTATCCTTACATGTGTCGATATGTGCACACGTTGGCCAGAGGCTATTCCTCTTAAGAGCATATCTACTACAGATATCGCAGATGCTCTTTGGTTGATATTTTCTCGCTTGGGGTTCCCCAGAGAAATATTGTCAGACCATGGCACTCAACTCATATCTGACACTATGTCACAGGTAATGTCTACCTTACATATTGAACGATCTCTCAGTAGTATCTACCATCCTATGTCTAATGGGTTAGTTGAGCGTCTGAATAGAACGCTCAAGACTTTGCTTGGTAAGATAACTGAAGATCATCCTCAAGATTGGGACAGGGTTTTACCCGCGGCTCTCTTTGCCTATAGAGAAGTCCCTAATGAACACACAGGATTTTCTCCCTTCGAACTTGTCTTTGGCGCGCGTCCACGCGGCCCTATGTCTTTATTACACGATCTCATCACTGCCGATGATATTAGCGATGAAACTCAATCCTCATATGAGTATGTCATTGCTCTTAGACAAAAGATCATTGAGGCATGTAAGCTAGCAACTGCTTCATCAGAAATTGCTAAAGAGAAGGCAAGGCAGTTTGCTAACAAGAATAGATGTCTACGACAACTTTGTCCAGGTGACAAAGCATTCGTCCTACTCCCCAGTAGGGAAAATAGACTTCTTATTGCATGGAAAGGTCCGTATGCAATAGTCTCTCGGATTTCCGATGTTGACTATGTGGTCGATATTGATGGAAAGCATAAAACTTTCCACATAAACATGCTTTCGGAATTTCACGAACGTCCGGACTATTTGCTGCCTATTTTCCAGGCAACGGATGATGCTCCTGCACCTCACGGTCATTATTCATCCCTGTCTGTCATTCAGGATGAGGAAGCTACCTTCTCTGATGTCAACCTTCCCCTTCCAGTGGTTCCATTACATTCCACGGAATCTTGGAAAAACGTTTCTGTTTCTCCTAATCTTTCTGGTGACGAACATCGACAAGTCTCGTCGATGTTACAAACATTTCAGGATGTTCTCACTGACATTCCTGGACACACAGATGTCATAGAACATGACATAATTCTTACCGACAATAATCCAATTAGGGTTAGGCCGTATCCTATTCCTATACACTTTCAGTCGCAAGTGGAAAAGGAATTGGATGAAATGATTCAATTAAATATAATTGAACCATCGACTTCACCATATTCTTCTTCCATGGTTATTGTCCGGAAGAAGGATAAGAACATACGAATTTGCGTTGATTATCGCAAATTGAATCAGGTCACAAAGTTCGACGCTGAACCGATGCCTTTGTTAGAAGATCTACTGATTAGACTTTCTAATTCTAGATTCTTCACTAAACTTGACTTGTCTAAAGGTTATTGGCAAGTGCCTTTAGCAGAGCATGCCAAACCTCTTACTGCTTTTTCTACACCTAGGGGTCTATTTCAATGGAATGTTATGCCTTTTGGTCTCATGAACGCCCCTGCCACTTTCGTTCGCATGATGCGTCGAATTCTGTCACATCGTTCGGATGTCATCGCATACTTAGATGACATCTGTCTCTTCAGTGATACCTGGGAAGATCACTATTTAGGGTTATATGACTTACTGTCCACTCTACGTGAGAATAATTTGACAGCAAAACCTTCTAAAGCTTTTGTTGGTTTTGGTGAAATCTCTTTCCTGGGTCATCGTGTTGGTCATGGTCTCTTGAAGACAGAAGACCACAATACTTCCAAAATACTGAACATCTCTGTTCCTAAAACGAAGAAACAAGTTAGGAGTCTCTTAGGTTTAATTCAATTTTATGGGAGATTTATTCCAAATTTATCTTCGATCATGGCACCTCTCTCAACATTGTTGAAGAAAGGTTCGCCTAATCTGGTCCGTTGGTCTGAAGAATGCCAATCTTCACTAGACCAAATCAAGAATATATTTTCTTCTCCTCCCATCTTAAGATTACCTACTCTTGATAGGACTTTTGTTCTTCGGAGTGATGCTTCATCCACTGGGATTGGAGCAGCACTGATGCAAGAATATGCAAATACTCTGCATCCTGTTATGTACATTTCTAGAAAACTAAATGCGGCAGAGAGGAACTACTCGGTTTTAGACCGTGAGTTGTTAGCGATGGTTTGGTCAATTCTAAAGCTACAAAGATTCCTCCTGGGCGCACATTTCATTCTAGAGACTGATCAGAAAGCTCTTACAGCTATTCAGACTAAGAATTTGAAGAGTTCGAGATCCACTCGATATGCTATAGCTCTTCAACCTTTTCACTTCACGGTACGAGCTATCCGTGGTGCGGATAATGTGATGGCTGACATTTTGTCTAGATGCCCACATGACTCCAACTAATACTTCTGTCCTATATTTCCATATATTACAGAGTCATAACACACCTATATTTCTACAATAGATTAGCACATCTGTACTTACTTTATATGTACACACTATCGTGCTTTGTTGTCATCTTCTTCTGTTCGTTTTTTAAGATGATAGAGGAGGACTGAGTAGTTAATATAAGGGCCGTTAGTTTACTAAACAGCCACAATTATTAATAATGTATTGTACCTTATGAAGCATATTAGTTATTAATTAGCATTATATTGCTTGTACTTTCTCAGAATGTCATTGTTGAGCTGAGGACTTACCTTACTAGTATCAAGCATGACGAGTTCTAGATTGTGTACTTACCCTCGGAATACCAGAGCATATGTCCTGGATCGTCATGTAGTTTAACTTTACTATGTACTTATGTCATTACATGTCAAAGAATGTACTATTTAAATTTTCCTATCAGATTTGTACATCCATTTTTAAAGACAATATTAGAGTATGCTGTTTAATGATGATTATAGTAACTTGCATACGTATATTGTGTTTACATGCTAACGTGATGTGTGTTGGTGACACCTCCCCGATGTGAATATTTTTTGAGACATATTTATTTTTCTGTTGAGGTATATCCTCACCAGACACTCTATATTTAGCCTATTCTTTGGCAATTTAATTAATTATCAGCGCATAATTCGTGCGTTTTGAGCCGCTTATCGCATGCTCTTTGATATTTAAAAAAAAAAATATGTTCCACATTTTTTTTTATCGGGAGGAGGTGGTGATATGTTGCGTGATAAATTCTCGCAACATCGTTTTATTTCAATATCTATTTTATAACGCAAGGGCAACAACTGCTTGAAATTTATAGTCACTTTTCTCGGTAAGCATTTGTCTTCTCGCGTTGGTATCGAATGCAGTTAAGTTTTGAGCTGTGGTCATTTTGCGCTGGACTGCGCATGACTTGTCTTGCTTCTTGGTCGATCGGTTTCCGCCCACCACTAGTGGAGTGAGCGATTTGGAATGGCGAAAGAGATGCCTCGTTGAAGAGGGGATCTCCGCTATTTTTTGTTCTGTCAGGGATGTGTAGTCCTCTTATGGATATTTCGTTTATTCGAGATAATACCTCTAGTGTATTTGCACATGCCGGGAGGCGTGATATTTCTGTGTATTTCATGAAAGCAAGGTAAATTGACTTTTTCATTAACTCTATCGATTTTTGGTCGTGAGCGATTTCGATTCATAGCCTGTCTTCGAAAGTCGTCGTCACGAGATGTTTTTTCCCAGCTCACATGTCGCTGCATTGTACTGCATCGGTTGATGCATGTACCAAGGACCATTACTTGCTACTTTGTTAAATGAACTAGGTTTGGAAAACCTTTATTATCTAGAGGATATTTTTGAGGACATTATTTATACTTCGGCAGACGTGTCTGTCTTGCTGAAGTCAGACTAAGGAGAGTGAACTGATCTCATACATCTGGTTATCTCCTGGCTGTTATAGAAAAGGATGGAGTTTTCCACCTGACTACATTTACAGCACTATGAAATATAACATGCATCTGACTCATCATTGTAATGCTGTCTACCGTCTATTGCTGTATTGAATGTTGCTGTGATAATGACTGTTTGATGTGCCTACATATTCGCGTAACCATTTTGTCACTGTGGCGTCCACAATAAATAATGAAGAAAAACGTCAACGGCTGTTACAAGAATCATTGACTTTATACGTCGTGAGTTTACTGACGTCCTATGTGGATTGCCCTGTTATTTTTGTATGAACATTGTTTTGACTGAACACATCTGCACACCACACAAAACCAGACATGCGGATACCATCCATCATCATATGGCATCACGCATCAAACCCTTGTTTGAATCATTACCATTACTCATGCTCGTCAATTTCAATTTTTCCAACTCTAAAGCTAAGACCTTTTCTTCATGTTCCATTTTTGCTTTCTCTTTCCTCTCATCAGACTCTCTCTGTAATCTTCTTTCCTCAGCCTGAGCCTCTTTTTGAAGTCTTTCATTTTCAGCTTCTTTTTCAAGTCTTTTATTTTCAGCCTCTTTTTCAAGTCTTTTATTTTCAGCCTCTTTTTCAAGTCTTTTATTTTCAGCCTCTTTTTCAAGTCTTTTATTTTCAGC
Organism: Oreohelix idahoensis; assembly: GCA_024509875.1. Taxonomy (NCBI): domain Eukaryota; kingdom Metazoa; phylum Mollusca; class Gastropoda; order Stylommatophora; family Oreohelicidae; genus Oreohelix; species Oreohelix idahoensis. Next base: position 587,666 of record JAMPIV010009136.1, read on the forward strand.
CTCTTTTTCAAGTCTTTTATTCTCAGCCTCTAGCTGTAGCTGGAGTTTTCTCTCCTCAGCTTCTGATTCCCTTTTTTGTTTTTCCATTTCCATTTGGAATCTTTTTTCATCCACCTGCATCTGCAGTTTCTTTTGTTCAGCTTCCATTGCTTTATCATATCGAGCAGTTGCAAATTCTTCTAACTTATCACCAGTCTTCCCAAGCAATTTACCCTGCTCAATAAAGTGCTCAAATGTAGACATGTTGTCTAACATATGAGTCCAAAACCTGAAATAATTAACTAATTTATTTCAAACCTAAGTGTAACAAGTCTTAATTAAGCACTTGTATATTCACATCACATTATATTATCCCAGTCTCTGTGGGAAACAAGTCTCCAATCAAAGAACTTGTATATGAAATATCAGCACTCAATTCTTGATCATAAGTGCACTTCTCATTCAATAGTGCACGACACTATTCATCATTCATTTATCATCAGTGTAGTAGTAACAGTGCATTAGCATAGCCCATTAACTAATTACTATAACTGTAAACAATGACTATGTAAACACATGCAGAATGTAAACATTGAAAATGTAAACAATGCAAACAATGTAAACAATAACAATGTAAACAATAACAAAGATCAGCAACAATACAAAAACGTTCGCAGAAATCAACTAAAAATAAAGCAGAAATTAATGAAATATCACAAAAAATGTGACGATATCTGCGATATAATTAAACAAAATACATGACACCACAGTGTATAAACAAAAATGTTGTATGAAACTAAATTATAGACAAGAGTAGGCTAACAAATACAAACAAATCAAAACAAAACTAAAGAATGCGAAATAATAACGAAAACAATATTAAAACATGTCATCACAGCTAACATAAATAGCAACAGAAGTCGCTTAGCAAATTCCAGTATCGGAAATTTGCAAACCCTACAGAAAACGCTCACAATAGACGACCTCTATGACGTGGCATAATCTAACGGAGACACCACCCAACCGAGAACCCGCTGAAATATAAACATATAAATATACAAATAACATATAGACATATAACATATAGAATGAGATGATACACAGAAGACTCAGCAGAAGTATAAGGGCACAGTTTACATACAAACAGGCCACTTAACTTATAGGCTTCCAATCGTAGAACAGCAGAAAAACGGATGTCAATCAACGTCCTAAAGAGCGAAGCTCCAACGATGATGGCACATCTGAACTGCTTCCACTGCTAACACGATGGTACAAGAGCTTCTGAAATACTGTGTGTTGAGTTGTTTCGGCACTTGACCTTCTAATCCAAAAGTAAGTTGATGGAAATCGGTACTTGGCCTTCTTCAGAAAACAACCCGTTTCAACCGGCACTTGACCTTCACAAAAACGACAGCACTGGAACCTTGACAGCAGCAACTTGCTTGACTTGCGTAAAAGATAACAGCAGTCCGAGTTATCCGGCAACATGTAACAACGCCGGGTACTGTCAAATTCTTGTTTCCGTCAAAAAGTTGAAATTTTGACTTTTACCGGGCAACGCCGAGTACTTTGAAAATTTTGAAGATGTTGACTGTATTGAAGAATGTTAATTTCTTGAAGGATGCTGATGAATTCTTGTTGAAAATGAAGTGGGTAAGGGACCCCGTGTTTGCTGGTACCAGAATCAAACCAGCTTATGGCCACCAAATGATGCGTGATGCCATATGATGATGGATGGTATCCGCATGTCTGGTTTTGTGTAGTGTGCAGATGTGTTCAGTCAAACAATGTTCATACAAAAATAACAGGGCAATCCACATAGGACGTCAGTAAACTCACGACGTATAAAGTCAATGATTCTTGTAACAGCCGTTGACGTTTTTCTTCATTATTTATTGTGGACGCGACAGTGACAAAATGGTTACGCGAATATGTAGGCACATCAAACAGTCATTATCACAGCAACATTCAATACAGCAATAGACGGTAGACAGCATTACAATGATGAGTCAGATGCATGTTATATTTCATAGTGCTGTAAATGTAGTCAGGTGAAAAACTCCATCCTTTTCTATAACAGCCAGGAGATAACCAGATGTATGAGATCAGTTCACTCTCCTTAGTCTGACTTCAGCAAGACAGACACGTCTGCCGAAGTATAAATAATGTCCTCAAAAAATATCCTCTAGATAATAAAGGTTTTCCAAACCTAGTTCATTTAACAAAGTAGCAAGTAATGGTCCTTGGGACATGCATCAACCGATGCAGTACAATACAGCGACATGTGAGCTGGGAAAACATCTCGTGACGACGACTTTCGAAGACAGGCTATGAATCGAAATCGCTCACGACCCAAAATCGATAGAGTTAATGAAAAGTCAATTTACCTTGCCTTCAGGAAATACACAGAAATATCACGCCTCCCGACATGTGGGAAACACTAGAGGTATTATCTCGAATAAACGAAATATCCATTAAGAGGACTACACATCCCTGACAGAACAAAAAATAGCGGAGATCCCCTCTTCAACGAGGCATCTCTTTCGCCATTCAAATCGCTCACTCCACTAGTGGTGGGCGGAAACCGATCGACCAAAAAACAAGACCAGTCATGCGCAGTCCAGCGCAAAAAGACCACAGCTCAAAACTTAACTGCATTCAATACCAACGCGGGAAGACAAATGCTTACCGAGAAAAGTGACTATAAATTTCAAGCAGTTGTTGCCCTTGCGTTATAAAATAGATATTGTAATAAAACGATGTTGCGAGAATTTATCACGCAACATATCAAAGAAGAGTTGGCCACTCGAAAAGCAGCAGCTGGGAGACTTTTTCAGGCCATAAATCGAGGATTCCTCAGCAAGAGAAAGGTTGGTAAGAAAATTAAGATGGCTGTATACAGCTCCATCTATGTCCCAGTTTTAACATATGGATGCGAGTCATGTGCAATGACTACAACCCATAAAAGCCAGATCCAAACCTCAGAAATGAGGTATCTGAGGAAGGTGGTTGAAGTAACAAGAGGAGACATGGTCCGCATCGAGACGATACGTCAGGGTCCGAAATCCCACCTTCTGCAGACCAAAGTATAACAGTCCCAACTAAGATGGTTTGGCCATGTCTGCAGAGTCCGCTGGGAGGACAACATTAGACAATCTTTGAAGGACCGAGGACTAGAATGGAACCAAGCCAGGAAGAAGACAACCGATAGGATACTCTGGCGCTCTCTTTTTCAAACCTCTACACCTCACGGTAGAAGGGGAACGACTAAGTAAGTAAGTGACGGGTGAATCTGATTCCTTAGGTATCCAGACTTCGTATTTAAAATGCGGGTTTACTTGTTTTGTTTCAAAGTTGCCCAAATACTTTTGTCCGGGTCCTTTTAAGTTTCCAGTCTCTGTATTTAATTGTGCGGGTTTACTTTTAAGTTTTAAAGTTGCCAAAATACTTCTAATCTGTCACATAAGTTAGGAGTCCTTAGTCCGATCCTTCTCTTCCTGGCTCCTAGGAGTTGCTAATTTGACGATGCAATGGAGTCTGATTTTTGACTCATATTTCGCTAGATTATATCTCTCATCCTCTGTTCAAATCCTACATTTTGCTTCCGACTAATTTCCAATGAAATCAATTGTTTATCTCGTCTCTCAAATCACTCCAATCGAAAGCTCTGGACTATATGGGTAGAGGTGTTTAATGTAATTCTCCCCCGCGTGTTTTAAAATACTACATTTTAAAATTCCATCGCGTAACCTCTTTCTAATGCCGTAATACTTCCACTTGCATCTTGTGCAAAACTCATAACCACCATCTGTGCACTCATTTCCTGGGGTAATACTTTCCGCCAAGATTGCTTACCCAGACAGATTATCGGCAATATTGATACCGGGAGGGCTAATATGAAATGATTATCTAATTATCACCGGTGTTTTCGCCCGTCCCCCAGGCGGCTTACGTAGATAGCTATCTGTCTTTCTGTGCGTGTTCGTGCGATACCACGTTGCACAAACAACTGACGTCTCTTTCAAAGGTGGCTAGACTGAGTCAAAGAGATAAACGTATACCGCTGACCGGTGTAATTAACATCGATATACCATGTTCACTTAGTGAAACGTAAACAGTCTAGGAGTGGTCACCGCAAGAATAATGAAGATGCATATAATATGCCAATAAATAGGACGATGAGGGAGAAAAATTAAGAAAAGAAATTATACTGCCGGCGTGAAAGAGAGAGAGGGGGCCCAAAAGAACATGCACAAAGCAGGTTTGTCACAGTAATAATAGTAGTAGTAATAGTTGTAGTATTATCAGTAACAGAAGTAAAAGTATATGTGTCTATATAACGCCTGCGTCACCTGCACACTTCCATATGGCAGCGAGATATGGACAACCTATGCTAAGCAAGAAAGAAAGCTCAATACCTTCTATCGACGGTGTCTAAGTCACATCCTCGCTATTTCGTGGAAAGAGAAAGTGACAAATGTCGAGGTGTTGTCATGTGCTTGCCTTTAAATCATGTATACACTACTTAGACAGCGCAGACTACGCTGGATTGGCCACGTCCGCCGCAAGGAAGATGGTCTCATCCCGAAAGATATCTACTACGGACAACTGACTGATTGCAAAATAACATTTAGGCAACCGCGGCTGAGATTCAAAGATGTTTCAAGAGAGACATGAGGGCACAACATAAATCAAGCAATCTGGGAGGATGAAGCTGCCGATCGCACCAAGGGGCGATGCTAACTACGGCATCACTTCAGAATGGGAAAAAAAAAGCGCACACAACAAGCATAAGAGAGGAGAAAATGTCGAAAGGAACACCAGGAAAATAAGCAGCTGAGGGCTGTCACTTCAGGGGCGCATTCCCATAGTCAGTTATGACTGAAGGGGCTATTATTATTAGTAAAAGTAACAGTAGTAGTCGTAGTAACAGTAGTAGTAGTAATAGTAGTATTAGTATAAGTAATGCTAATAGTAATAGTAGTAGTAGAAACAGTAGTAGTAGTAGTAGTAGCATTAGTAGTAGTAATAATAGTAGTTGCACCAATAATAGTGGAAGTAGTAGTAATGGTTGTAGTAGTAATAGTAGTAGTAATATTAGTTGTAGCAATAATAGTAGTACGAGGGACGGTCAAAAAGTAATGCCTCGTAATTTTTAATTTCATTCAATAGGCAAGAAAACAGATAAAATTAACATTGAAATGTAGCCCCAAGTCTGAACTTCAAAAATGTATTTCTCAATGTAGTCTCCGTTATTTGTTACAGTTTTTGTCCATCTTCTCACAAGGACATGTATCCCAGCAAAGTAACAATTTGTGTCCTTTTTCCTAAACCACTGGCGTACGGCGCGTTTAAGGGTCTCAGTGTCCTCAAAGTGATGTCCCCGAAGATCTTCTTTCAGTGGTCCAAACAGATTGAAGTCAGAAGGTGCAAGATCGGGACTGTAAGGGGGATGTGATAATAATGTCCAGCCAAATTCTGCAATCACATCAATGGTGCGTTTAGCGGTGTGTGGCGTGGCATTATCGTGCAACAGTAATGCAGTTCTCTGATCTTTTAATGGGTAAAGTCGCCGAAGACGACCTCAAGCTTCTTCAAAGTTTCAATGTAACGGTCTGCATTCACCGTGTTTCCCTGTTCCAAGAAGTCAAGAAGAATCACACTCTTCTCATCCCAAAACACGGAGGCCATAACTTTCCCTACAGATGGTGAACTTTTGAACTTCTTTCTTGTTGGTGATGTTGTGTGATGCCATTCCATTGACTGCCTCTTGGATTCTGGTTAAAAAAAAATGAACCCAAGTCTCATCACCTGTCACAATATTCGATAAAAACTCTTCTCCTTCAGTTTCGTAACGGTGCAGGAGGTTGATGGCTATGGTTTTCCTTGTTTCTTTATGTCTGTCAACATTCTGGGTACCCACCGTGCACAAACCTTTGAATAACACAGGTCTTTAATTATGTTCTGGACACTGCCTTTACTAATGGACAACATGGAAGAAAGTTCATCCAGTGTTACCCGACGGTCACCACGAATGATGCCATCAACTCGATGAATGTTGTGTGGAGTCAATGTGGTAGACGGACGGCCAGTCCGCTTTGCGTCAGCCATTGAGGATTGACCTACTTTAGCTTCGTCACAACGATGTACCCAATGTTGGACAGTGCTAACATCCATTGTTGAATCTCCATAAACATTCTTCAAACGTTCGTGGATGCGAATTGGGGTCTCGCCTTCAGCATTGAGGAATTCTATGACATAATGTTGTTTTAACCGAACGTCTTTGGCAGCCATTTTTAAACTGTTACAGTGGTGCTACCTGTTACTGAAACAGGTTGGTAATGCTATACAGTGCAGAAGAGTGTTTGAGAAATCCTGCTAAATTTACAAATTGCACACCGGTGCAGTATTTACATACATAAAAAATAGGAGGCATTACTTTTTGACCATCCCTCGTAGTAGTAATAGCGGTAGGAATAACAGTAGTAGTAGTAACAGTAGTAGTAAAAGTAGTACTATTAATATTAGTACCGTAGTAGTAGTAAAAGTAATATTAGTACCGTAGTAGTAGTAGTAGCAGTAGTGGTAGTAATAGTAGTAGGAATAACAGTAGTAGTAGTAATAGAAGTAGTAGTGTTAGTTTAGTAGCAGTTGTAGTAATATTAGTATGAGTAGTAATAGTAGTAGTAGCAGCAGTTATTGTTGTTGTTGTTGTGTAAGTAGTTGAGAAGTTATTGTTGCTATGTAGCAGTAATAAATTTGAGAACTGTCGCGTGTTTGTCTTCCCTGCTCTGCAGTAGTGGTCAAACAATGGCCAAACTTAGAGAATAATTATGAGGGTTGTCACGGGATTCGCCTCCCCTTTGCTCTGAAGTAGTGGTCCACCAGTGGCCAAAACTCAAGAGTATCTAAAATGGGTCTTCAAAGGTGTCTACCTTCGCACAGGATTACTCTTGGCAGAGTTGAAGATAGAAGGATAATGATGCTTCTATCTGAAGGGAGTGTTCACAAGATAATTCAGAAGTCAAGAACAATGCTGCATAGGGCAGAGCACTATTAACTTGTATCTGATCCGTCCCTTTTGGGAAGTTTTAAGCAACGGTGTGGCTTGTTCGAACCCCGAGCTGGTTTAATCCAGCGAAATTCCTGTTATAAGTATTTTTGGCTCTATGGCTGTAACTATATGTATATATATATATATATATATATATATATATATATATATATATATATATATATATATCTATATATATATATATATATATATATATATATATATATATTAAAGATTCTCGATCATACATGCGCTCTCATATCTATTATAACTGAATCAACTATGAATTTGTAAAATAATATATAACAAATTTAATAATCAATTATTTCGTTAACAGTCTAAAATAAATATGAAGTGATGGGTGAACTGTAGTTAAAAATTGTCTTCACTGAGACTTGTTAGAGGAGTTATAAAAATATCCTTTTGCTGTTTCCTTTAATAAGAACTTAGCTTGGTTTCAATGAGTACTGCTACCGTGGTTTTCGTCAATTCTTTTGTGATGAGGGCACTCAGTGTCGAATCACAGCTCATGACTCACAAGATAGTGGCGAATACTTTTACTTCAAACTTGTCTAGTACTACGTACAGTCTTGTAACTTCGAACCACGAACTTTAGACATAATAAAAATAACAAATGCCTCTGCTAAGTACATTGTGGTCGGGAGATTAAACAGGCGGTCTTTTCCCGCTGCCCTTCCACCACATGAGCCTCTATGAATTTTTATTCTCCCTGAGCATATACAGCATAGCTCAGGGAATATGATTAGAAATCACAGCAGTCTTCCGGTCACTTAAATGGGAAAATGTGTCTGGACAGTGCGAGTGCAATGACGTTTGCCTGAACTAACATTATAAAAGTGCACATATCTCACAAAATAATACTGTACACTCTAGCCACATGTGAAGTAATCATCTCACTGCTCCATTCGGAGTCTGGGATCGCTTCTGCTTTCGCTTTCCTGAGCGAACTTGCATAAAGCCAACACCAGCGCTTGCTGTAGTGGTTTATGAACATACCATATTCATATGTTGAGGCTGCCAGCCTCCTATGCCTTGTATAACCACTTAGCAAGTACAGACATGTCAAATTCACATTGTAAAATAAATGATTACACTTACCTTAATTAACTTATTTTGGGGAACATAATCTCCTGGCACAGATGAATGGACACAGCAACAATGACCAGATGCTTCGAACCCTTGGTCGGGGAAATTTTAATTTTCATCTTGTGACGGGTGGCACTGGCTTCTTAGCTCGGTGGGCCATGGTTCAATCCCCATTTGAGGTGGGATTTGTTAGACAGCAAGCGGCTCCGGCGTCGACCCAGCCTCACGAATTTGGTACCAGAGCAACTCTGGGATGGTGAAGGCGGCCGGCTTGATGCTGACCACATCACCCCAAGTGTGCCGATGGTCAAGAAAATATGGGCCTAACACCACATTCCCAATATGCTTCATTTGGGCATGTAACGGGATCCTTTCCCTTTTTATGACGGGTGCTCTGATTCCTTAAGTCTCCAATCTTGGTATTTAAAATTGCGGGTTCTCTTTTAAGTTATAACGACGCCCAAATACTTCGATATGTCACTTTTAATTTTGGAATTCTTGTCCGATGTCTATCTGGCTCCTAGGAGTTACTAATTTGACGTAGCGATGCAGTCTGATTAGTTTCTTCGACTTTGTTAGATTATATCTCTTTTTTCCACTCCTGTCCCAAATGGTATTTCTGACCTGTTTTCTAATGAGAGCTAAAGTTTATTTCAGGCTCTCGATTTAGACCAATCATGTCTCTTTAGAACTATTTAGGTCGGGGTGTTAAATCATTACAATCTTTCGTGTGTTTTAAAATATCAATTTTAAAATATAAACTCGTGACCTATTTCAAATATGGCCGTAATACTTCCGATTGCACTTGTGCAAACTTACGAACACATCTGTGAAGTCATTTCCTAACTAATACCTTCCGCCCATATTGTCTCCTCTAACAGGTTATCTGTTGTTACTGTTGTTTTGGGTCATCCCTTCTATTACAGGCCACATATGCCATCACCTCTGTTGCGTGATTCTTTTGGCTGCCACTTCTGATGGTGTATGTGTGGGGGTTGTATGAAAGAGATAGTGCTACTGTCTCTCACAGCTGACAATGTTGACGTCAGCAATGTCGGGCTTACTAGCAGTGGCCGACAGTGTTTAATATGTGAGCGAATGCCATGAGTTCTTTAGGTTTGTAAACGTCTGATGTAAACCCACACAACAGTAACGTTAGGTCAGGGAACAGGCCAACGGGTAAGACGAATTAGTTTTCAACTTATACACAGTTTATTTACGACAGTAACGTTGACATCATGGACAACAGATCAAAGCAAATCACAAGGTATGATAGTAGGTATAATCCATAGATAAATTGAGTGCAACACCAGTAACTCATCACAAATCGACATAGCATACAATCCGTCAGAAAGTTGAGTGCATCACCAGCAACTCATCATAAATGGTAATAATATAAAATCCGTCAGAAAAGTTGAGTGCATCACCAGCAACTCATCATAAATGGTAATAATATAAAAATCTGTCAGAAAAATTGAGTGCATCACCAGCAACTCATCATAAATGGTAATAATATATAATCCGTCAGAAAGTGGTTGCATTAACAGCAATTCATTATAAATCGTAATAGCCTATATAATCCATGGCATTAATAATGTATTGAATCTCTTCCCTTCAAAAAACACTCTGGACACACTAGCGAGACTATAAGAACCGTCTCGAAGCTCTGCCAGATACCTAATGACCGAGATTATTGTTTCTCAATACAGTACATCTTCACTCAAGCGCAAACTAACAGCTTGAGATGTGAGCTCAGCTCACCCGTATCTCTCCCCCAACTACTCAGAACATTTGAACACTTTCTTTATGTTTAAAAAAAACAAACACATACTCAGTTGAGCTATGTTCAAGCACCCAAATAAAAATCATCTCATAACTTTAAACGTGCTTACTAGCGTGTCTATAAAAAATCAGACCCGTACAAAAAAATCCCAAACACTTAACTCCCACTCAAAAAACATAACTTAACATATGTACTATTGATACAGAGACGGACCATCGGAAGCGATTACCTATTATCACCTGTGTTTAAGTACATCTCTCAGACGGATTTCTTAGACAGACAATCTGGCTTTCTTTCCGTCGACCGTGCGAGACCACCTTGTGTCAACAGTGACCGTCTCTATCAAAGGTGGCTAGACGACGTAAGTATAAAAGTATTATGCACTGACCTGTCTAAGAATGCAGGTGCATAAAATATGCTAAATAATAGGACGATGGGTGAGGAAAATGAAGAAATAAATCGGTAATGCAAGAGAGAACGTAGAATGTAGAAGGACATACATAAATATCGTCACAAGGGTATTCAAAGGTCATCAACCTTCGCTCAAGATTACTCTTGGCAGAGATGTAAATAGTAGAATGGTGCTTCTACTTCACGTAGCTGCACAGGAATTTTAAGAAATCAAGCATAACAACCGAGATCATCTAAGCTGTCATGAACTTTTTATCTTCCCGTCCCTTCTGTAAGGAAAAAGAAATGTGCTCGTATTTTCTGAGTCCCCAACTAAAATGATTCAGTAAAATATTACTTTAATAGCTCAGGTTGGTTATGTATTTTAATTAATTGAGTCATAATAATGATTAAATCAACTATCAATCTATATTTACAGATAACAAATTTAATAATCAATTATAGTTAACAAAATTAAAAAAGACGTTTATTTTGTTCTTGTTGTTGAAACAATGAATCCCTGATGTTTTCGTCACTGGTAGTGACTTTATTTTTAGTGGCTATCGCTAAAAAAAAGTTCTTTTGCAGGGCCTGACAGTTATACTTAACTGTTGATAATGATTTCTTGTTGGTGTTGGGTTCCGTCACTGTTGCCCAATGGTAATGCTGACTGTTCCGTCAATTGTCAAATTCTGTGGCGGTAGCACGTCCCTAGCGGTAATGCTGGGGGTAACCACTCCACTCGTCAAGCCAAGCGTCTTCAAGACCCGTCTGATGTAGACGTCTAGCGAAGACTGCTGGTAACGTGAATCACAGACTTGTACGACAAACGTGAACCACAAACTGAGAGAAAACAAATGTCTCTTCTAAGTATAGTGTCTCCTTACATGAGAATGAGGCGCCATCCGCTTCCATTCCACCCCATAATCTTCCTCAGAAAATTTACCCTCCCTTAACATTAATGTTAAACCCAGTGAGTCGGATGAAATTGCGTTTGGACAGCGGAAAATGACAATTGCATTAATTAACCATGTTTGAAAACACACGTAAACTTATTAAAATGTTAATATAATAAATATGTACACCAAGATGTCATCATCAATCACTCCCTGCTTCACATGGAGCCGAGGCTACGTATGCTTTTGGGTTTCTTTTGAGGAAACCCGCAAGAAGCAGTCTTCAGCTTTTGCAGTGGTGGTTCATTGATCTAATCATTTTATATGCCGAGGTTGCCAACCTCGTATGAACATGTACATCCACAAGCAATTTACACATAAAATTATAAAATATACATATTACAACTTACCCCGACATTCCGGGAATGGCGTTACAGACTTCTTGCACAGGGAAAACTTCCAAATAATGTCATGCCACTGGTTTTTTTTTTTTTTGTACGCCCGCTATTACTCGAGGCGAAATCTCAGGTTAGTATGTCTAACCTGTATGTCTAACCTGAGACTGATTTTACGTGAGTATCCCTTTTTTTCCCAGAGACAGGTGTCCCTCGCCATTCAGGCAGATATTCGCCGATTTCGGAGGTACCCATTACAGCTGGGTCGGCTCAGGAGCCGCCAGTCCCTGGTCGACGACACTCCTTCAAATGTCGTCGCCAGGGCTCGAGTTAATCCAGTCCAAATCCCGGTCGACGAAAAATCTTCAAATGTCCTCGCCCGGGTTTGATCCTGAGTCACCCGGTCGCCAGCGCGGTTTGGTAACCACTACACCAGCGCGGCTCCCGCCACTGGTTTTAAAAGGCCGTCTTACAGGTGGTCAGGATATTACTTAAATCATGCTCTTGTTATTATGTATGTAGGTTCCTAGGACTCGTGGTTTCCAGTACTAAAGTCGCGGTTTCTTTCTGTCTAATATTAGAAGATCCTCTAATACATGGTCCTCTCTTTATGTTGGAATCCTGTTTCTATTCGTTTTCCTGGCTCTCTGGAAATCAGTGAAGCACCCCGAAATGTTGCAGATTATAAGAGACATATTCACTCTCCTGCCCATGTGGTTTCGTTGGGAAAAAATCTCCAATCAGAAGTGCTTTATTTTAGCATTTTGATGCCGAACCAACCACAAATTAATGTCTATATTAGAAGGGGTCTTTTTTTATACCTCACTATCCTCATCTGTAGAACAATCTGCATGACACACAAGATATGTTATTGACTTGTCGTTTACAAATTCATTTGTCTGTCTTTCATGACAACATAATGTCTCGCTTCTTCTGTTTCGCCTATCATGTTTACAAACTCACTACTTCACGTATCTACCATTATAATATCCCCCCCCCCCCCCCATGTTATTTCCTTGTAATTGTTTATTACACCCAATTTCACCTGCCGGAAGTATTACATCACTGTCTGTGTCTTATTCTTTAGGAAGATGGTCATTTCGTACATTCCAGTGACATCTACCGTACATTTTATCCTGTCATGTTTGCGAGCTAGCACCTTATCAGGTGACAACCCGGTAGCGTGTATCGTCTGCAGAGAGAAGGTCTGTGTTAACAATAGGAATGTCGCTCCGTGTAGACTTACTCCGTCTGGAGCTAGCGATAAGTGAAAGTCAAAGAGATAAGTTCGCTCTGCACAAACAGAAGTCAATGGTGTTTCAAAAATAGATCACGCGATCAGGTAAACTTAAGAGAGTGACAAATTAGAACAAGATGTGATAAGAAAATCTTAAACTATGAAAGCAAAAACAACGCCAATGAACGGGTGAGAAAAAGGAAAAGCGTAGAAAAAAACAAAAATTTTGGCACAAGAAAATATAACTATCGAAGACTGATTCGTAACAAACTGTAGTAATTGTTGTTGCATTAGTAGTTGTAGAGGCAGCAGTTGTTGCAGTAGTAGTAGAAATTGCAGTAGCAGCTGTTGTATCAGTATTAGTTGCTGTTGTAGCATTATTAGTAGTAACTGTTGTTGTAATTGTAGTGGTAATTGTAGTAGTAGTCTGTTGTTGTTATAATAGTTACTAGTGGTTGTAGTCGTAGTAGGAATAGTAGTAGTAGTAGTAGTAGTATTAGTAGTAGGAGTAGTATTAACAGCTGCAGTAGTATCTGCTACAGAAAAAGAACTAATTGTTGCAATAAGATTAGTAACTGTTGTTGACGTTGTAGCTGCTGTTGTAGTAGCCATGACACTAATAGTTATAGTAGTATTTTTGTTGCTGTGATAATGGTGATAGTAGCAGCAACAGTAGTAGTAGTAGTAGTAGTCCTAACAGTAGGAACAAAGTAATAGTAAAGGTTGCAGCAATTGTAGTAGTAGCAGTCATAGCAACAGTAGTAGCAGCAGCAGCAATACTTCATATGCACTAGCAACAAATAGACATTAGAAATATCATTGTTATTAATAGTCCTAACCTACATACTTTTTTACTGTGGTCATAACGTCATTTGCTCCGCTGTAAGCAGTGAGAATTTTCACAAGTTCAAAGTTAGTCTTCAGTGGAAACTCCTGCCCGGTCAAGGACAGGTAATACTTCCATTCTGGAAACCTCCAGAGTTCCTCCATGCACTGCAGTTCTGGCTCCAGCACCGAGAATTCTCCCCAGAGGACTTCTATTCTCTTGCTAGCGATGACAACATTAGTAAAACAGTTCGCGATGTCTGATATAGCCCTGAAGAAAGTATTTGACGACTTTCGGTCCACGTGAACGCAGTAGTAGTTCTGAGGGCGATATATAGACCTCAGCAGACGCTCAACCATCTCCGCGTCCCTGTAGACAATGATGGAAAACGCTAGCGGAAAGTTCTTTTCTTCTCTTGTCAAGGGCGATGTAATGTATCCTCTGTATTTTTTAAAAAGTTTGCAGTCTGACGTAAGGTCTATATACTTTCCATCACATATGGGAATTCCCAAGTTTCTTGTGTTCCTCGTAGCCAACCATGTGTCTTCTTGGGAACCATTAAAAACGGCCCGGCAATCAACATCTTTGACCTTGACAATGGACGATATATACAACAATCGTTTGGCCAATGCAATAGATCTCCCGTAGTGGCGTGATTTTAAAGACGAATGATTGGTTGAAAAGGCTCTGACAGCAGCTTTGCGATAGGTTGAAGAGATGTGCTTGAAAACTGTAGCTGTGTCGAGACAAGGGATAGCAGGTGGCGTGTCAAAAGTATCTGTCTTCCATAAGCTACACGCAAAAGGCATGATTACCGGCACGCCGATTCTGATTATAAAACTGGCAGCTACTATAGCAATCAGGAAAGCCGCACACCAATATTTTTTGGGTGAAGCAATCCTAATCATTCTCAATATTTCACTGGGGAAAGATAAATAATTAGATAAACACGTACCGTACAGGCAAATGAATGGGTGGATTAATGAAGAAACATTATGTGTAAGTACACAAAACCAGCCCTAGGGATTTTCGAAGGGGGAGCAAAGTCTCGCAATGGTGCCCCCACCTCCCACGTGCGTACTGTATTGTGCTCTTACGAGACTCATTTATTTTCATGCTATTGAGTTTGGATCAGACTGTAATTTCCGCAAGTGTTCACTATTACATTTAACAAAAACATAACACATTTATACTTTTACAATCATATAGAAGGCAATTTGTTTTTAAATAATTTATTTTCTAAAATTCATGTTGAATTACAGATGGACGCTGGGTGCGCTGATTTTGAAAAAGATAAATTGAATAATGTAAACATGAATTAATCGAAAAACGTAAATTTCACAGATGAAATCAATGTAAAACATAAAAATAGTTCGTACTTTAATTTTCTAAACAATCCAGATTCAGTTGACCTTTACAAATTTTAATTAACAATTTTATTTTAAAATACATTTCAGCGCTCCCCTCCGAACACGGCGCCCGGCGCACTGCCCAAGAACTGGTGCCATTTATATATATACACATTTATATATACATATTTATATATGTGTGTGTGTAAACATTATTAAAATGTGTAGATGGAAGACAGACCTATGGGCTTGCAAATACAAAGATACCGGTAATTAGAAAAATAAAGATGGACGGACGGGCTAACTAGCAAGGAAGGGATCAAAACAAACATAACCATGCACAGCCGGAACCCGCCAAACAGCAAAGCAACCCATAAGAACAACAAACACTGAAACTTGGTTAAACAAATGGGCCACGGGAAACACGAGGAGAAAAGACTACAGACATAGGGTCAGTCTTCATTCCAGTGACAACATCGCCGAACTTACAAAGAGAAATCAGGGCAAACATTTTCGACTCCGAACACGACATATACCTACTAACAATCATTTGAATAGAATCCAACCACAACACACCCCAGAGTGCCAGCTGTGTAGTCATCCCAATGAAACCCTTGACCACCAGGTTTTTGAATGTCCAGCACTCGGCCATGTAAGTACAAGGGGATTGACATAAGTCTTGGGCCTTGTGGTAAAGTGGGATGATATAAATATTTATAGGGACTTAGTGTACTGACTGAGATCAGCTGTGAAGGTATCTGTATCTAATATGTGTAGTGTTTTACAGATAACCTTACTTACTGCCACATATTTATATCTCAGTCAGAATTATTCTGGAATATTGTGTTGGCAACGTTATATGTCTAGGGTTATGCAAATGATGAAGTGTAAGTCACCACAACAACAACAGATAAACAATTTAATTATTCCACCACACTTGACAATACTGTGACACTCACAAACAGTCAACACTCTAGAAGACTATCTTAAAAGATTCAATGATAAATTTCAGATATGTACATATGTATTGATTTTCTCTACAATAGTGATCCTGATTCAACTACACAGTGAACCAGGCAATATAATAACATGTAATTTCAAATATTATGTACACATATATAAATGTGGTCTTTGCATTGACATACAATATTAGTATTCTATGTGTGTGAGTTGTGATGTGGTAATATGAGGTAATACTGGTTTTGTTCTTCAAGATAGATTCTTATTAGACATCATGACTGCATGTGCTTGTGTATGTTGGAACTAGTATTGGAGATGGTCTCAGTTCCGAACATTAAAACAATTAATTGCCCCTCTTTAATTAAGTTAGTGTCATTTACGAGGGGTACATAGTGTTGAGCTCTTTTGGCCACAGTGGGCTTAACTTTCGTGATGGCGGCAGGCAAGGACTCCTCTGCTCGACTATTCACTGTTTCTGAAGACACCTCACTGGTTACTATAGGGACCCAAGAGTATGCTGTCAGCCTCTGGATTCAGCAAACGCTCAGACCAGGTGCGGCTTCAATACTAGGACCACAGTCCCTGAAACAAGAAGGATGTACCTCCTACTTCAGAACTAATTTATACTATCTGGCTAGACTGAGCACAGTACATCACAAACACAGAGTTCAGGGCTTTTTTTTAACTGCTATCTTCTTCTGAAGCAGTTTACTCCAGTATTAACCTCCTTAATGGTTACTACGCCTCTGCACTTTCAGCTATAAGTCCTTCCATATCATAAGGTAGGTGTCAGTGTACTATCTGGTAATTCCATGTAGTGTTACTTTTCTCCGACACCTTCTGTTCAGGTTGGAGCACTATATATATTATAGGCCTTGCCTCTTGTTCGCTACTGAACTGCACATATATACAGACATAAATTATCAATGTACATTCAATTTTCATTAAAAAGAGATCAAATATTTCAGCCTACCACAATTCATGGAAATAAACACAGATACGTTGACTAGCAATGAATTCTGGCACAAATACTGGCACAAATTCCCATCTGCTTATGTTCCAGGCTTTTATTTAGCAAAAATATGAGCTGGCTTCAACGCACTGTTGCTTTATCAAGCTTATTTGAACTAGTGGTCTCGAACTAACGCTATCAATTAACTATATTAACCGACCTAACCAATCAGGCCATCTCTACCCAATCGTTTGAAAAAAAGTACTCTTACTTCCGTCTCCCTTGACAACAAAAGATAGCATTTATAGTCCGACTAATCGTGTTTAGCCTTACATATCATTCCATCCAATCAATTCAAATGTAACTTGTGGCCTATTTCCGTACAATGGTGGTTTAAAATTCTTTCACTGAGCGATTCTGATGTTTTGGGGCTGTCTGACACCCTCACTATTTTCTTTTGCCTATAATTTATTAATTCCTGGACTATTTGCGTAACACTTAACATATTCTTTGTTAGAAAGTCTTAAGGAATCCAAATATATAAGTTTAATGGAGCTAAGTGGCTGCGTTCAAAATATGTATTTTCTAGGATAGTCGTGTAGTTGTTTTTTTTTATTTTTTATGTTAGAACCGCCACCTGTCCTGCTGTACTGTCAGACTAATGTCAGGATTTCGGACATAAAACAGTAGAATGTCAGGTTTCCCCAATAAGCGTTTTTCAGGTTTTAAAACCTAACTCTGGGAAGGGTAGTGTTTTTATCACTGTCCGTCTGAAATAAAGTTAGTGCATGTGGCCTTACACGCGTGTTAGGGGTGGCATTAATATAGCGAGACGCGTGTTTAGTGTTGCTTGTGTTGCTGCCTTCAGCCCTCCCTTCTTTCTATCTGAGTCCATCTGTTCGTTCGTTTTGGTAACGTAGTATAATTAATGTTAGGATTAATTTAGGTCATTACGCAGTGTGCCTCTCAATGTTTTTCTTAGAAATGCAATACCCGTTTTAATGTGTTGTGGAAACGCTTGTATTTATGCAGTGGCTTATATTTAACGTGGAAACGTTACAATTTGCAGACGAAGCATAAAACAAAGGGGATTTCGAGTACTGTCATTGTGACAGTATGTTCTTTACCATTCTTCTTCCTTTTATAGAATTTACTTGTTAGGCTTTACATTTACTTTTAATTTATATATGTGGATTAGAATTTCTCACGACAAATCCTCCCCTCTTAAAACAGACGTTATATGTCAGTCTATAATTCTATATACACATAGAGAAATTTATTATTATTTCTGGGGCTTACGGTGATTCTCATCACACGGATGGCGGCTTAAAAAATCCGCTCCCAGATTTGTTTTTCCACTTATATACTCTATGCAAAACTCATAGGGCTGGATCAATAAAGACCAACGGAGTAAACGAGAGTTCTCATGCCTAGCCTGTGCCAGAAACGACAAAGGTTTGTGATCCGTTTGCAACTTAAATGCCTTCCCATACAGATAAATATTGAATTTCTTTATCGCCCATATTACTGCAAGACATTCTTTTTCGCTAGTTGAGTAGTTGGTTTCAGCTTTATTCAACTTTCTGCTAGCATATGCCACTGGGCTTAGTTCCCCATCCAATGCATCTGATTTCTGTAGCAGAGTTGCACCTAACCCAATATTACTGGCATCAGTCCTTACTACAAATTCCTGACTTAAGTCAGGTAGTTTCAAAATAGGTTTACTTGTGAGCTTTTCCTTCAATTCTTGGTAAGCCATTTCACATTGTGGTGTCCATGTAATTCGATCTGGGTGTCCTTTACGTGTCAACTCCGTTAACGGTGCACATATGGAATTAAAGTTTTTGATATACTTTTGGTAGAAACCACATAATGAGACAAAGGATCTCACGTCTTTCTTGGTTTGTGGCCTCGGGGCTTTCTTTAGTTTCTCTAAATTTTTTGGGTCAGGGGTCATGTTTCCCTGATAAACTGTGTGTCCCAAAAATTCCAATTCTTTACATCCAACGCAACATTTGGTTGGTCGGGCTGTTAAATTCGCTTCCCTAAGTCGATTAAACAGCATGTTCAGAGAGTCAATGTGTTCCTCAAAGGTTTCTGTTGCTATAAGGATATCATCCATGAAATTTGTAATGCATGGGTTATTCAGAGGGTCCAATAATTTTCTCATCATTCTAGAGAATACACTAGGTGCATTCTTCAATCCAAATGGCAATCTGTTAAACTCATAGTGTCCTTCTGAGGTACTAAAAGCTAGATATGGTCTAACCTCAGGCTTTACTGGAATTTGATAGTATCCTTTACTCAAATCCACTTTTGAGAAATACTTAGCTTTATTTAGTCTGGCAAACAACTGATTTGTATCCGGCAATGGATCCACCTGTCCTTCTGTAATAGCATTCAGTCTCCTGTAATCTATACAGAGTCTATGTTCTCCAGAGGGTTTCCTTAAAAGTACAACACTGGAACTATACGAGGATTCACTGTGTGAAATAATTCCTTCCTTCAACAAATAGTCTATCTCTTCCTTCAAAGCTTTCTCCTTAGCAAAAGGAATCGAATAAGGCTTCATACAGACAGGTGTGGGGTCTATCAGTTTCATATCATATTCCAATAAGTTTGTATGCCCCGGTCGGTCTGTTAACACCTCTGTATGATTATCTAGAACCTGTTGCACTCTCTCTTTCTGATTTTCCGTTAAATGTGTACTGATTTTCACCTGTGCCGCTGTCTCACAGGGGTGTAATGGATATTCAAATGATGAAAGTGGTTCCTTCTTCATCTCCATTGCAATGGACAAGGTTAGCAAGTGTGTCTCTTCCTGATGTTCTCTTTCCAAATATTTCTTCAGGAGATTCACATGATAGATTTTTTCTTTCCCCTTCTTATCTATCTTATAATTGGTTCTAGACACCTTCTCTAGAACTGTATATGGACCTTGCCATCCAATTTGTAACTTATTCTGATTTCCGGGCAAAAGAAGCAGTACCTTCTCTCCCACAGCCAAATCTCTGTCTTTTGCCTTCCTGTTATAATAAGCAGCATGTTTCTTCCTGGCTTGTTTCAAATTTTCATTGGCAAGTTTCCAGCCAGTTTTTAAACGAGTGGTCAGCTCATTCACATATTGGTATGAGGATGTAATATTTTCCTCTGCCTTTTCATCCGTCCACGTTCGTAACAGAGCTTCAAGTGGACCTTTTATTGGCCTTCCAAACAATAATGTTGCCGGGGCCATACCGGTTGAACTATGGGGTACCTCCCGATAAGCAAAGAGGGCGGCGTGAAGGTACTGGTCCCATGTATCTGGTTTTTCGTGTGCCAACTTTCTCAGGATTGACATCAAGGTGCCATTAAACCGTTCCACTTGGCCGTTCCCTTGGGGATGATACACACTACAATGGTAGTGTTTGGCCTGGAAGATCCTGAAGACTTCAGTTAGTTTCCCCTTGAACTGAGAGCCATTATCAGTCAAGATTTGATTGGGAAAACCTAACCTTGTGAAAATTGTGAGTAATGCCTCTGCCACATGTTTAGAATCAA
The DNA here is from genome assembly GCA_024509875.1 of Oreohelix idahoensis. Classification (NCBI taxonomy): domain Eukaryota; kingdom Metazoa; phylum Mollusca; class Gastropoda; order Stylommatophora; family Oreohelicidae; genus Oreohelix; species Oreohelix idahoensis. The sequence goes on from JAMPIV010009136.1 coordinate 608,134, forward strand.
TCGATGACAGGGCTACCGCCTCTCCCCACATAGAACAAGTGTCCACCAGAGTCAGAATGTAGCTGTTCCTTCTCTTAGTTCGAGTGAGAGGTCCCACAAGATCCACGGCAACTCTCTCAAAGGGTGTTCCCACTATGGGCATTTCTCCCAGAGTTGCTGGTGCAGTCCAATGCTTAGGTGCTACTCGTTGGCACTCTGGACAGGATTTTACATATCGTTTGATATCTTCAGTTATTCCTGGCCAGAAATAGTGACAAGCTATTCGCTGTCCTGTTGCGCTGATCCCCATATGACCACTGAAGGGAATCGCGTGCCCTAGTTCCAACACTTTAGTCCTATATGAAGTGGGAAGGACCAGCTGTCCGTGACCATTGGATTCAGATCCAGCCTTCCTATAAATCAGTTTGTTCTTCATATAGAATTCTCCCTTGCCTGGAGGTGTATGTGATTTGGGCAACTTCTTGAAACACGGCTTGAGTGTTTTGTCCTCCGCCTGTGCCTTCCTCATCTCATCTGGATGAGTATTTATTGGATTTTCCTCCTCCTTTTTAGACTGTGATCTGGTCTGCACTGTTGCCAATATCACAGGTCTCTTGGGATTCCCCAAGAAGACATATCTACACCCCAATATCAGAGGGTAGATTGGCTCATTTATCACTGCTGCTTTTATGATTCCTTCCACATATCGCGTTTTCACCTTTATCCGGGCGACGGGAAGTGTCATGGTAGCTACATCCTTGGTTGCAGTTTGAATCTCCACTGTTTCTGTGGTGTATTGATCCGCCTGCACCAGGTGAGAACTCACAACGGAATCGTAATCTAAACCGGTATCATATAAACATCTTATAGTGACACCATTACAGATGACATCTTCACACACTGGGGGGTGGTATGGTTCCTGTAGTTCTGCAGGTTTGACCTTTTTTTCCTTTTTCCCCGATGTCATAGCAGCACAATGAGGAGGTTTCCTTCTACAATGGTCAGTGTCATGATTGTTCATCTTACAATTCTTACACCACCTTTTCCCTTGGTTGAAGGATTTTCTTTCATCATATTTCCTTTCATCGAATTGTGGGTTTTTATTTTTATTTTCATACCGTGGCCTATCAAATTGGTGCTTACCTTTGTTTTGATCCCTATGATCAAATTTATTAAAGTTCTGTGGTGCCCTAAAATTATCCACCTGTTTCTTTTTATTACCTGATACTTCTGCTTGGGCCGCTTGATACCTTTCTGCAACATTTAGCAACTCACCCAGTCTCTCTGCACCTTGTTCCATGAGAAACTTTCTCAGGTCTGGAGCCATGGACTCTCTTAATTGTTCTATAAGGATCATTTCCTTAAGATCTTGGGTTTTCCCCAGAGAAGTCCATTTCTCCAAGTATGTCTCTATCCGTGCAGAGAACTGGTGATAGGTTTCACCTGACAGTAGTTTAGCATTCCTAAATTTTTTTCTGTAAAATTCTGCGTTCTTCTCATATCTTAACAAAAGAGCCTGCTTTAGCATGTCATAATTTTCCTGATCATCTCTGTGCATTTTGGCAAAAACTTCATAAGCTGCCCCACGAAGTCCTTGAGATAACTTTAAGCTCCACCTTTCTCTCTCTAACCCATATGTGGTAGCTAATAATTCGTATCTATTTATATAGCTCTCAATATCATCGTCTTTCTCAACAAAATGATCTAAATGAAAGTTCATAGCTGAGGTTGAGGCTCCCTGAGTAACCGTAGCATCAGAGGCAAAGGGACTGGCACCATTTTCAGGAGCATGGCCTTGAAACTCCAACTCCCTTAGTCGTAACTCATGTTCCCTTTGTAATCTTTTATCTTCTGCTTCCCTTTCTGCAGCTAATCTCTTCTCTTCCCTTTCTGCAGCTAATCTCTTCTCTTCTCTTTCTGCAGCTAATTTCTTCTCTTCTCTTTCTGCAGCCAATCGCTTGTCTTCTCTTTCTGCCTCCAATGCTTTAGCCTCTTTGTCAGCCTCAATCTGCAACCTCTTAGCCTCAGCCTCAATCTGCAACCTCTTAATTTCTTTTTCAGCCTCTAACCTTCTTTCGGCCTCAAACCTTCTTTCTTCGCGTTCAATAAATTTGTCACATTCAGTAGTGACATAGGTAATCATAACTTGCCCATCTAATCCCAACTCTTTTGCAGTCTGTACAGCCGCAGATCGAAATTTGGCCAGGTCCGCCATTTTATATCAGGTAATTAAATAAAATATCTAACTAAACAATATAATCTGTAATTATATATCCAATAGACAAAACAGGCACCAAGAGCTCAACCTTATTTAATTCCACCCAAGGATACCTTTTAACTTTTTATATTCCCTGAAGTGAATTACCCCCAATATTTATACTAGTAAGAGATTCAAAATCCCGGGCCGGACCCCAATATATGTGGTAAAGTGGGATGATATAAATATTTATAGGGACTTAGTGTACTGACTGAGATCAGCTGTGAAGGTATCTGTATCTAATATGTGTAGTGTTTTACAGATAACCTTACTTACTGCCACATATTTATATCTCAGTCAGAATTATTCTGGAATATTGTGTTGGCAACGTTATATGTCTAGGGTTATGCAAATGATGAAGTGTAAGTCACCACAACAACAACAGATAAACAATTTAATTATTCCACCACACTTGACAATACTGTGACACTCACAAACAGTCAACACTCTAGAAGACTATCTTAAAAGATTCAATGATAAATTTCAGATATGTACATATGTATTGATTTTCTCTACAATAGTGATCCTGATTCAACTACACAGTGAACCAGGCAATATAATAACATGTAATTTCAAATATTATGTACACAGATATAAATGTGGTCTTTGCATTGACATACAATATTAGTATTCTATGTGTGTGAGTTGTGATGTGGTAATATGAGGTAATACTGGTTTTGTTCTTCAAGATAGATTCTTATTAGACATCATGACTGCATGTGCTTGTGTATGTTGGAACTAGTATTGGAGATGGTCTCAGTTCCGAACATTAAAACAATTAATTGCCCCTCTTTAATTAAGTTAGTGTCATTTACGAGGGGTACATAGTGTTGAGCTCTTTTGGCCACAGTGGGCTTAACTTTCGTGATGGCGGCAGGCAAGGACTCCTCTGCTCGACTATTCACTGTTTCTGAAGACACCTCACTGGTTACTATAGGGACCCAAGAGTATGCTGTCAGCCTCTGGATTCAGCAAACGCTCAGACCAGGTGCGGCTTCAATACTAGGACCACAGTCCCTGAAACAAGAAGGATGTACCTCCTACTTCAGAACTAATTTATACTATCTGGCTAGACTGAGCACAATACATCACAAACACAGAGTTCAGAGCTTTATTTTAACTGCTATCTTCTTCTGAAGCAGTTTACTCCAGTATTAACCTCCTTAATGGTTACTACGCCTCTGCACTTTCAGCTATAAGTCCTTCCATATCATAAGGTAGGTGTCAGTGTACTATCTGGTAATTCCATGTAGTGTTACTTTTCTCCGACACCTTCTGTTCAGGTTGGAGCACTATATATATTATAGGCCTTGCCTCTTGTTCGCTACTGAACTGCACATATATACAGACATAAATTATCAATGTACATTCAATTTTCATTAAAAAGAGATCAAATATTTCAGCCTACCACAATTCATGGAAATAAACACAGATACGTTGACTAGCAATGAATTCTGGCACAAATACTGGCACAAATTCCCATCTGCTTATGTTCCAGGCTTTTATTTAGCAAAAATATGAGCTGGCTTCAACGCACTGTTGCTTTATCAAGCTTATTTGAACTAGTGGTCTCGAACTAACGCTATCAATTAACTATATTAACCGACCTAACCAATCAGGCCATCTCTACCCAATCGTTTGAAAAAAAGTACTCTTACTTCCGTCTCCCTTGACAACAAAAGATAGCATTTATAGTCCGACTAATCGTGTTTAGCCTTACATATCATTCCATCCAATCAATTCAAATGTAACTTGTGGCCTATTTCCGTACAATGGTGGTTTAAAATTCTTTCACTGAGCGATTCTGATGTTTTGGGGCTGTCTGACACCCTCACTATTTTCTTTTGCCTATAATTTATTAATTCCTGGACTATTTGCGTAACACTTAACATATTCTTTGTTAGCAAGTCTTAAGGAATCCAAATATATAAGTTTAATGGAGCTAAGTGGCTGCGTTCAAAATATGTATTTTCTAGGATAGTCGTGTAGTTGTTTTTTTTATTTTTTATGTTAGAACCGCCACCTGTCCTGCTGTACTGTCAGACTAATGTCAGGATTTCGGACATAAAACAGTAGAATGTCAGGTTTCCCCAATAAGCGTTTTTCAGGTTTTAAAACCTAACTCTGGGAAGGGTAGTGTTTTTATCACTGTCCGTCTGAAATAAAGTTAGTGCATGTGGCCTTACACGCGTGTTAGGGGTGGCATTAATATAGCGAGACGCGTGTTTAGTGTTGCTTGTGTTGCTGCCTTCAGCCCTCCCTTCTTTCTATCTGAGTCCATCTGTTCGTTCGTTTTGGTAACGTAGTATAATTAATGTTAGGATTAATTTAGGTCATTACGCAGTGTGCCTCTCAATGTTTTTCTTAGAAATGCAATACCCGTTTTAATGTGTTGTGGAAACGCTTGTATTTATGCAGTGGCTTATATTTAACGTGGAAACGTTACAATTTGCAGACGAAGCATAAAACAAAGGGGATTTCGAGTACTGTCATTGTGACAGCACTGTTCTTTACCATTCTTCTTCCTTTTATAGAATTTATTTGTTAGGCTTTACATTTACTTTTAATTTATATATGTGGATTAGAATTTCTCACGACAAATCCTCCCCTCTTAAAACAGACGTTATATGTCAGTCTATAATTCTATATACACATAGAGAAATTTATTATTATTTCTGGGGCTTACGGTGATTCTCATCACACGGATGGCGGCTTAAAAAATCCGCTCCCAGATTTGTTTTTCCACTTATATACTCTATGCAAAACTCATAGGGCTGGATCAATAAAGACCAACGGAGTAAACGAGAGTTCTCATGCCTAGCCTGTGCCAGAAACGACAAAGGTTTGTGATCCGTTTGCAACTTAAATGCCTTCCCATACAGATAAATATTGAATTTCTTTATCGCCCATATTACTGCAAGACATTCTTTTTCGCTAGTTGAGTAGTTGGTTTCAGCTTTATTCAACTTTCTGCTAGCATATGCCACTGGGCTTAGTTCCCCATCCAATGCATCTGATTTCTGTAGCAGAGTTGCACCTAACCCAATATTACTGGCATCAGTCCTTACTACAAATTCCTGACTTAAGTCAGGTAGTTTCAAAATAGGTTTACTTGTGAGCTTTTCCTTCAATTCTTGGTAAGCCATTTCACATTGTGGTGTCCATGTAATTCGATCTGGGTGTCCTTTACGTGTCAACTCCGTTAACGGTGCACATATGGAATTAAAGTTTTTGATATACTTTTGGTAGAAACCACATAATGAGACAAAGGATCTCACGTCTTTCTTGGTTTGTGGCCTCGGGGCTTTCTTTAGTTTCTCTAAATTTTTTGGGTCAGGGGTCATGTTTCCCTGATAAACTGTGTGTCCCAAAAATTCCAATTCTTTACATCCAACGCAACATTTGGTTGGTCGGGCTGTTAAATTCGCTTCCCTAAGTCGATTAAACAGCATGTTCAGAGAGTCAATGTGTTCCTCAAATGTTTCTGTTGCTATAAGGATATCATCCATGAAATTTGTAATGCATGGGTTATTCAGAGGGTCCAATAATTTTCTCATCATTCTAGAGAAGACACTAGGTGCATTCTTCAATCCAAATGGCAATCTGTTAAACTCATAGTGTCCTTCTGAGGTACTAAAAGCTAGATATGGTCTAACCTCAGGCTTTACTGGAATTTGATAGTATCCTTTACTCAGATCCACTTTTGAGAAATATTTAGCTTTATTTAGTCTGGCAAACAACTGATTTGTATCCGGCAATGGATCCACCTGTCCTTCTGTAATAGCATTCAGTCTCCTGTAATCTATACAGAGTCTATGTTCTCCAGAGGGTTTCCTTAAAAGTACAACACTGGAACTATACGAGGATTCACTGTGTGAAATAATTCCTTCCTTCAACAAATAGTCTATCTCTTCCTTCAAAGCTTTCTCCTTAGCAAAAGGAATCGAATAAGGCTTCATACAGACAGGTGTGGGGTCTATCAGTTTCATATCATATTCCAATAAGTTTGTATGCCCCGGTCGGTCTGTTAACACCTCTGTATGATTATCTAGAACCTGTTGCACTCTCTCTTTCTGAGTTTTCGTTAAATGTGTACTGATTTTCACCTGTGCCGCTGTCTCACAGGGGTGTAATGGATATTCAAATGATGAAAGTGGTTCCTTCTTCATCTCCATTGCAATGGACAAGGTTAGCAAGTGTGTCTCTTCCTGATGTTCTCTTTCCAAATATTTCTTCAGGAGATTCACATGATAGATTTTTTCTTTCCCCTTCTTATCTATCTTATAATTGGTTCTAGACACCTTCTCTAGAACTGTATATGGACCTTGCCATCCAATTTGTAACTTATTCTGATTTCCGGGCAAAAGAAGCAGTACCTTCTCTCCCACAGCCAAATCTCTGTCTTTTGCCTTCCTGTTATAATAAGCAGCATGTTTCTTCCTGGCTTGTTTCAAATTTTCATTGGCAAGTTTCCAGCCAGTTTTTAAACGAGTGGTCAGCTCATTCACATATTGGTATGAGGATGTAATATTTTCCTCTGCCTTTTCATCCGTCCACGTTCTTAACAGAGCTTCAAGTGGACCTTTTATTGGCCTTCCAAACAATAATGTTGCCGGGGCCATACCGGTTGAACTATGGGGTACCTCCCGATAAGCAAAGAGGGCGGCGTGAAGGTACTGGTCCCATGTATCTGGTTTTTCGTGTGCCAACTTTCTCAGGATTGACATCAACGTGCCGTTAAATCTTTCCACTTGGCCGTTCCCTTGGGGATGGTACACACTACAATGGAAGTGTTTGGCCTGGAAGATCCTGAAAACTTCTTCAGTTAGTTTCCCCTTGAACTGAGAGCCATTATCAGTCAAGATTTGATTGGGAAAACCTAACCTTGTGAAAATTGTGAGTAATGCCTCTGCCACATGTTTAGAATCAATCGATGACAGGGCTACCGCCTCTCCCCACATAGAACAAGTGTCCACCAGAGTCAGAATGTAGCTGTTCCTTCTCTTAGTTCGAGTGAGAGGTCCCACAAGATCCACGGCAACTCTCTCAAAGGGTGTTCCCACTATGGGCATTTCTCCCAGAGTTGCTGGTGCAGTCCAATGCTTAGGTGCTACTCGTTGGCACTCTGGACAGGATTTTACATATCGTTTGATATCTTCAGTTATTCCTGGCCAGAAATAGTGACAAGCTATTCGCTGTCCTGTTGCGCTGATCCCCATATGACCACTGAAGGGAATCGCATGCCCTAGTTCCAACACTTTAGTCCTATATGAAGTGGGAAGGACCAGCTGTCCGTGACCATTGGATTCAGATCCAGCCTTCCTATAAATCAGTTTGTTCTTCATATAAAATTCTCCCTTGCCTGGAGGTGTATGAGATTTGGGCAACTTCTTGAAACACGGCTTGAGTGTTTTGTCCTCCGCCTGTGCCTTCCTCATCTCATCTGGATGAGTATTTATTGGATTATCCTCCTCCTTTTTAGACTGTGATCTGGTCTGCACTGTTGCCAATATCACAGGTCTCTTGGGATTCCCCAAGAAGACATATCTACACCCCAATATCAGAGGGTAGATTGGCTCATTTATCACTGCTGCTTTTATGATTCCTTCCACATATCGCGTTTTCACCTTTATCCGGGCGACGGGAAGTGTCATGGTAGCTACATCCTTGGTTGCAGTTTGAATCTCCACTGTTTCTGTGGTGTATTGATCCGCCTGCACCAGGTGAGAACTCACAACGGAATCGTAATCTAAACCGGTATCATATAAACATCTTATAGTGACACCATTACAGATGACATCTTCACACACTGGGGGGTGGTATGGTTCCTGTAGTTCTGCAGGTTTGACCTTTTTTTCCTTTTTCCCCGATGTCATAGCAGCACAATGAGGAGGTTTCCTTCTACAATGGTCAGTGTCATGATTGTTCATCTTACAATTTTTACACCACCTTTTCCCTTGGTTGAAGGATTTTCTTTCATCATATTTCCTTTCATCGAATTGTGGGGTTTTATTTTTATTTTCATACCGTGGCCTATCAAACTGGTGCTTACCTTTGTTTTGATCCCTAGGATCAAATTTATTAAAGTTCTGTGGTGCCCTAAAATTATCCACCTGTTTCTTTTTATTACCTGTTACCTCTGCTTGAGCTGCTTGATACCTTTCAGCAACATTTAGCAACTCACCCAGTCTCTCTGCACCTTGTTCCATGAGAAACTTTCTCAGGTCTGGAGCCATGGACTCTCTTAATTGTTCTATAAGGACCATTTCCTTAAGATCTTGGGTTTTCCCCAGAGAAGTCCATTTCTCCAAGTATGTCTCTATCCGTGCAGAGAACTGGTGATAGGTTTCACCTGACAGTAGTTTAGCATTCCTAAATTTTTTTCTGTAAAATTCTGCGTTCTTCTCATATCTTAACAAAAGAGCCTGCTTTAGCATGTCATAATTTTCCTGATCATCTCTGTGCATTTTGGCAAAAACTTCATAAGCTGCCCCACGAAGTCCTTGAGATAACTTTAAGCTCCACCTTTCTCTCTCTAACCCATATGTGGTAGCTAATAATTCGTATCTATTTATATAGCTCTCAATATCATCGTCTTTCTCAACAAAATGATCTAAATGAAAGTTCATAGCTGAGGTTGAGGCTCCCTGAGTAACCGTAGCATCAGAGGCAAAGGGACTGGCACCATTTTCAGGAGCATGGCCTTGAAACTCAAACTCCCTTAGTCGTAACTCATGTTCCCTTTGTAATCTTTTATCTTCTGCTTCCCTTTCTGCAGCTAATCTCTTCTCTTCCCTTTCTGCAGCTAATCTCTTCTCTTCTCTTTCTGCAGCTAATTTCTTCTCTTCTCTTTCTGCAGCCAATCGCTTGTCTTCTCTTTCTGCCTCCAATGCTTTAGCCTCTTTGTCAGCCTCAATCTGCAACCTCTTAGCCTCAGCCTCAATCTGCAACCTCTTAATTTCTTTTTCAGCCTCTAACCTTCTTTCGGCCTCAAACCTTCTTTCTTCGCGTTCAATAAATTTGTCACATTCAGTAGTGACATAGGTAATCATAACTTGCCCATCTAATCCCAACTCTTTTGCAGTCTGTACAGCCGCAGATCGAAATTTGGCCAGGTCCGCCATTTTATATCAGGTAATTAAATAAAATATCTAACTAAACAATATAATCTGTAATTATATATCCAATAGACAAAACAGGCACCAAGAGCTCAACCTTATTTAATTCCACCCAAGGATACCTTTTAACTTTTTATATTCCCTGAAGTGAATTACCCCCAATATTTATACTAGTAAGAGATTCAAAATCCCGGACCGGACCCCAATATATGTGGTAAAGTGGGATGATATAAATATTTATAGGGACTTAGTGTACTGACTGAGATCAGCTGTGAAGGTATCTGTATCTAATATGTGTAGTGTTTTACAGATAACCTTACTTACTGCCACATATTTATATCTCAGTCAGAATTATTCTGGAATATTGTGTTGGCAACGTTATATGTCTAGGGTTATGCAAATGATGAAGTGTAAGTCACCACAACAACAACAGATAAACAATTTAATTATTCCACCACACTTGACAATACTGTGACACTCACAAACAGTCAACACTCTAGAAGACTATCTTAAAAGATTCAATGATAAATTTCAGATATGTACATATGTATTGATTTTCTCTACAATAGTGATCCTGATTCAACTACACAGTGAACCAGGCAATATAATAACATGTAATTTCAAATATTATGTACACAGATATAAATGTGGTCTTTGCATTGACATACAATATTAGTATTCTATGTGTGTGAGTTGTGATGTGGTAATATGAGGTAATACTGGTTTTGTTCTTCAAGATAGATTCTTATTAGACATCATGACTGCATGTGCTTGTGTATGTTGGAACTAGTATTGGAGATGGTCTCAGTTCCGAACATTAAAACAATTAATTGCCCCTCTTTAATTAAGTTAGTGTCATTTACGAGGGGTACATAGTGTTGAGCTCTTTTGGCCACAGTGGGCTTAACTTTCGTGATGGCGGCAGGCAAGGACTCCTCTGCTCGACTATTCACTGTTTCTGAAGACACCTCACTGGTTACTATAGGGACCCAAGAGTATGCTGTCAGCCTCTGGATTCAGCAAACGCTCAGACCAGGTGCGGCTTCAATACTAGGACCACAGTCCCTGAAACAAGAAGGATGTACCTCCTACTTCAGAACTAATTTATACTATCTGGCTAGACTGAGCACAATACATCACAAACACAGAGTTCAGAGCTTTATTTTTACTGCTATCTTCTTCTGAAGCAGTTTACTCCAGTATTAACCTCCTTAATGGTTACTACGCCTCTGCACTTTCAGCTATAAGTCCTTCCATATCATAAGGTAGGTGTCAGTGTACTATCTGGTAATTCCATGTAGTGTTACTTTTCTCCGACACCTTCTGTTCAGGTTGGAGCACTATATATATTATAGGCCTTGCCTCTTGTTCGCTACTGAACTGCACATATATACAGACATAAATTATCAATGTACATTCAATTTTCATTAAAAAGAGATCAAATATTTCAGCCTACCACAATTCATGGAAATAAACACAGATACGTTGACTAGCAATGAATTCTGGCACAAATACTGGCACAAATTCCCATCTGCTTATGTTCCAGGCTTTTATTTAGCAAAAATATGAGCTGGCTTCAACGCACTGTTGCTTTATCAAGCTTATTTGAACTAGTGGTCTCGAACTAACGCTATCAATTAACTATATTAACCGACCTAACCAATCAGGCCATCTCTACCCAATCGTTTGAAAAAAAGTACTCTTACTTCCGTCTCCCTTGACAACAAAAGATAGCATTTATAGTCCGACTAATCGTGTTTAGCCTTACATATCATTCCATCCAATCAATTCAAATGTAACTTGTGGCCTATTTCCGTACAATGGTGGTTTAAAATTCTTTCACTGAGCGATTCTGATGTTTTGGGGCTGTCTGACACCCTCACTATTTTCTTTTGCCTATAATTTATTAATTCCTGGACTATTTGCGTAACACTTAACATATTCTTTGTTAGCAAGTCTTAAGGAATCCAAATATATAAGTTTAATGGAGCTAAGTGGCTGCGTTCAAAATATGTATTTTCTAGGATAGTCGTGTAGTTGTTTTTTTTATTTTTTATGTTAGAACCGCCACCTGTCCTGCTGTACTGTCAGACTAATGTCAGGATTTCGGACATAAAACAGTAGAATGTCAGGTTTCCCCAATAAGCGTTTTTCAGGTTTTAAAACCTAACTCTGGGAAGGGTAGTGTTTTTATCACTGTCCGTCTGAAATAAAGTTAGTGCATGTGGCCTTACACGCGTGTTAGGGGTGGCATTAATATAGCGAGACGCGTGTTTAGTGTTGCTTGTGTTGCTGCCTTCAGCCCTCCCTTCTTTCTATCTGAGTCCATCTGTTCGTTCGTTTTGGTAACGTAGTATAATTAATGTTAGGATTAATTTAGGTCATTACGCAGTGTGCCTCTCAATGTTTTTCTTAGAAATGCAATACCCGTTTTAATGTGTTGTGGAAACGCTTGTATTTATGCAGTGGCTTATATTTAACGTGGAAACGTTACAATTTGCAGACGAAGCATAAAACAAAGGGGATTTCGAGTACTGTCATTGTGACAGCACTGTTCTTTACCATTCTTCTTCCTTTTATAGAATTTATTTGTTAGGCTTTACATTTACTTTTAATTTATATATGTGGATTAGAATTTCTCACGACAAATCCTCCCCTCTTAAAACAGACGTTATATGTCAGTCTATAATTCTATATACACATAGAGAAATTTATTATTATTTCTGGGGCTTACGGTGATTCTCATCACACGGATGGCGGCTTAAAAAATCCGCTCCCAGATTTGTTTTTCCACTTATATACTCTATGCAAAACTCATAGGGCTGGATCAATAAAGACCAACGGAGTAAACGAGAGTTCTCATGCCTAGCCTGTGCCAGAAACGACAAAGGTTTGTGATCCGTTTGCAACTTAAATGCCTTCCCATACAGATAAATATTGAATTTCTTTATCGCCCATATTACTGCAAGACATTCTTTTTCGCTAGTTGAGTAGTTGGTTTCAGCTTTATTCAACTTTCTGCTAGCATATGCCACTGGGCTTAGTTCCCCATCCAATGCATCTGATTTCTGTAGCAGAGTTGCACCTAACCCAATATTACTGGCATCAGTCCTTACTACAAATTCCTGACTTAAGTCAGGTAGTTTCAAAATAGGTTTACTTGTGAGCTTTTCCTTCAATTCTTGGTAAGCCATTTCACATTGTGGTGTCCATGTAATTCGATCTGGGTGTCCTTTACGTGTCAACTCCGTTAACGGTGCACATATGGAATTAAAGTTTTTGATATACTTTTGGTAGAAACCACATAATGAGACAAAGGATCTCACGTCTTTCTTGGTTTGTGGCCTCGGGGCTTTCTTTAGTTTCTCTAAATTTTTTGGGTCAGGGGTCATGTTTCCCTGATAAACTGTGTGTCCCAAAAATTCCAATTCTTTACATCCAACGCAACATTTGGTTGGTCGGGCTGTTAAATTCGCTTCCCTAAGTCGATTAAACAGCATGTTCAGAGAGTCAATGTGTTCCTCAAATGTTTCTGTTGCTATAAGGATATCATCCATGAAATTTGTAATGCATGGGTTATTCAGAGGGTCCAATAATTTTCTCATCATTCTAGAGAATACACTAGGTGCATTCTTCAATCCAAATGGCAATCTGTTAAACTCATAGTGTCCTTCTGAGGTACTAAAAGCTAGATATGGTCTAACCTCAGGCTTTACTGGAATTTGATAGTATCCTTTACTCAAATCCACCTTTGAGAAATACTTAGCTTTATTTAGTCTGGCAAACAACTGATTTGTATCCGGCAATGGATCCACCTGTCCTTCTGTAATAGCATTCAGTCTCCTGTAATCTATACAGAGTCTATGTTCTCCAGAGGGTTTCCTTAAAAGTACAACACTGGAACTATACGAGGATTCACTGTGTGAAATAATTCCTTCCTTCAACAAATAGTCTATCTCTTCCTTCAAAGCTTTCTCCTTAGCAAAAGGAATCGAATAAGGCTTCATACAGACAGGTGTGGGGTCTATCAGTTTCATATCATATTCCAATAAGTTTGTATGCCCCGGTCGGTCTGTTAACACCTCTGTATGATTATCTAGAACCTGTTGCACTCTCTCTTTCTGATTTTCCGTTAAATGTGTACTGATTTTCACCTGTGCCGCTGTCTCACAGGGGTGTAATGGATATTCAAATGATGAAAGTGGTTCCTTCTTCATCTCCATTGCAATGGACAAGGTTAGCAAGTGTGTCTCTTCCTGATGTTCTCTTTCCAAATATTTCTTCAGGAGATTCACATGATAGATTTTTTCTTTCCCCTTCTTATCTATCTTATAATTGGTTCTAGACACCTTCTCTAGAACTGTATATGGACCTTGCCATCCAATTTGTAACTTATTCTGATTTCCGGGCAAAAGAAGCAGTACCTTCTCTCCCACAGCCAAATCTCTGTCTTTTGCCTTCCTGTTATAATAAGCAGCATGTTTCTTCCTGGCTTGTTTCAAATTTTCATTGGCAAGTTTCCAGCCAGTTTTTAAACGAGTGGTCAGCTCATTCACATATTGGTATGAGGATGTAATATTTTCCTCTGCCTTTTCATCCGTCCACGTTCGTAACAGAGCTTCAAGTGGACCTTTTATTGGCCTTCCAAACAATAATGTTGCCGGGGCCATACCGGTTGAACTATGGGGTACCTCCCGATAAGCAAAGAGGGCGGCGTGAAGGTACTGGTCCCATGTATCTGGTTTTTCGTGTGCCAACTTTCTCAGGATTGACATCAAGGTGCCATTAAACCGTTCCACTTGGCCGTTCCCTTGGGGATGATACACACTACAATGGTAGTGTTTGGCCTGGAAGATCCTGAAGACTTCACTTAGTTTCCCCTTGAACTGAGAGCCATTATCAGTCAAGATTTGATTGGGAAAACCTAACCTTGTGAAAATTGTGAGTAATGCCTCTGCCACATGTTTAGAATCAATCGATGACAGGGCTACCGCCTCTCCCCACATAGAACAAGTGTCCACCAGAGTCAGAATGTAGCTGTTCCTTCTCTTAGTTCGAGTGAGAGGTCCCACAAGATCCACGGCAACTCTCTCAAAGGGTGTTCCCACTATGGGCATTTCTCCCAGAGTTGCTGGTGCAGTCCAATGCTTAGGTGCTACTCGTTGGCACTCTGGACAGGATTTTACATATCGTTTGATATCTTCAGTTATTCCTGGCCAGAAATAGTGACAAGCTATTCGCTGTCCTGTTGCGCTGATCCCCATATGACCACTGAAGGGAATCGCGTGCCCTAGTTCCAACACTTTAGTCCTATATGAAGTGGGAAGGACCAGCTGTCCGTGACCATTGGATTCAGATCCAGCCTTCCTATAAATCAGTTTGTTCTTCATATAGAATTCTCCCTTGCCTGGAGGTGTATGTGATTTGGGCAACTTCTTGAAACACGGCTTGAGTGTTTTGTCCTCCGCCTGTGCCTTCCTCATCTCATCTGGATGAGTATTTATTGGATTTTCCTCCTCCTTTTTAGACTGTGATCTGGTCTGCACTGTTGCCAATATCACAGGTCTCTTGGGATTCCCCAAGAAGACATATCTACACCCCAATATCAGAGGGTAGATTGGCTCATTTATCACTGCTGCTTTTATGATTCCTTCCACATATCGCGTTTTCACCTTTATCCGGGCGACGGGAAGTGTCATGGTAGCTACATCCTTGGTTGCAGTTTGAATCTCCACTGTTTCTGTGGTGTATTGATCCGCCTGCACCAGGTGAGAACTCACAACGGAATCGTAATCTAAACCGGTATCATATAAACATCTTATAGTGACACCATTACAGATGACATCTTCACACACTGGGGGGTGGTATGGTTCCTGTAGTTCTGCAGGTTTGACCTTTTTTTCCTTTTTCCCCGATGTCATAGCAGCACAATGAGGAGGTTTCCTTCTACAATGGTCAGTGTCATGATTGTTCATCTTACAATTCTTACACCACCTTTTCCCTTGGTTGAAGGATTTTCTTTCATCATATTTCCTTTCATCGAATTGTGGGTTTTTATTTTTATTTTCATACCGTGGCCTATCAAATTGGTGCTTACCTTTGTTTTGATCCCTATGATCAAATTTATTAAAGTTCTGTGGTGCCCTAAAATTATCCACCTGTTTCTTTTTATTACCTGATACTTCTGCTTGGGCCGCTTGATACCTTTCTGCAACATTTAGCAACTCACCCAGTCTCTCTGCACCTTGTTCCATGAGAAACTTTCTCAGGTCTGGAGCCATGGACTCTCTTAATTGTTCTATAAGGATCATTTCCTTAAGATCTTGGGTTTTCCCCAGAGAAGTCCATTTCTCCAAGTATGTCTCTATCCGTGCAGAGAACTGGTGATAGGTTTCACCTGACAGTAGTTTAGCATTCCTAAATTTTTTTCTGTAAAATTCTGCGTTCTTCTCATATCTTAACAAAAGAGCCTGCTTTAGCATGTCATAATTTTCCTGATCATCTCTGTGCATTTTGGCAAAAACTTCATAAGCTGCCCCACGAAGTCCTTGAGATAACTTTAAGCTCCACCTTTCTCTCTCTAACCCATATGTGGTAGCTAATAATTCGTATCTATTTATATAGCTCTCAATATCATCGTCTTTCTCAACAAAATGATCTAAATGAAAGTTCATAGCTGAGGTTGAGGCTCCCTGAGTAACCGTAGCATCAGAGGCAAAGGGACTGGCACCATTTTCAGGAGCATGGCCTTGAAACTCCAACTCCCTTAGTCGTAACTCATGTTCCCTTTGTAATCTTTTATCTTCTGCTTCCCTTTCTGCAGCTAATCTCTTCTCTTCCCTTTCTGCAGCTAATCTCTTCTCTTCTCTTTCTGCAGCTAATTTCTTCTCTTCTCTTTCTGCAGCCAATCGCTTGTCTTCTCTTTCTGCCTCCAATGCTTTAGCCTCTTTGTCAGCCTCAATCTGCAACCTCTTAGCCTCAGCCTCAATCTGCAACCTCTTAATTTCTTTTTCAGCCTCTAACCTTCTTTCGGCCTCAAACCTTCTTTCTTCGCGTTCAATAAATTTGTCACATTCAGTAGTGACATAGGTAATCATAACTTGCCCATCTAATCCCAACTCTTTTGCAGTCTGTACAGCCGCAGATCGAAATTTGGCCAGGTCCGCCATTTTATATCAGGTAATTAAATAAAATATCTAACTAAACAATATAATCTGTAATTATATATCCAATAGACAAAACAGGCACCAAGAGCTCAACCTTATTTAATTCCACCCAAGGATACCTTTTAACTTTTTATATTCCCTGAAGTGAATTACCCCCAATATTTATACTAGTAAGAGATTCAAAATCCCGGACGAGCCCCCAATATATGTGGTAAAGTGGGATGATATAAATATTTATAGGGACTTAGTGTACTGACTGAGATCAGCTGTGAAGGTATCTGTATCTAATATGTGTAGTGTTTTACAGATAACCTTACTTACTGCCACATATTTATATCTCAGTCAGAATTATTCTGGAATATTGTGTTGGCAACGTTATATGTCTAGGGTTATGCAAATGATGAAGTGTAAGTCACCACAACAACAACAGATAAACAATTTAATTATTCCACCACACTTGACAATACTGTGACACTCACAAACAGTCAACACTCTAGAAGACTATCTTAAAAGATTCAATGATAAATTTCAGATATGTACATATGTATTGATTTTCTCTACAATAGTGATCCTGATTCAACTACACAGTGAACCAGGCAATATAATAACATGTAATTTCAAATATTATGTACACATATATAAATGTGGTCTTTGCATTGACATAAAATATTAGTATTCTATGTGTGTGAGTTGTGATGTGGTAATATGAGGTAATACTGGTTTTGTTCTTCAAGATAGATTCTTATTAGACATCATGACTGCATGTGCTTGTGTATGTTGGAACTAGTATTGGAGATGGTCTCAGTTCCGAACATTAAAACAATTAATTGCCCCTCTTTAATTAAGTTAGTGTCATTTACGAGGGGTACATAGTGTTGAGCTCTTTTGGCCACAGTGGGCTTAACTTTCGTGATGGCGGCAGGCAAGGACTCCTCTGCTCGACTATTCACTGTTTCTGAAGACACCTCACTGGTTACTATAGGGACCCAAGAGTATGCTGTCAGCCTCTGGATTCAGCAAACGCTCAGACCAGGTGCGGCTTCAATACTAGGACCACAGTCCCTGAAACAAGAAGGATGTACCTCCTACTTCAGAACTAATTTATACTATCTGGCTAGACTGAGCACAATACATCACAAACACAGAGTTCAGAGCTTTATTTTTACTGCTATCTTCTTCTGAAGCAGTTTACTCCAGTATTAACCTCCTTAATGGTTACTACGCCTCTGCACTTTCAGCTATAAGTCCTTCCATATCATAAGGTAGGTGTCAGTGTACTATCTGGTAATTCCATGTAGTGTTACTTTTCTCCGACACCTTCTGTTCAGGTTGGAGCACTATATATATTATAGGCCTTGCCTCTTGTTCGCTACTGAACTGCACATATATATAGACATAAATTATCAATGTACATTCAATTTTCATTAAAAAGAGATCAAATATTTCAGCCTACCACAATTCATGGAAATAAACACAGATACGTTGACTAGCTATGAATTCTGGCACAAATACTGGCACAAATTCCCATCTGCTTATGTTCCAAGCTTTTATTTAGCAAAAATATGAGCTGGCTTCAACGCACTGTTGCTTTATCAAGCTTATTTGAACTAGTGGTCTCGAACTAACGCTATCAATTAACTATATTAACCGACCTAACCAATCAGGCCATCTCTACCCAATCGTTTGAAAAAAAGTACTCTTACTTCCGTCTCCCTTGACAACAAAAGATAGCATTTATAGTCCGACTAATCGTGTTTAGCCTTACATATCATTCCATCCAATCAATTCAAATGTAACTTGTGGCCTATTTCCGTACAATGGTGGTTTAAAATTCTTTCACTGAGCGATTCTGATGTTTTGGGGCTGTCTGACACCCTCACTATTTTCTTTTACCTATAATTTATTAATTCCTGGACTATTTGCGTAACACTTAACATATTCTTTGTTAGCAAGTCTTAAGGAATCCAAATATATAAGTTTAATGGAGCTAAGTGGCTGCGTTCAAAATATGTATTTTCTAGGATAGTCGTGTAGTTGTTTTTTTTATTTTTTATGTTAGAACCGCCACCTGTCCTGCTGTACTGTCAGACTAATGTCAGGATTTCGGACATAAAACAGTAGAATGTCAGGTTTCCCCAATAAGCGTTTTTCAGGTTTTAAAACCTAACTCTGGGAAGGGTAGTGTTTTTATCACTGTCCGTCTGAAATAAAGTTAGTGCATGTGGCCTTACACGCGTGTTAGGGGTGGCATTAATATAGCGAGACGCGTGTTTAGTGTTGCTTGTGTTGCTGCCTTCAGCCCTCCCTTCTTTCTATCTGAGTCCATCTGTTCGTTCGTTTTGGTAACGTAGTATAATTAATGTTAGGATTAATTTAGGTCATTACGCAGTGTGCCTCTCAATGTTTTTCTTAGAAATGCAATACCCGTTTTAATGTGTTGTGGAAACGCTTGTATTTATGCAGTGGCTTATATTTAACGTGGAAACGTTACAATTTGCAGACGAAGCATAAAACAAAGGGGATTTCGAGTACTGTCATTGTGACAGCACTGTTCTTTACCATTCTTCTTCCTTTTATAGAATTTAAAAAAAAATTTTGTTAGGCTTTACATTTACTTTTAATTTATATATGTGGATTAGAATTTCTCACGACAGGCCTGACCATGAAGGATTCATAGGGGGAAAATGAAACTTGGCACATTTAAAGGTCATCATATTTGCACTGAATGTGTAAAGTACGCGTGTGTTTCTTCAATGGGTTTTCCCGCTACGGTGCACGGCGCAATGTACCCTATTGACTGGATCTGCTGCTCCAAAGATTTGACAAAACAATGGAAAAGAAGGAGGCCAGAGCTGTAATAAAATTTCTGATGTTTCAGGGAAAAACACCTACAGAAATACACAGGGAGATGGAACCAGTGTTTCGTGATTCTTGTCCTTCATATACTTCGGTTAAAAAAACTGGTGTCAACAGTTTAAGTGCGGCCGCTCAAATGTTGCTGATCTGCCAAGATCTGGTAGACCAGTCTCAGAGTGCAACGATGAAAATGCAACAAGAGTGAAGAAAATCATTGACCAGGATCGAAAAATGACAATTGTGGAGATAGCTAGTAGAGTAAAACTAAATGAAAGAACTATTAGAACCACTATTTGCACAAGTGTGGAAAACGGGGACAACACCATCAGAGTGGAACAAAGGAATAATTGTCAAATTGCCCAAGAAGGGAGATCTTTCAGACTGCAATAATTGGAGAGGAATCACTCTTCTCTCAGTTCCCAGCAAAATACTAGGCAGGATAATTATACAGAGAATTTCAAAGGCAGTAGACTACAAACTGAGGAAAGAACAAGCAGGATTTAGAAAGAACAGAAGATGTGTAGATCATATATTCACTCTCAGGAACATCATAGAGCTGTGCTCAGAATGGCAAAGACAGCTTTACATAAATTTTGTTGATTTTGAAAAGGCTTTTGACAGCATACATAGGGACAGTTTATGGAAAATACTGAGGGCTTATGGAATTCCAAGCTGCATAGTGTCAATCATAAAAAGCCTCTATGCCAACTTTACGTGTAGTGTTGGGCAGAGCAACCTAACCTTCGAGGTGAAGACAGGAGTACGACAGGGATGCCCCTTATCAACCACTCTTTTTTTAACAGTCATAGACTGGGTGATGCGCCAGACAACAGAGGGCAGTCCAAGAGGAATAAGATGGACTACATTTTCTACATTGGAAGATCGGGAATATGCAGATGACATTGCACTGCTGGCACATTCACATCAACACATCCAGGAAAAAACGGATAGACTTAATAAATTTAGCCAGCAGGTGGGCTTGAACATCAATTTAAAGAAGTCTGAGGTCATGACGCTCAATGTGAGCAACCCTGAGTCCATATCAGTAAGGAATCAGCAACTGGTACAGACAGATACCTTCACATACCTAGGAAGCATAGTAACACCAGACGGTGGGGCAGGCAAAGACATCAACATCAGAATGAATAAGGCAAGAACAGCCTTCTTTAGCCTAAATAACATCTGGAAGTCCTCCCAATACAGCACAAGCACAAAATTAAGATTATACCAGAGTTGCGTGCTTTCTGTGCTTCTCTATGGTGCGGAATGCTGGAGAGTCACAGAGAAGGAAATGTCAAAATTGTCCTCTTTTCACACAACATGTCTAAGAAAAATTCACCGAATCTTTAGGCCGAATACCATCACCAACCAAGATCTGCTTACTCGTAGCAAGCAAGAGGACATGCACACCATCATAGCTGGCAGACGCTGGAGCTGGGTTGGTCATGTCCTCAGAAGAGACCCCGATGCCATTACAAGAACAGCTATGCTTTGGACCCCTGAAGGAAAGCGAAAGAGAGGCCGACCAAAAACAACTTGGCGGAGGACTGTGGAGGCTGAGATGCAAAGAATGAACCAGAGTTGGGGCACTGTACGAAGGATGGCCACCGACCGTGCAAAGTGGAATCAATTTGTTGTTGCCCTACAAGACGCCACTAGGCGTGATGGCCACTGACTGCTTTGACGGTCGGTGGTTAAGGATCGAAGAAGAAGAAATGAAAGAACAGTTTATAGAATTTTACACAGCAGACTGAACATGAGAAAAGTGTGTGCACGATAGGTTCCGCGACTGTTGACACGTGAACAGAAGCAAACGAGGGTAAATTGCTGTCAACAGTTGCTCAAAAAGTGTCAGTATAAAATTTTTTGGAGACCATGGTGACAGTAGATGAGACTTGGGTACACCATTATGACCCCGAATCCAAAATTGCCAGCATGCAATGGAAAACCCCGGGCTCCCCAACACCTGTCAAGCCGAGGGCGCAGAAATCTGCAGGAAAAGTGATGCTTACTGTTTTTTGGGACGCCAAAGGTGTCCTTTTGAAAGATTATCTGCCTCGTGGCAACACAGTTAATGGACAGTACTATGCAGATCTTCTCACAAAACTAAGAAAGGTTCTGACCAGGAAACGAGGGATAACGCGCACTCAAAATCTTCCTTTGCTTCAAGACAACGCGCCCTCTCACAAAGCACGGCTTGTGCAGCTAGCAGCCAACGATTTCAAAATTGAAATTCTTCCACACCCACCATATTCTCCAGATTTGGCTCCATCAGACTTTTTTCTATTCCCAAATCTTAAAAATCAGCTAAAAGGAAATCATTTTGACAGCGATGAAGAGGTTATACTGGCATGTGATGACTGGTTTAGTTTGAAAAATATGGTGTTCTACTCCCAAGGTCTTTTCAAGGTCAAGCAGAGATGGCAGAAGTGTGTCAATTCAGACGGTGGCTATATTGAAAAGGAATAAACACTGTACAAAATTTCAGCTCTCTGGGACATGTCCTTCATGGTCAGGCCCAAGACTTATGTCAATCCCCTTGTAAAATGCTTCCTCCTAAAAGGCCAGATAAGTGGAACACTTAAAATCAATCACAACAACAGCTTGCAAACACGTGCATAATTTACTACGAGGCACTGAGTAGGGAGCCCAAACGCTGCTGGATCTATAACAGTAATAGCATCAACAAAAAAACAACAAAAATATAAATAATATTTTGATAATTGGCAACTATTGTTCTCGTTTTTGTTTTACTCTGACGAGGAACTGTCAAAAATTTCACTGGACCAGAATCTGTCAGGAATTTCACTAGACAGGGACCTGTCTGGTATTTCGCTAGACCGGGATCTGTCATTGATTTCACTAGACGAAGATCTGTCATTGATTTCGCTAGACGAGAACTTGTTACGGATTTCAATAGACGAAAATCTTTTAACGATTTTACAAGAAAAGGACCTTTCAGGGATTTCACTAGACAAAGACCTGTCATGAATTTCGCTAGACGAGAACATGTAAGGATTTCGTTAGATGAGGACCTGTCATTGATTTCACTAGACGAGGACCTGTCATTGAAATCACTAGACCAGGACCTGTAATGCATTTCACTAGAAGAGGACTTGTCAATGATTTCTTTAAGCACAAGTCTGTCAGAGATTTCCTTAGACGAAGATCTGTCATAGATTTTGTTACGCGAAAGTCTGTCGGGGATTTCGTTCATTGAATACCCGTCAAGGGCTTAACTAGACTAAGACCTGTCAGAGGTTTCGTTAGATGAAGACCTGTCAGGAAGGTAAGTCCTGTCAAGGATTGGTTTGGTTTGGTTTTAAGGACTATCTTCATTGCACACGGACTACTCCAAAAGTGCTCCGATCTCCTCGCTTAGATCACACAAGGAGGATCTCAGCACAGTGCACGAACTTCGTAGCACCGGCGAGAATCTCAATTGCTGATATAGGAATCACACATTCTATAAATATTTTTGTGGTGGGTAGGTTTCTAATATTTAAATTTTGCCACGCCAGCGGCCTGATAGGCCTACTCTTTACGATTTCCAACTGCCGTGGGATTTTTGACGTGCGCAATTTGCACACGGGACTTCCTTTTTTTCGCCTTATCCGAGAAGGCGAGGTATCTGATCTCACTACCCAGGAGACCGGGGGGGGGGGAGGGGGGGGGGGGCTATGACATCATTAGGAACACATGGTCTGAAAAAATTTTACCGTAAATTATATTTCCTCAACTGGGAATTGAACCTGGTACCTCTAAAACTCGATGCGGACGCCATACCTCTTAGCCACTCCGACCCCCTTGTCAAGGATTTTGTTAGACGAAGCCTGTCAGAGATTTCTTTACGCGAAAGTCTGTCGAGCATTTTGTTAGACGAAGATTTTTTCAGGGATGTCACTAGACTAAGACCTGTCAGGGATATCACTAGACTAAGACCTGTCATGGATGTCACTAGACTAAGACCTGTCAGGGATGTCACTAGACTAAGACCTATTAGGGATGTCACTAGACTAAGACCTGTCAGGGATGTCCCTAGACTAATACCTGTCAGGGATGTCACTAAACTAAGATCGGTCAGAGATGTCACTAGACTAAGACCTGTCAGGGATGTTATTAGACTGAGACCTGTCAGGGATGTCACTAGACTAAAAACCTGTCAGGGATGTCACTAGACTAAGACCTGTCAAGGATTTTGTTAGACGAAGACCTGTCAGGGATGTCACTAGACTAAAACATGTCAAGGATTTTGTTAGACGAAGACCTGTCAGGGATGACACAAGACTAAGACCTGTCTTTAAAACATAGTTTCACACCTTACTTACCTCCACGACCTACGGAGGCATAAACGAACCTATATCAACGGAATAAGAACCCACAACTTTAAAGAACCATGAAAAGGAAGTCTACTAAAACGGCGAAATTGAATATTAGTGGGCTAAGTGACAAGGAATCAGAACTTATAAACGTCTTTAAAAATAAAGAGCTAGAAATTCTAAGCCTTCCAGGCGCAAGAAAAATATGACACAGTACCAAGGAGATAACATAGGAGAAAAATATCACATCTTGTGAGATAAGATGCTTAAGAAAAGTCATTACTTATAGCAGAATAGATGGAATGACGACATCATTAAATTTATAAAAACTACTCGCCCCAAGTATATACCGAGACAGGAAATAAAGTGGTGTGTGGTTTGGCGATCTTATGAGATCGAAGTCCATTCAATTATCAATATGGGCATTAACCAGTAAATGATCTGGTTTCAGTGCAAGGGGAAGACCAAGAGGCAGACGGATAAACAACACTACAGAAATCCTGCAATAACACAGGCTGACATCAGCCAAGGCGACGCACTAGGCCGAATAACACAAACGTCATCATCCCACTAAGCTTCACAGTAAGCCTAGTGGAAAAGTCAAGTAAGATCTACAGAGAAGAACCACAAACGTTTGGTCAACATTCAAAAAGAAAATATTAGCAAAGATACCATGCTAGCAAACTCAGTCGCAAAGAAAATACTTACTTATTTAGTCGTTCCTCTTCTACCGCGAGGTGTCTAGGTTTGGAAGAGAGAACGCCATACTATCCTATCGGCTGTCTTCCTCCTGGCTTAGTTCCATTCTAGTCCTCGATCCTTCAGAGATTGTCTGATGTTGTCCTCCCAACGGACTCTAGGTCGTCCTGAAGGTCTGGATCCCTGGCCCTTTTACCTCCCATACCTGCCGTGGCAGCCGATCTAGACAATACTACCAGGCACAATTATCCCACTGTGGAAAAGACGATGCTTTCCTGGGGTAGAAACTGACATTCCGGGCATTGGAAGTAACGGAACACTGACAGAAACGCAAAGAAAGCGCGTAGCAACCAAGTATATTGACAACAAATTTCAAGCAAAGCTTTGGACACATGCAAACAATGTAATTGAGAAAAATAAAAGGGGGGGGGGGGAGGGGCTGGCATCCTCATTAAATTAAAGAATAGAATCCACTCTATGTCATTTGCCACTGGCAATTACTGCAATAACTGCAATGCTGAAGTAGAGGCCCCGAAACAGCCAGCAGAAACTATTATTGAGTATAAAGCGCATGCAGAAAAACAGATAGTAATCTTTACAGATGCCCTGTCAGTCATAACATCACTGAACAGCCACCGTGCTAAAGGATTGAAAGATCTGATAAATTAACTGGAAAGCCAGGCCAAATGTTTCAACAAGTGCACAGTCCAGTGGATATCAGCCCATTGCAACATTCCAGGTAACGAGGGTGCAGTCAAACTTGCTAAATAAGGGGAGAACTACAACAAAATGATATAGGGACAACTTATGTAATGGCTAACACAACTATAAAAGACACATTCAAGTCCAAATGGGAAACAGAGCACCTAGGTCACATAAAAGATTACGCCTTTCACCAACTATCTAAGCGAGAACAGGACATCATTGTTTGCTTACGCACTGGACACAACCATCTGTACCACAAGTACAGGATTGGTCCAACAGATCTCTGCACCTGTGGCACCAGCCCCATGACAGATGCAATCCTGCCCAACATACAGCAGTGAAAAGGAGTAGCTTATGGCAACAACCAACTTCACTCCACGAAAAACTGTATGGAGATGTCAGGAACCTTGAGCTGACTACTGCCTTTATTAGAGTCATTAATGTAGAAGTCTGAGGACGAACGAAGAAGAAGTGGACTTACCCTAGTCAATGTTCAGAACTCGCTTTGAATATTAATTCAAGACATGTCTAGCTCATGACGTACAATGTTTTTTCTTTCCATCAAGTGCCTCCAAGCATGACACCCTTTGTGTGTGACAACATTGAATATGCAACTCAAAGCACCATGATGCATATACATCAGTCTCAAAATGTTCTGCTTGCATTCATTTGACGCACATCTTATCTTTCCTCAGAATTTTCATTTAGCAAAATGAAAAACGTGTATGTTTGTTCTCTCCGTCATTGTTATTGTTTTTGTCCACATAATTTGACATTATTTGTTTCCCCGGTATATATGTGCTTTCGTTCTAGCTTAAGAGAAGGGAACACAACAACGTTGCTTAATGTTCTTTTATGGTGTGGAAAAGTGCATGCAGTCGACTACAAGCACGTCGTTTCACGTGCAGTTATAAGCTTTACATTCTGCACCATCTGAAGTGTGCAACGAAAGTACAGCGTACAGCATCATCATCAATATTGGTTAGGTCAACAAGAAGCAAACATTATACCTCGTCCTCGTGTCCTGTTCCATCATTTAACTCTTTAAGTCAGAAAAGCCGATATATCGTACCTTCTTCCAGACCCGTTTGGCCCGATCAATGTTAAATCGGCTTTCGTATCTTTTTCTCCTTTCTATAGCTGTTTTATAATTTTAACAACCCAAAACGTCATTTCTGACAGGAATTACTTTCTTTTAAATACCTTCTGTATTTATGCATATGAACATTTTAAAAAAATGTTTCCAAACAACAATAATAAAAAAGCACTGTGCTGGCCATTTTTGTTTGGGCCAAACCCTGTTGTTTGCTTGGAACTGAAAGAGTTAAAGGTTGTTCCACGCCTTCTTCGTCTCTTGCATTTCCGTCTCCTTTTATGTCTTTCTGCCTCCCTCTTCCTCTCTTACCCTGGGTATTCCAGAACAAGGATTGCTTGTAATGCTATGAACAGATTTTCACAGCGTGCGTCCTATTTATCGCCAGCATCTTCTTCTCATTTCTTGTTTCAATAGCACTTGTCTGATTGTTGTCATGGGTTTCACGTAAGTGATCTTGACGTAAAATCTCAGCCCTTCTATTCTGGACAAACACACATTTAAGAACATCTGTGACTTCTTGGTTGTTGTTAGCTGTTCTCCATTTTTCAGACACCCGTATGTTACCGGGGCCCGAAAGGGGAGCAAAGAATAGTAACACTGTTCCCTATCATGCATGTCGTAGAAAGCGACTAAGGAGGGTTGGGCATGGGGCTGGTTACTCCATCCTGTAAAAAAAATTTAAACCACAAAAAACTTCAACAAACATGGACAAGTCAATTAAGGAAAATAAAACACAGCCATCCAAGACAGGGAAGGTCCTCTCGCAGGGAGGCGTATGATGCAAAACAGAGAAAGCAGAAAGGAGTCTGTATTACTGACTAACCTTCTTTCTTCTAGGAGAACCTCCAGATTTGTGTGACGACATGGACGACGTCTTCACGATCTCGGTTTCACTCCGACAGGATCAGAGATATATTTTGTACTGATTTTTATTTGTGTACTTTTAAAAGTACCAATTTCTTCTCATTATCGGCTAAGGAGCAAGTAGTTTGTATGTTCAAACATTTGTGACACTCCTTGCAGATAATGTTTATACCAGCCTGTGAGAAGCAACTAGATAAAATGAGCGCCGGCGTGTTTAGATTGAACCGCTGATAAGACGACTCGTTTGGTAACCAAGATGGGCATACACGGAGTTTTTGCGTACTCATACGACAGATAACGAGATTACTGTCTGTGTGACACATGTGGGCAGACAAGTGTGACATAATCGCTTCCGGGCAGACTTGTTATGATAATATTACTTTCTAATAAAGTTATATGTATTGCAGCTTCTTCTTCTTCTTCTTTGATCCTTAGCCGCCGACCGTCAAAGCAGTCAGTGGCCATTACGCCTGGTGGCGTCTTGTATGGCAACTACAAATTGATTCCACTTTGCTCGGTCGGCGGCCATCCTTCGTACAGTGCCCAAACTCTGGTTCATTCTTTGCATCTCAGCCTCCACAGTCCTCCGCCAAGTTGTTTTTGGTCGGCCTCTCTTTCGTTTTCCTTCAGGGGTCCATAGCATAGCTGTTCTTGTGATGGCATCGGGGTCTCTTCTGAGGACATGCCCAACCCAGCTCCAGCGTCTGCCAGCTATGATGGTGTGCATGTCCTCTTGTTTGCTCCGAGTACGCAGATCTTGGTTGGTGATGGTATTCGGCCAAAAGATTCGGAGAATTTTTCTTAGGCATGTTGTGTGAAAAGAGGACAATTTCGACATTTCCTTCTCTGTAACTCTCCAGCTCTCCGCGCCATAGAGAAGCACAGAAAGCACACAGCTCTGATATAATCCTAATTTTGTGCTTGTGCTGTACTGAGAGGACTTCCAGATGTTGTTTAGACTAAAAAAGGCTGTTCTTGCTTTGTTCATTGTTGTTGATGTCTCTGCTTGCTCCGCCCTCTGGTGTTACTATGCATCCTAGGTATGTGAAGGCATGGGTAGGGGTCAGGCAAAAGCTGGTACTCTGGTCCTCCAGGTTGGGGGTTTTAGCACAGGGCTGACACCCCTGTCTATGTAAAAAGAAATCGCACGTTACGGAAACAACAATATTGCAGCTTACCCATGTTGTAATGTGTGTCTACCAATCTGCCTGTGAGAGTGTATGCAAGGCATCAGATGTCTATATATGGTAATACGTGACCTTTGCAGGCACGCACCTTTTTTACGTGGGACTATTTTGAAAATATCACACCCTATCTGCATGATTTGAAATGATTGGATCTTTCTGATTAGATTCATAACAACAATGCATGGGAAGATAGGAATATAGTCTGACCATTTCGCAGTTTTATTTCTCTGTGAATTTCACGCTCGCCAAGACAACATCAGACCTCGCCAGAGTGAAGATTAGATTCATAATTCCTTTTTTTTAACCGGACCTTTTATTGGAGAACCAAATAAGACTTAAAAAGCACAGGAAATCTCTACATTTTAAAAAGGAACACCGGGACTAGGAAACTGAAGAAAGACACGGAGTCAGAGGGAACTGAAGTTAAAATTAACGACACCACAGACGCGTGTAAGAGACCGATTCAGCCTCTTTTATTCATCTGAGCAAAAAGTCTGTGAGTCAGGATTGGCGTAAGTTGTGATGTACATTTCATATTTTATTACTAACATATGAACTAACATATTTATGTATTTATTACCATGTGAAGTTTAATGTGTGAAATTCGCTATTGGATGTCAAAGTCATTTGAGGCTGGGAACCTCAGCGTATAGAATGATGATTCATGAACCACAACTGCACGGGCTGGTGATTGCTTTATTGATAGTTTCGTAAAGAGAACTAAAAGCATAAAGTAGTTCCAGGTTCCCTGTGGAGCAGGGAGGGAAAGATGAAAGAAATGATGTACATTCTAAGTATAATAATTACATTTTCAAAGCAGTGTAAATGTCCCTATAAACATAGTCACATTAAAATTAATGTAAGTTTTCAAGCTTAAACCAGTGTAAATCTCTATGTGAAAATATTCATTTTAAAGTAATGGAAGTTTCAAACTTTTCAATCAGTGTAAAACATAAATGAAAACATATTCAATTTAGGATCAAATCACATATATAGCTCAGGAAATCGAAGATGCCTTCCACGAAAAAAAATAACACACGCTAGTGGTTTGGGTAGATTTAGAAAAAGCTTTCGATAACAGTATGGAAAGAGGGATTGAAAGTCAAACTGCAGAGAAGTGGTGTATGTGGGCGAATGTACAAATGGATTGGACACTACCTGGAAATTAGAACCGCCAGAGTACAGCTGCAAGGACAGACTAGTAAAAAGTTTATATTAGAGCAGGGTGTCCCACAAGGGGGAGTCCTGTCACCTACACTGTTCCTTGCATACATAAATGACATAACTGACAATATTCAACAAATAGCACACAATGCTTCCTTTGCAGATGACTTAGCCTTGTGGATCTCCGAAGAACGTATCACTACTGCAAACATTCTGATGCAGCAAGCACTAACATCACTGGAAGAGTGGGCCAAAACATGGCTCATGAAGATTAATGAAGAGAAAACAACGTACACTGTATTTTCCCTCCCAACTAGACCTCAGAGCTTCAAACTAGTATTAAACGGAGTAAATCTTCATTTAAATGAAAATCCGAACTACCTAGGCATTATTTTTGATCGCCATCTGACTTGGAAAAAACAGGTTGACAGAAATCGAATGAGAGCAAGACAAAGAATGGCAATTATGAAAAAACTTGCTGGAACAACTTGGGGTGCAAATGAGAAAGTGCTTAAGACGTTGTACACTGGGCGAGTGAGGCCAGTTCTTGAATATGGCATGGCAGCATGGGCAACAGCAGCTAAGACAAACTTCGATAAAATTAGCAGACTCCAAAATCAAGCAATGAGAATTATAACGGGAGGCATGAAGTCAACACCTATAAAAAAACTCGAAAAGATTACATGCCTCCAGCCAATGACAGATAGAAGAGACTGCAGGGCTCAGCAACAGGCAGAAAAATTCAAAAGACTAACAGACCACCCAATGTGCCATAGAATAAATGCTCTTAGAAGGCAAAGACTCAAACGAAGTAATTTTGTAGAATCAACCAAACCACAAATGAGAGCAGTATCCATAGATGAAATATCCACTGTTAAACCCATCTACACTGCACACAAGCTTCCAGTTTGGAAACAAAATCGTTTCCCTAAAATGATAGAAAACATTCCTGGAATTGAAAGTAAATAGAGCCAAACTGCAACAGATAGAAAATCCATAGAGAAACATTATCCACGCAACACCTGGACCCATACATACACAGATGGATCAGCAACAAATGCAACATAAAATGGAGGTGGGGGTGTCTTTCTCACCTTAAGCACTGGTGCAGAAAAAAGGCTGTCAGTGGCGACAGGACGATTCTCCAGCAACTTCAGAGAAGAGGCAGAGGCCTTGGAAACTGCAGCAGAGGTTATATTGACAGAAGAAACGGCAGAGAGACAAGTTGCTTTCTTTACTGATGCACAGTCAGTAATTGCATCGCTGAAAAGCCAAAATAATACAGACCTGGATGATCTCAGAGTATTGCTCCACATACTTTGTCAACGATTCAAAAGTGTTGTGATCCAATGGATCCCATCTCATTGTAATATCGCCGGCAATGAAGAGGCTGACAGAATGGCAAAAGAAGGTTCACATCTACCTCAGCCTGATGCAAGCATAACTTTTGAGGAGGCAAAGAGTTTTATCAGAATTAGTTACAGAAACAAATGGAATGTAGAACATCCAGGGCACACACAGAATGATGCTTACTACCAGCTCCACAGAAGAGAACAAGTGGTAATCTTCAGACTCCGCACTGGCCACAACAAATTGAGATACCATCTACTCAACAAGATAAAGATAGGAACTACCGATCAGTGTAACTGTGGCACTGATAAAATGACTGCTGAACATCTGCTTCAAAGTTTCCCCTTATATGTTGTACAGAGAAAGTGCATATGGCCGACGCCAGCTTCTTTCGTGGAAAAGCTTTACGGGGATTCAAATAGCCTCAAACTGACTACTGCTTTCTTTGAGAACATTCAAGTGGACGCCTGAGAGTGTACGAAGAAGAAGAAGAAGAAGATTGTGAACACTTTTCAATCAGTGGAGATGTATATGTAAACAGACTCTATCTGTATTATTAACCTTTATCATTTAAATATAAAGTAACTATGAAAGCTATTCTACTTAAATTTAAAGAAAGTTTTATCCCGAGGGATTAAATTTAATTCTCATAGAGGGTAAAGTTTGAGTAATTGGGATGGTGGTATGGGAAGATAGGAACCTATAACTATTGGGTGGAAAACGCCATACTCAGAAGAGCGTTTCGTTCTACTCATTTACCATAGTTATTGGTGGTACCAGCAGAAAGTACTATCTCTGGAACAAGAAGGGAACCGTGGCCTAAGCTTTAAGACGAAGGACCCACGTGGTAGACTCTCCTTTGTGACCGCGCTATTTAGTGATTAAAGGTCCGTGGGTAAGTCACGGCTCCAATTTAATAGTACATATATATGACCGTGAGCTAATCACGGCTCCAATTAATAGTACTTATATATGGGACTGCTTCTTTCTATCTAGCAAGTTAGTTACGAGCCGTCCGCTAGAGATGTTTATTCTTGTAGAGATACGACAGGTTCGTTCTTCTCTCGATAGTTGTTATATGGTGCTATAGTGGTGTACTTACGAAACAGAGTTGTAACTTTGAATTCAACTCGACAAATCTGCATAACTCAGCCGAGTCAAATAACATGGTTTATTTATAGAAAACATAATAAACAAATGCAGCTGAAATCAAATCGGTTTCTTTCGTTTTGAAGGTAGTTTTCTGCATGTGTCCGTATTTACCTTATCTCTCTCCGTAATCGTGTGAGATACAATAAAATCTCGTGTGCAGACAAAGAAGCCAAAGGGGGAAGAACTAGCTATAACAAAATTGAAATAGGATTAGGTAAGTTTGAAATTAAGAGCTTAATTGCCTAAGCAATAACTAAAGAGTGGATAACAGCATGGGACCAAAGTAAAAAAGCAAGACACTCATATAAAATCCTGAAAAAACCAAGCAAAAAATGTCAGATAAAAGATGAACTAAAAATACCAATTAATAAAAAATTGCTGAGGCTCAAGCTTGGAACTGGTTATTTCATGATAGAGGAACCCATGTGCGAAGAGTGTCTAGAACCAAACACAATTAGACACTTTCTGATGGACTGCACAAAATATGACCACCAGAGGCAAAACATTAAGACATACTGTAGTAACCACAAGGTAGAAATGAGTGTAGAAAATCTCATAGGCACTAAGACCCCATCAGAAATACAAAAGTTAATAAAACACTTTATTACATAAACAAAAGCTAACATATAAAACATAAATAAACAAGGATGCAAGCCAGTTGTCTACATTAGTGAAAGACTCCCACCAGATAAATACGGATTGACCAAAAACCCTTCAGTGAAACATAAAAACATATCAGTCTAGACAATATCATACTTGGGGTATTAAAACGACATTGAACTATATATAACTACAAAATTAAAAAAAAACCTCCTAGAGAAAATATAGTATAAATTAAATACTAACAAAAGCATATTACAATAAAGGAAACACGTCCTGATATAACCAACAGCTCCATGTATATGGTAGACGGTTGAAAGAGGCGTGCTACTAAGAAAAGTAGCAAACACCTAATAAAGAAAAAAGTCTTAACACTGGTTAACAAACTGGACCCGAGGATAGAACCAAATGAGACACAGACAGTTGTGAGCATAAGATTCGACCGTGTCGCTAAAATTATATAGCCAATGTAGCGCAGTCAACAACCTACGCTTACGGATGCTTAATCTGTTTAGAGCCTCATAGTTTTGTTAGTGTTTACAATGGGTTAAATGGTAAGCTTAAGCTGACATTACTTTTGGGGAACTACAGTTGTGTAAATTATTCATATAAATCTGACTAGTGACTTGTGTTCACTATAATGAGTGAAATTGTGGAAGGTAGTCAGTTATTTTATTTTTGGGAGGAACTTCTCATGGCAGGGTGTGGAACCAGGGAATGGCTATTGTGTAGTTTAGATCTAACTTACAAGGCAGTCTAGAAAGTTAACCACTGGCCAGCGAAAGAATCTTATACCAATTCAAAGGCACAATGCATCATAATAGTATAAACATTGCACTTGTATGTATTTCATTTTGGGAGGTTATTATTTTTCCCTGTTGTAAATCGACCCCACAGGGCGCATCCAGTTTAACTGTGTAATGTATCTAGTGCTTCTATTTTCTGTAAATTCACGTAATGGTGTAAACTAAATAGTACATCTTCTCAACGGGGACTCCACGGTTGGACAACTCATGTGTTGAGTTAGGAAAGGACATTGGGTCAATTTCTTCTGTCAGAGCTAACGTTCACACAAGCATATTAGCCTATGCGGGATGCATGTTGACAATTGATATTGTGGAAGTAACATGAAGACAACTCATGTGGAAAGAGACAGAATAGAGACTTGCCTAGCAATAATAAAACAAATACTGTAGTATAACATTCAAGTTATGATTTTATTTTGCTTGAGGTAATGGGTGTATGTTTGGTCTTAGTTCCAGGTAACCCCCCACTGTTAAAGCAAAGGACTACACATACGCAACGGAGGGAATGCACCATTCTCCCTTCTGCCAAACGGTTTTCCAGTAAGCAGATAACACGACGAGTGTCAACAAGTACCTGTCAACTATATTTTGCTTAACCTCCTCACTACACTAAGCGGGCGGCAAAATTACGTGAATACCCTTCAAGACAGTGAATAACCAACAACACAGCCTGACATCACGTATTGTGCAGTAGTGGTTTCCTATTCGCCTATTTAGTACAAGTCAGAGCTTAGTGGCATCCAGCATGTCCATCAACACATCTGTTGCGTGCATATTTTGACGCACATTTTACAAAAATCGATATGGCTATTTAATATGGGAAAAATATAGACATTCATTTATTTGGGTATGAAAATGCTGTTTATGGTAAAAGCGAGATAATCCATGTTTGATT
This sequence comes from Oreohelix idahoensis, assembly GCA_024509875.1. Classification (NCBI taxonomy): domain Eukaryota; kingdom Metazoa; phylum Mollusca; class Gastropoda; order Stylommatophora; family Oreohelicidae; genus Oreohelix; species Oreohelix idahoensis. The sequence goes on from JAMPIV010009136.1 coordinate 642,347, forward strand.
CACACTTTTGATTATAGGAGTAATCGTTCTGGATATTGATCCAGCGCAAGGATATTGCGCTTGCGTTTGTACTTATTTTTTAGGGCCAGAAAATATATTAATTTGCTTATTGTGTTTATGGCCTGAATTCATATGTATTACATATTATTATTACAAGTAGAATCAGTCCTATATTGTATATTTTGGATGGGTAGGAGGGACTAGATCCTTGCTAGCGGAAGTATGAGTTGTCTTGACAAGTCGTGATGAGTTCCGATGTACCGCTTACAAATGGCGGGGTACGTTTTTCAAGAGCTGGTCCTTTCGTCAGAAAAAATGTCTTACGACGTGGTTTTTCTTCTGAAGGAGATGGTGTCTCTACGATAGTTTGTGTTAGAGACTCTCCTTATGTCAGTATATAGATGATTCGGACTCCAGGTAAACCCAGCTCCTATTTTTGATGATCTCTCGTCGATTAGGCCTAGCTTGACTTTTGGTGCTTCGTTATGCTAGTGTCGTGTTTGGTATCGACGAAGATGACAGATTTTCCTGCAGCGGTTATGGCTACGTGAAATTAACCTGATCACCGTAGAGCTGTATGGAAACATTTACGAAATCATTTATATAACCATTATAAATTAACTCTGGCTTATATTCTCCTTCCTATGAATGAGTGAACGACAACTCAGGGAGACAGCCATGTTGGATTTCGGTCATCATATGTTTTGATCACTGCCAAGAGAACAGATTATTTATCTTATTATCGGACAGTGACAGGGAGATCTCAATCTTGCTAGAAACCCCCTTTCGTGGTTTCATAATATATACTACAAACTATGGACGTCAAGTAACTTTGGTTATTTATCGATCCGCCTTCACTGACGCGTTTAGTCAGATAGGGGGATGTGGCCATAATGTATCATGACATTGAACTTTTGATGTACTGCCCATTATTTCTGAATGTGTCATGACTTCAGATCTGCTATGTATACCTACAAATTGATATGTCAACGAACCATGATGTACTCGTATGTCCCAGTGTGTACGTCTGAATAAATTGAGTAAACTAAGATTCCAGCAGTCTGCATTGGTGCCTTGTAGACACAAGTGTGAGTGGTTATATTGGTCAGCACACGAACAGTACACCATTCGCGGTAATCACACTCTACACTTCTACTTCATACATACACCATCCTGCGTCGGCTGAAGTGACCAAGTTTAGGGCCTGCTTCCCCTGGAGCCTTTGCCTTCCCTAACTCAGGACTAGGGTGAGTTACCCATTTACAGCTGGGTAGACTGGAGCATGCCTGATCTCAACAACACACCACTCTTCCTTACAGAGCAGACAGACTGATACTTTACAGTGTGTGTGTGAAAGCAACTTTACAGAGTGGAAAGAACGAAATTTTACAGTGGCGAGCCAGATTCCTGGGTCCAGCTTACGCAGTTTTGTGTTGAGAATCACAGTTTACAGCTGAAAGAACATTTGTTTGAACACATCAACACCAGTAGGACAGTCGATGTCAGCTTGACCTGTATTACCGATAGGATGCTGTATCTAGGTCAGCGCTTGTTGACAGTTTTTCGCTGTACAGACAGTATTACACAGGACAGTGGTATCAAGTGTAGAAAATATCTGGAGCAATATTGTTGACATTTCTCAACGTACAGAAGAATCACAGTGTTGTTGAACATAAAGTGCATAGTTCATCGTTGGTTCTTCAGATGCTCAAAAGAGAAAAATTGACAGTGTAATAGTTTAAAATTAAATCTATTACTGAATAAAGTGGCAAGTTATTAGTATTAAAATAAACTGTGCCTGCTTTACAACACTATACCTGCAACACATTCCATTCATGACATAAATGATATTGTATGCTATATGCTATTTATGCTTACATGTTATTTGTTTATATGTGTAGGGGTTTATATGTTGCGGGCCTGGATGGGTGGTGACTAGAACAGGAAATACCGAATAATATTGGTCTTGTTCTGGCGTTCGATAGGGAGCAATTTCTTAATTGAAATTTGCATGCAACATAGTTTGCAAATATTTGGTTAGTTGTGACGACTGTTTCATATTTGTATTTGTAACATTTTTTGTGTTCCTTAGTTTTGTTTGATTTGTTTGTATAATTGTAGGTCTCATCTTTTCTTTCATTTCAGTTTTTTACACCCTTATGTTTATACACTGTGGCGTTATTTGTCTTGTTATCTTATGGCAGTTATCATCACGGTTTCTGTGATCATTTTTTTCATTTCTCCTATTTGATTTAATTTGATCTCTGCAAATGTTTTCAGATTGTCTTTTCTTGTTTGTCATTTGTAATGTCTTTAGTTGACATATGACGTATAGTGGTATACACTGATAGTATAGTACAGATCAGTACTTTCTGATTGTTATTGTTATAAAACAAAATGTACAAGACCTTTGTAAGGCTTGTCTCCCAAAGTGATTGGTAAAGGGAAATATTTTTTTCCACAGGTACTCAAGTGATCTTTGATTACATTGAGGTATACAAGACCTTTGTAAGGCTTGTCCCCACAGTATTTGAGATACAATTATTGTTGTCCACAGGTACTCAAGTTATCATTGGTTATTATAAACCATACAAGTTTGGACTAAGACTAAGTCTAAGGTATAGACTTGTCTCCCATTAACTTGAAAGAGGGTAATTTTTTTACTTTTTCAGGTTTCTGATTTAAGAAGACAATATGTCTACATTAGATTATTTTATTGCTCAAGGAAAATCTCTTGATAAGACTGGAAAAGACTTAGAACAATGGGCTGTTGCTCAATATGACAAAGCATTAGCTGCAGAAGAGAAAAAAACTGCTGCTGCTGTTGAAGAAAAAAAAGCTGCGGCTGAGGAGAGAAAACTTCAAATAGAAGAAAAAAAAGCTGCTGCAGAAGAAAGGAAAGCAATAGCTGAAGAAAAAAGATTAGAAAAAGAAGCTGATACTGCTGCTGAACTTAAGAAATTGCAGATGCAAGTGGAGGAAAGGAGATTTGATGCAGAACAGAAAAAATTAGAAGCTGCTGCAGAACAGAAAAAAATTAGAAGCTGCTGCAGAACAGAAAAAACTAGAAGTTGCTGCTGCTGCAGAACAGAAGAAATTAGAAGCTGCTGCAGAACAGAGAAGATTAGATAGTGAAGCTGAAGAGAGAAAAGCAATAAGAGAACATGAGTTTGAATTAGAGAAATTAAAATTGACATGTATGAGTAATGTTAATCAGGCATCTGGTGGTAATGGTAAACCCTTTGTGTACAAGGTCAAGGTACCAGCGTTTAACCCTACCAGTGATGACATAACATTTTGGCTTTCTAGATTTGAACGGGCTTGTCGATCTCATAATGTTGACAAATCACAGTATGTGAATCAGTTGTCTGAAAATCTAAAAGGGGAGTCTCTGAGTAAGTTATATTTTGTTGAAGAGGCCGACAAAGATAATTATGATGCTGTTAGGGCAGCTTTGATAAAGAGATATCAGCTGTCTGAGGAAGGTTATCGTCTTTTGTTTAAAACAATGAGACCTGAGGTAGGTGTAGAATTCTCAGATTTCATCTCAAAAGCACGAATTACACTTTCACGATGGATTGAATTATCCAAAACAGAGAAAACATTTGATGGTCTTACGGATTTATTGCTAAGAGACAAGGTCATGTCTTCTGTAAATAAATCATTCCTAGAGTTCTTACATGAGCGTAAACCTAGTACAATAAAGCAAATGGAAGAATATTGTGACCAGTATGCCACGGCACACCCTGACATGATTCTTAGTAACTCTAACATTAAAGAGAGTATGCCAGTTGCTTCGGCAACAGAATATAATCAGAATTACTCACACAAATTCCAAGGAGCTAAAAATAAATTTGATAAAAAGGTTAATTGGAATAAGTATCAAAACCAAGATAACCACTCAAATCAGAGTTCTTCTTCGAAGAACTGGAATCGGGCTGATAGTCCTCGACACGCGAGGGGTACCCATAATGTTAGAAATTCTCGGAAAGGGAGTAGCTATAGGAACTACCCAAGTGCTTCATGGAGACAAAAGAAACAATATTACAGGGATACTCAATATAATGAGCATGATGATTATGATCATGAATATTATGATTCAAACCCAAATAGGGGTTATAACAGAGGCAATAATAATTATAGAGACAATTATAACCGAGGTAGATCACAACACAAAAGACATGGTAAATCTTATTACCAGGCTAACTCTGCACAACAGGAGTTCCACGACACCGATAATCAGAATAATGATAAAAAAGACTCCAATAGTGTAGCAAATTCCGCTTTCGATTTTGCTAGAGCATCTGAGTGTTCGCAATGCAAAACATTATTCGATCCAACCACAGTGTCTACTTTAAGCTGCGGTCACCCACTTCCCGCTCTCCATGCGTCAATTGCGCATAATGGAAGGGGTGCTCTTGTCTTTAATAGGGGCCTAATAGATGGTACTCCGGTATCAATTCTTTTCGACTCGGGGTGCACTACCATTGGAGTGAGGCAATCACTCGTAAATCCTTCTCGAGCTACAGGCAATATAGTCAAATGTGTAACATTTGGTGGCACATTGGAGAAGTACTCCACTGCCATTATCAATATTGCTACGCCTTTCTTTACAGGAGAGGTGCAAGCATGTCTCTTGCCGAATCCGATCGCTGATCTTATCATCGGTCGCATTCATGGAGTGAAAGAATGCACTCCACAGCAAATTTCTAATTGGGAAAATGTTAATATGCAATCTGCTAATGCAGTAATCACTAGGGCTCAAGCTCTTAATATGCCACAATCTTCACATTCTGAAGATAATGATGCGCAGATCCAAGATGATCCCTTGGAGATTTCCCACGATTCCTTTATCAAACAGCAGGAAGATGATCCTACTCTAAAGAAATTCTTTACTCTGGCAACAAAAGGTGATCCGAATAAGGATACAAATCGTAAATCTTGGATTACGATGAAGAATGGCGTACTTGTACGTATGGTACAAGACTCCGCTAAGTCCATTCATTCTCAAATCCTTGTGCCTAAAAATATGAGAGTTAAAATCTTACAGCACGCTCATGATTCGCAGTGTGCTGGACATATGGGTTTTTCCCGTACTAAAGCTAGAGTTCTTCAATCTTTCTTTTGGCCTGCTGTGAATAAGGACATACGAATCTATTGTCGATCTTGTAAAGTATGTCAAGAGATTAAATCCAGAGGTCCACGCCATGATGCACCTATTCAGGCTGCAGACATTCCCATTCGGCCATTTCAAAAAATGGCGATAGACATCATTGGTCCATTTAAGATAAAGTCTGCTAGAGGACACCAATTTATTTTGACGTGTGTTGATATGTGCACACGTTGGCCGGAGGCTGTTCCTCTAAAGAGCATAACTACTGCTGATGTCGCAGATGCTCTTTGGTTAATATTTTCTCGTCTGGGGTTTCCAGCAGAAATATTATCCGACCATGGTACCCAACTCATATCGGATACCATGTCTCAAGTAATGTCGACTCTGAAGATAGAGAGATCGCTGAGTAGTATTTATCATCCTATGTCCAATGGGATGGTGGAACGTTTGAATAGAACTCTGAAAAACCTACTAGGTAAGATAACAGAAGATCATCCTCAGGATTGGGATAGGGTTTTACCCGCGGCTCTCTTTGCATATAGAGAGGTCGCCAACGAACATACAGGATTTTCTCCCTTTGAACTTGTCTTTGGCGCGAAACCGCGAGGTCCTATGTCCTTACTTCATGATCTTATAACTGCTGATAATATTGTCGATGACACAAAATCCTCTTATGAATATGTCATCGCACTTAGACACAAGATTATTGAAGCATGCAAATTAGCAACTGCTTCTTCTGAATTTGCGAAACAGAAGGCAAGGGAATTTGCCAATAAAAAGAGATGTTTGCGACAACTTTGTCCAGGTGACAAAGCATTTGTCTTGCTACCTTGTAGGGAAAATAGACTTCTCATTTCTTGGAAAGGTCCGTACGATATAATATCAAAAGTTTCCGATGTTGACTATATCGACGATATTGACGGGAAGCGTAAAACCTTCCACATCAACATGCTCACGGAATTCCATGAACGTCCTGATTATTTACAACCTGTTTTCCAGGCAACGGACGATTTTCCAGTCCAACATGGACAGTACTCATCTCTGTCAGTAATACAGGATGAGGAAACGAGTTTCTCGGATGTAAATTTACCTTTTCCAATGATTCCTCTTCACTCTAATGAATCATGGAAAGATGTTGCAATTTCTCCAGAATTATCTCCAGGAGAGCAGAAACAAGTTTCTACTATGTTAGAACAATTTCAGGATGTCCTTACTGACATTCCTGGTCAAACTGATGTCATTCAACATGACATTATTCTTACTGACCATAGTCCTATAAGAGTCAGACCGTATCCTATCCCGATACATTTTCAAGCACAGGTAGAGAAAGAGTTAGATGAGATGATAGAGTTAAAAATTATTGAACCATCCACATCAGCATATTCTTCGCCGATGGTTATAGTACGGAAAAAAGACAATAACATACGTCTTTGCGTGGATTATCGCAAATTGAATCAAGTGACTAAATTCGATGCTGAACCTATGCCTTTACTAGAAGAGCTACTTACGAGACTATCGAATTCTCACTTCTTTACTAAACTCGATTTGTCTAAGGGATATTGGCAAGTTCCACTATCCGAACACGCCAAACCGTTTACTGCTTTTTCGACGCCTAGGGGTCTATTCCAATGGAATTTCATGCCTTTCGGTCTTATGAACGCCCCTGCTACATTTGTACGCATGATGCGTCGAATCCTATCTCATCGCTCAGATGTCATTGCGTATCTTGATGACATCTGTCTTTTCAGTGATACTTGGAACGATCACTATAATGGTATAAATGAACTATTGTCTATCTTACGCGAGCATAACCTGACAGCGAAACCATCGAAAGCATGTATTGGTTTTAGCGAAATATCTTTCTTAGGACACCGTGTTGGTCATGGGTTCCTAAAAACAGAAGACCATAATACAAGTAAGATACTTAACATTTCTATTCCTAAGACTAAAAAGCAAGTACGAAGTCTCTTAGGTCTAATACAATTTTATGGACGATTCATCCCGAATCTGTCCTCCATTATGTCACCTCTTTCTTCCTTGCTAAAGAAAGGGTCTCCTAATGTAGTCCATTGGACTCAAGAATGTCAATCCTCTTTGGATAAGGTTAAAACTATGTTTTCTACTTCACCTATCCTAGTATTGCCTTCTAAGGATAAGACATTTATTCTTCGTAGTGACGCTTCATCCACCGGGATTGGAGCTGCACTAATGCAAGAGTACTCTGGAACTCTGCATCCTGTGATGTATATTTCTCGGAAATTAAATGCCGCAGAGAAGAATTACTCGGTCCTAGACCGTGAATTATTGGCTATGGTTTGGTCAATCCTTAAACTGCAAAGATTTCTTCTGGGCGCGCATTTCATTGTGGAAACTGACCAGAAAGCTCTTACGGCTATTCAGAGTAAAAATCTGAAGAGCGCGAGATCAACGCGATACGCGATTGCTCTACAGCCATTTCATTTTTCGGTGCGAGCTATCCGTGGGTCAGAAAATGTGATGGCAGATATTTTGTCTAGATGCCCACATGATTCATAACTGTTATACAACTTTGATACAGTTGTTTCTATGTTGAAATGTGTACACATATGTAATATATCATATATTGATTGTAACACTACTTAGCGGTTCATTGATATTTATTCACCGCTGATCTTTCAATGTTTTTCGTCTTTGATGATCATGATGTTAAGATATCTTAGATGAAATTTATGTATAAACTAATGTGGAAATTGTGTCATTGCTAATATTGTAGTATGCGTTGGTGACACCTCTCTGGAAATATTTATACTTAGAGAAGTACTTTCTCTAAGGTCATAAAACTTATGCTTATCATCTGCGCATTGTTATTGGTGCGTTGTGAGCCTATTGTATGTTGCTCCTAGATGTATTTCAAAAAAAAAATGTACCATTTTTTTTTTCCCGAGGGGTGTGGTAATCTGTTGCGTGCATATTTTGACGCACATATTACAAAAATCGATATGGCTATTTAATATGGGAAAAATATAGACATTCATTCATTTGTGTATGAAAATGCTGTCTATGGTAAAAGCGAGATAATCCATGTTTGATTCACACTTTTGATTATAGGAGTAATCGTTCTGGATATTGATCCAGCGCAAGGATATTGCGCTTGCGTTTGTACTTATTTTTTAGGGCCAGAAAATATATTAATTTGCTTATTGTGTTTATGGCCTGAATTCATATGTATTACATATTATTAGTACAAGTAGAATCAGTCCTATATTGTATATTTTGGATGGGTAGGAGGGACTAGATTCTTGCTAGCGGAAGTATGAGTTGTCTTGACAAGTCGTGATGAGTTCCGATGTACCGCTTACAAATGGCGGGGTACGTTTTTCAAGAGCTGGTCCTTTCGTCAGAAAAAAAGTCTTACGAAGTGGTTTTTCTTCTGAAGGAGATGGTGTCTCTACGATAGTTTGTGTTAGAGACTCTCCTTATGTCAGTATATAGATGATTCGGACTCCAGGTAAACCCAGCTCCTATTTTTGATGATCTCTCGTCGGTTAGGCCTAGCTTGACTTTTGTGCTTCGTTATGCTAGTGTCGTGTTTTGTATCGACGAAGATGACAGATTTTCCTGCAGCGGTTATGGCTACGTGAATTAACCTGATCACCGTAGAGCTGTATGGAAACATTTATGAAATCATTTATATACCCATTATAAATTAACTCTGGCTTATATTCTCCTTCCTATGAATGAGTGAACGACAACTCAGGGAGGCAGCCATGTTGGATTTCGGTCATCATATGTTTTGATCACTGCCAAGAGAACAGATTATTTATCTTATTATCGGACAGTGACAGGGAGATCTCAATCTTGCTAGAAACCCCCTTTCGTGGTTTCATAATATATACTACAAACTATGGACGTCAAGTAACTTTGGTTATTTATCGATCCGCCTTCACTGACGCGTTTAGTCAGATAGGGGGATGTGGCCATAATGTATCATGACATTGAACTTTTGATGTACTGCCCATTATTTCTGAATGTGTCATGACTTCAGATCTGCTATGTATACCTACAAATTGATATGTCAACGAACCATGATGTACTCGTATGTCCCAGTGTGTACGTCTGAATAAATTGAGTAAACTAAGATTCCAGCAGTCTGCATTGGTGCCTTGTAGACACAAGTGTGAGTGGTTATATTGGTCAGCACACGAACAGTACACCATTCGCGGTAATCACACTCTACACTTCTACTTCATACATACACCATCCTGCGTCGGCTGAAGTGACCAAGTTTAGGGCCTGCTTCCCCTGGAGCCTTTGCCTTCCCTAACTCAGGACTAGGGTGAGTTACCCATTTACAGCTGGGTAGACTGGAGCATGCCTGATCTCAACAACACACCACTCTTCCTTACAGAGCAGACTGACTGATACTTTACAGTGTGTGTGTGAAAGCAACTTTACAGAGTGGAAAGAACGAAATTTTACAACATCATCGTCAGCTTAACTGAAATTATCTTACTGTGTTCTTAAACGGAGTATGCAGTTCCAACAAAAGGTCTCAAACCAGACCCAACCGGATTACGCATCGAGTACCATATACAAGGCCCGCCTATTATAATTCGCCGCGCCGAATAAGAGCGCCAAGACAGAAGGTTGCCCTGAGTTGACCTCAATTTTTTATGTCTTCTGGTCAGTACAGACCCGGCGTGTATCAGTGATCAGAATGTAGACAGTAAAACTATCAGCCTAATAAGCTTTGTGTTGTGAAAACAGCGCATGGATAGGGTCTTCGGTGGATTTAACATAAAAGACACTGACTGGGATTTTATTTTGTATTTTCACAAGCATCTGAAGGGCGGTTAACTCTCTGTTGTCATTTGTGGGTGTCCTACAGGATGGTTTTGTGTGTTTCCCTTGATTTATGAATTGATGTAATTGTTAACTTTGTATTTGATCAATTAGTAATTGCTGAGATTTTATTCGTTTCTTCTATACAAGCTAAAGAGAATTTTAATAAATTTTAACCTTTTTTGTTAATGCGCTGTTCAAGAACTTCATCCATACCTGTTACTGGGTGTTTATATTATTTGATAATGAGTATTACAGCTACTCAGGCCAATGTCCTTATAAAGATATGTACGTGGACCCCGTACACAGCCTATCTCCACCAACAATGAAGGATACTGCAAAGGCCAGGTTGGACAATTCAAATATACATTTTAATATCACGAACGATGCTCCTCACCTCTCATCAGTAAAGCCATAAAACACATAGGCTGAATATGGAAATGCAGTCCTCAGTAAACTTCCATATCATCTGTCACTATAACACTGTCCTCGACCGGTTTTTCATAATTTTATTTACTCACTTTCTTTAGATAAATACGAATTTCTTGCATACATAATCTAGAATCATCACACGGAGATGTATGGATGATCTAGTGGTCGAACATTGTAGGAATCGATAGTGAAGTATAATAATTCTCAGGAGCTTAGAACACACACGTCCACCTGCCTTGAAGAACACACATAGAAACCGCTAGCAAAAGATCGCTGACATCAACAGACGGCCACTCTAGGCGTCTGCTACTCGGTCCAAAAGCAATGACGTAACTTCCTGTAACCAAGGGTCACTGGTCATCAACAAATATGACTACATGTCGAACCGTTCTGATATCGACAGACATGTTATGAATTTTACTCATAACATTTACTCCCCCCCCCCCCCCCCCCATCAAATAATGGAAACGAGGTTTGCATTATTTCCGTGGTGTGAGTATAACATCACTAGAGTGAAAAGATGGTATCATCAAGTCTCACCGTTAGTATGAACTAGCAAAGCACCTAGGTTTGTGCCACAGAGAAGGCAATTAAACACTCAATGTGTGGACATAGTAAAAAAATTTACTAAAGCCAATGACTACCAAGTACACAAATTATTTTAACAGCATAGTGAGGTAGCTATCACCAAAACATCCAACATCATTTAAAAAATGATGGTTTCAGTCCAGGCACTCCCATACCGCACACCGTCCAAAACACCTAACTGTCCCGTCAAGTAACAGTAGTCAATTAGTCTCATACTAATTAATAGTCATAATGCAAAACATTAAAATTAAAACAATTATGTAATAGAGACAATAGATGACATGAGGCAGATAATCAACCCTTGAATTGGGTGAATACGATATTTTTCTTAACTGATCAAAATTAAGTGTGCCTCAAAATTATATGTCATCAATATAACATATTAATGGCAAGAGAAGCAAGGTAATCTTGTATATGACACATTTGTGTGAGCAATAGATAAGACTATGCTTATGTGTTGTAACAATAGATAATAGTATGGTGTATTATCCAATTAATGAAGCAAAGTCTATTGTGAGTGTGATATAGATTTGTGTCAAAAGACTCAACAATATCTTTTTTTTTTTTTTTTTTAACCAGCGGCACTTGGGCTTTCAGCCCTTCGGCCCAATGACATGTCATTGCGAGGCTGGGGAACCTGAGGACTTTCCTTCCAACCCGGTCAGGAGCTTCGCTCCTTCCCATCCACAGAGGGTTTATCACAGGAGCCGTTCAGGCTATTCAGTCAAATTTCCGGCCGTAAACATTTCTTCAAACGCTGACGCCCGGGTTTGAACGATGAACACCTGGTCGCCAGTACAACGCCGAAGCCATTACACCAGCGCGGCTCCCCTCAACAATATCTGGTGAATTCACATTAATCATCACTTAATATTACACATAGTAGTTAAAGTCTATATTGCAATGTCATTCCGCCAATCAATAAATGTTCATACACCGTTTCTAGAAGCATGTCGAAATACATTTATTATCAATGTCCATGATTGTTCTCCATGTGATTGTATGTCAGTACGAATCCAAATGTTAATACACACAGCAATCAGCAATCGAAAATTAGTCAGATAGGAAATATAGTTGTTATGTCCCCTTGATACTTCAAGTCAGTCATCTCAGAGTTATGTCCCTTAATATGGAGACGTTAGTTATTCCCATTAAAATTGACAATACATGTCCGCTCGAAAATGTCTGGAAATGACATCATTTTCAACATTTCACGTAATGTGTATATGTAAATTTGTACGTCGATTATAAGCACTGTCATTAAGGCACAACATCTATATGGAGTGCGCTGAGTTCAACAAGATATCACACCATTTTGAGTATTTGAGAATTCATCCTCATCCTGTTGCTGTGTGAACCGCTTACTCATATCAGCAATGTTTCTTTCTTTGAAAATGCAACCATGTAGATTAGTTATCAGCATAGTTAGCGTACAAAATGTTATAGTATTCTTCATCGTTATAGTTACTGTTCCAATGTAGTAGTGTCATACGAACACGTCATCATACACGTAATAGTTTCTTGATCAGGACATCATGAAGTTTGTTCATGGGTTAGTTGGAATTCTGTGAGTCACCTGTATTTGTAGAGTTGATAGGTGATATAGGGTCTTTTATGCAATGCGACAGAACATCAGTCAAGTCATTTTGGCTTCCCTTGATGGCTTTGATGTCATAATCATATGGTTGAAGAGCGAGCGAGGCCCTGGCGGCCCTTTCGTTCCTGAATCTCGCTGTTTTGAGATATGACAACGCCTTCTGGTCTGTTTCCAAGGTGAATCGGGCTCCCATCAGGTACCTTTGTAGCTTGGTGAAACAGAACACGATCGCCAGCAGTTCCCTTTCCACAATGGGATACCGCTGCTTTGTGGGCGACAATTTACGGCTGACGTACATAGTTGGTGTTCATGTAGCCTTCAAACTCCTACATCAACGTTCTACCGATCCCTGTTTCAGAGGCGTCTACTCTAAGAGTAAAAGGAAATCGAGCGTCAGGCAATCTCAAAATTGGTGATTTAGAAAAACAGCATTTTAGAATATTTAAGGATACATTGCAAGCATGCGACAAGATAATTTTGTTTGGCGAGTTCTTCTTTACCAACGAAGACAGAACTGAGGTAATATCCGAAAAATTAGACAAGAATATTCTATAGAAATTTACCAAGCCTAACAGACTGCGAACCTGTTTCTTAGTTCGAGGAATTTCAAGATTCAAGATAGTAGAATCCTCAGGTTTGAGAAACCCACCTCCTACTTTATGACCAAGAAAAGAAATTTCAGTGAATCCTATTCTAGTTTTTGAATGTCTATCAGTGAGATTATGAAGACGCAAGGTATTCAACAAAGACTGAATTCCCATAACATGTTCTTCCCAAGTTTGATGGAATAGACAAATATCATCAATATAAGTGATTAAATCCTCACGGTCAGCGAAATGTTTAAGCATCATGCGAACAAAGGTAGCAGAAGCGTTAACAAGACCGAACGACATAAAATTAAATTGAAACAATCCTAGAGGTAAATTATTTATTGCAAAATCTGTAATGGTAGTCATGAAATTAGCTCGTATACTAAGAGATAAGGCTTAGCTTTGTCTGATAATGGCACTTGTCAATAGCCTTTTGACAAGTCAAATTTTGTAAAGAAAGTAGCAGTAGCTAATTTGTCCAGAAGAGACTCTAACAATGGTAATGGTTCCGCGTCTGGAATAGTCAGGGCATTTAAACGCCTGAAATCTATGCAAATACGAATAGATTTATCTTTTTTCCTAATCAGAACCATAGGAAAACTGTATGGTGAATGTGACGGGGCAATGATATTTAACTTGATCATTTCTTTTATTTCTTCCTGTACCTGTGATTGTAAATGAATAGGTATAGGATATGGTTTCTGTTTGATAGGTCTGAAATCCTTTAGCAAGATATCATGTTGAATGATATCCGTATGCCCAGGAACATCCGTCGGCACATCAGAAAAAGATTGTAGTAATTGCAAAATCTGCTCCTTCTGATGAGAAGCAAGATTTGGTGCATTAGAAACATCTTTCCAACTCTCAGTAGCTAAAAGATGTAAGATTGGTAATGATAAAAGTGGTTCAGTACCATCAGATAAGTCAGACCCCTCCTCCTGTATTACCGCCAAGGAAGAGCGACGATCAACAGATTCGTCAATAGCTTCAAAGACTGGTTTAAGGGATGCGGAGGAGGAGCATGAAATTGCTGTAACATATTGATATGAAAAGTTTTTCCTTTCCATTAATAGATAAAATATAGTCAACATCTGACAGTTTTTCAATAATTGTATAAGGTCCTCTCCATGACACAAGTAATTTATTGTCTTTATTGGATAGCAATACATAGGTCTCATCACCTGGCCATAATTGGCGCAGTTTCCTGTTTTGATTGGCAAACAAACGGGCCTTTAATTTCGCCTTTTCTGACACCTGCACTGCTATTTGGCATGCGTCGATAATCTTTTTTCTCAAATTGACAACATATTGGTAAGAGGTTTGAACATCTTCATTCATGTCAGCTCCAACCAACAATTGTTTTAAAATGGACATAGGTCTTCTAGGTTTAGCACCAAAGACTAACTCGAATGGCGCAAACCCGGTAAGTTCGTTGGGAATTTCTCTATATGCAAAGAGAATTGCAGGCAAAACTCGATCCCAATCCTGCGGATACTTAGTCCTAACTTTGCCCAACATTTGCTTAAAACTTCTGTTAAGCCTTTCAATTTTCCCGTTCGAAGCGGCGTGATAGATTGAGCTAAGAGAACGATCAATATCGAACTCTTTCATTACCTGTTTCATGACGTCAGAGACGAATTGAGTTCCCCGGTCCGATAGAATGTTTTCGGGAAAACCCAATCTGCTGAAAATTAAAAATAGCACATCCGCTATGTCAAAAGTTGATATGGACTAAAGAGGTATCGCTTCTGGCCAGCGGGTGCAAATATCAATGAAGATCAGCACATACTTGTGACCTCTAGCTAACGTTACCTTTAATGGACCAATAATGTCAATAGCCATCTTTGCAAAAGGATGCAAAGAAATATCGGATGCCTGGATAGGCGCATTATGCTTTGGCCTTTTTCTTGCAACACCTTGGCAAATTTTGCATGTGCGACAAAAAGCTTTAATATCTTTTGTCACACCCGGCCCCAAAAAATGCGACAAAATCCTCTGTTTTGTCTTAGCAATCCCTAAATGACCTGCACAATTAATATCATGAGCATGTCGTAAAGTGAATGGGCGAAAACAAGTTGGTACCATAATCTGTTTTTTTTACAGAAGTAGAATCTTGAAAATTTCTTATCAAAATACCCTCTTTTAAAGTGTACCAATGTTTAGCATTATCAACAAACATCACATCCTCTGATTTTGCAACATGAAAAAATTTCTTTAAGAACTCATCATCTTTCTGTCTCTGAATGAATGTTTCCTTATCAATATGTTCTACTTGCAAATCATCATTATTTTCCTTCTCCTCATCATCATTTTTCTCTTCAGTCACCATCTCCTCAGTTTCACTCTCATTATTCATCACCTCATCTACAACATTTTCACTTTGGTTCTGATGATCCAATTCAGCACGAGCCTGAGCTCTGGTCGTGACAGCATTTGCACTGATCAAATGCTGCTGTTTCCATTTTTCAATCTCTCCCTTAGTGCATTCACGAAGAGCAGGAATATTTCCCAAGGTTATTCCGGCAATAGGGTTATTCAATAGGCACACGAGAGTTCTCCCTGTAAAGTATGGGGGTATCCAAAAATACTTCCGCAGTTGGATAGTATTCTACTGTGCAACCAATTGTAATGCATTTCACCTCCCTTCCTGTGTAATCTGACTGATCTACCAACGACATGCACACACCAATCGTTGTGCATCCTGTGTCCCTGAGAAGTGACACAAGTTGGTTGTTCACAAACCCTTATTCAATACCAGTGAACCTGTTCCATCATATGAGGACATGACTGGTAAAGGATGACCACATAAAAGCATAGGGACTACCTCTAGCTGAAACAAACAATTGCATTCAGAACAATTAGTACTGTTAGACAAATCCACACTGCACGCATTTGCATGAGATATACTATGGTTAGTCTGAACTGGATTATTGTCACTAACATGTACAACAACATTTGAACGTTCAAGATTCCTTGACAGTCTGAAGTTATTGTTCTGATGAGAACCTCTGTTATTAAAAGAATTGTCATTATTTCTAAAAAAATGACCTTTGTCCTCTGCCTGATCTGGCATTATATCCTCCTCTGTTCTGATAATCATTAGGCCTGAATGATGATTGTTGATGAAAATAACCATCATCATAAGAGTTATAATTCCTGTGAGGCTGTTGTGATCTTTTGTTAAAATTGTATCTGCCTCTGTTAGTGCCATAGTTATGATCTCTATTTACTCGATAGTTCCTGTCCATACTGTTTGATCTCTGCCTAGGTGAATTATAGTTTACAGTCCTAGCAGATGCCACTGGCAAGGAATCCTTAATATTATTTTTACTAAGGTTCCTACCCGGATGAGCGATTTGATATTGGCGTCCGAAATTTTCCATAGTGGATAATGTTTTAGGTTTCCTCTCCTGTAGGAATGACAAAAAGTCGCCACTGATTGAAGACAACAATTGTCTCTCAGAATCAAATCAGCCAACCCCTCACAAGTTTTTTTTCAATTTTGGACAAATCAACCCATCTAGAAAAGTACAGCTTAATAGATGAGATAAATTCAGTAAAATCTTTTGCTGAATCTAGTAATAATTACTTAAACTTCAACGTGTAGCCATTTTCATACAATTGATACTTCTTCAGCAAAAACGTATTTACAGCCTCATAGTCATTTCTAGTCTGATCATCTATAGTACAGACTGCAGTAAGAGCATCACCCACCAATAAATTCATGAGCCTACTAGACCATGTAGCTCTATCAATTTTAAACTCTTGGCAATACGTTTCATATCTATTTAAGAAGCATGAAATATCGTCGATATTTGAGTTAAATTTTGGAAAATTGAGCTTAAAAGTGGAAGCATGGTCTTTTTTTCCAGCTTCACTATTCATTAGATTAACCTGTGGTTGTTGAAGTCTCAATTTTTCCAACTCAAATTCTGCCATTCTAAGCTCTTGTTGTGCTTTTATCTCAGCTTGAGCTTGTTGATGTGCCAATTTTTTTTCTTCAAGAGCCATTTCATCTTGTCTCATCATTTCAGCCAATTGTATTTCTTCTACTCTTCTTTTTTCAGCCAAATCTTCTTCTCTCCTTTTTTCAGCTAATTGCAATTCTTCAACTCTCTTCTTCTCCTCCTTCTCTAATTGTCTTTGATCTCTGAGTTCCTTCTCCAGCTAGGTCTTTAAAGCCTCACCTTCCATACCAAATTCTCTTCCAAGCTTCACAAAATCCTCTGCGGCAGCCATGATTCACTATTATTGTGCCTTCCAATAGCTAAACAATAATGCAAATATTATATAATGAATGTGTGAGCAATATATTCAACAATTATTTCACCACTTAGAAATCCCCCAACTGCATGTAATATTAGATGTTATACTAGATGTTATATTAGGAGCAACAAAAAACACAGAGTTACAAACAAGATGACACTGAATACAGTGACAAGAGCTAAATGAAGATAATACTAATGCAGAAATAAGGCAGAAATGTATGAATTTAGAACAACTGAAAAAAAATGAGCTCTATCATACATATGACCAGACAAGCACGAAATTACAACATGTATGACATCTAATAACTGAAGAATAACAAGGTTAGACCAACAATATCACAAACAATACTGGAGAACAACTGAATAAAAATAATTACAATTAACTTTACAACAAAAACAAACTTGCCAATTAACAGTACTTTTACAACTAACAAACAGTGGTAATGGTAATCTCAATAGCAGCAGATAACTCACAGATTTGTAATGCCGGCCCCGCTATTTGAGACAATCATAAACCAAATCCTACAGAACGACCATGAATTTTCTCGACCATACATAAGAGGTATTGAAAAAATGCATAGTTCCCTTCCAACCTCCCACACTTAACACAGAAGCATATATGCACAGAAATACATATAACATGTAAAAAAGAACTCTGTCAAACTAGATTTATCAAGTCTCACGCTGCATGTATCAATAAATATACTCATATGCTATGAAAAAAGAAAACTCCTCCTGGCAACAATTTCTGCGTCAGGAAACAAACGATTCAGTAGCAGTGCAGCGAACAGGGTTAGACCTAGACTTTCACAATTCCTCACGATCAAGCAGGAACGCCATTATGTACGTTGACCTCTTGACAAAATTCTTCGACAGAGACTTGAAAACACGCCATCATAGGGCAGAAAACTTGAATTTTCACACGTAGAATTCTACAGTAAATTCTTTGACTTGAATGTTATACTTCTGCAGTGAAATGGAAACTTGAAACTGCAAAAACTGTTCATATAACCTCTCACAGGTTAGTAGACGACATCCGGCGCCATTTTGAAAAATTGCAAATTTTTTCAAAAAATGAAGTCCAATGTCTTGAAATATATTTCCACTTCAAGATCTCCAGCTTGAGGCTCCCATTTTAGCTGTTGATCAAAGATCCTTTAGCTTGGCCCCCATTTTAGCTGTTACAGGGTGTTTATATTCTTTGATAATAAGTATTACAGCTACTCAGGCCAATGTCCTTATAAAGGTATGTACGTGGACCCCGTACACAGCATATCTCCACCACCAATGAAGGATACTACAAAGGCCAGGTTGGACATTTTAATATCACGAACGATGCTCCTCACCTCTCATCAGTAAAGCCATAAAACACATAGGCTGAATATGGAAATGCAGTCCTCAGTAAACTTCCATGTCGTCTGTAACTATAACACTGTCCTCGACAGGTTTTTCATAATTTAATTTATTCACTTTCTTTAGATAAATACGAATTCCTTGCATACATAATCTAGAATCTTCACACGGAGATGTATGGATGATCTAGTGGTCGAACATTGTAGGAATCGATAGTGAAGTATAATAATTCTCAGGAGCTTAGAACACACACGTACACCTGCCTTGAAGAACACACTTAGAAGACCGCTAGCGAAGGATCGCTGACATCAGCAGACGGCCACTCTAGGCGTCTGCTACTCGGCCCAAAAGCAATGTCGTATTTTCCTGTAACCAAGGGTCACCGGTCATCAACAAATATGACTACATGTCGAACCGTTCTGATATCGACAGACATGTTATGAATTTTACTCATAACAATACCTATTTAAGCTCTTACTATTTCTCTATCTATTTCTGAGAAAGAAGAGAGAGAGCGGATGATACTTAAAACTATATAATTGAGTTGTGGGCTTGGAAAAAGTGATAGCGTTTAAAGACCTCCTTCCAGGTCGTCTTAAGTTCTCCCTAATTTCACACCTTATTTGTATTTTCTCTATAAATCTTGCAGTTCACTCACTTTGTCTTACTCGACAAATACTCTAATATTGCACACTCACGACAGGGGTAAAAGATATGGTAATAATGATGAATACTTATTATTACTGTCAAATTCAAAGTAAATTCGATAGTAATCCACGTACTGCATGCTTTACCTCCTCCCCCTATTTTCCAAATATTTTTACAACATAAAAGGACAAAGGAAACACACACTTCGCACATCACATACATGTACACACCACTCGAGCACATCGCTCATTCCATACATACACACTTTTTCTTTAATTTAATGATTAAAAATATCCCGTTCAACCTCACATGGGTTATAATTAGGATATATATTGTTTTAAATTCCAAATAATATGAGCAACATTACTGCCGATATGGGAAAGTGGGATCACACCTGTCAAATCATTGGTAATAGAGTAAATCATAATTACCAATTATGCTTGTATGTTAAAATAAAACACCTAAACAAACAAAAACGAGATAAAACCTAACAAAACCAAACAATAACATTTTAAAAAAATAATAATAAAATTACACACGCTCTCGCAACTATAAATGTTATTTTATTGTATACACAACAACACTGGACAACAGCCAAAATGTATCCGAGACAAAAGTAGCTATATTTAACTAATTTGGACATGCTGATCACGAATATGAACTTAAAAATCGCGAATTAGCTCTAGTTTTCAAGATCCGTGGGGAGGGGGGGGGGGGGGGGATAAAGAAAGCTTACAGCCTTTATTTTGGTTGTGAGATAGGTGACCAGGACCGGTATTGGGCCCCACATATATGTTGTCAGTCCTGTGCAACGAATCTGCGCTGCTGGTTGAACCGAAAAGGACGATCGATGCGTTTTGCAGTTCCAATGGTGTGGAGGGAACCGACAAACCATCTTAATGATTGTTACTTTTGCATGACTCCTCCAATTGGACATGGTATTTCTAAGAAGAAAAAGCGGCCTGTGGCCTATCTGAATATTCCCTTTGCTATGCGGCCAGTGCCTCACGGGGAAGGACTTCCTGTTCCTCACCCACCAGAATATTATACTCTGGATGATGAAGAAGATAATAAGGCCAGTGAACATCCGTCACCCGTGAAAGCATCTACATCAAGAGATCCTGATTTCGTGCCTATTGAAGAGTCTGTACAGCCACATACAATTACCCCGAGTGAATTGAATGATCTAGTGAGAGATCTGGAATTGCCAAAAAATAAAGCAGACCTGTTGGGGTCCAGACTGCAGCAATGGAATCTTCTAGAAGAGAATGTGCATGTGTCTGTGTTTCGTGCTCGGCAAAAAGGTCTGCTTCCATATTTAAAAATAACAGATAACCTCATTGCTTGCGTTGGTATACTGGGTCTGATGGCAGCACTGCACATTAACTACAAAGACGACGATTGGAGGCTGTTCGTTCATTCGTCCAAGTTGAGCTTAAAAGTTGTGCTGCTCCATAATGGTAACATTTTACCACAAGATCTTGGTCCCTCCTCTCCACATCAAACTTGGACTAATGACGAATTTTGTAAAGGCCATGGATCGAAATGGGGCAGGATTTTTATACCTTCTGATAAATTTCCCAGACTTAGTGAGGCCAAAATCAAGGAAGGTGTATTTTTCGGTTCACAGATACGGTACGTCAGCTCTTCAGAGATCAGCGTTTTGATGATATCCTCACAGGTGATGAAAAGTTAGCTTGGAATGCTTTCCAGCAAGTGGCCACAAACTTTCTAGGAAACAATAAGGCTGACAATTACCAGGAGCTTGTAGAAACCCTCTTGCAGCGGTACGAGAGACTAAGGTGCAACATGTCTTTGAAATTACACTTTTTACACTCTCATCTGGATTTCTTCCATGCTAACTGCGGTGCTGTCAATGACGAGCATGGGGAACGATTTCATCAGGACATTACTACCATCGAAAAAAGGTACCAAGGGAAATGGAATGCAGCAATGCTAGCAGACTATTGTTGGAACCTTGTGAGAGATGCTCCAGAAACTCATTACAAGCGACAGGCAAAAAGGCGTCGCTGTGAATCGTTTCCGCTATGGGCAATGTGTAAAATTATTATAAAAAACAGCTAATGGTGTTTTAACGGTCATTTTCATATTCAGCAGCCCAAACAACATAAAGGTAACTTGGTTTAATGTCAGATACACACAAAAAGTCAAAATTTGTTGTCCAGTGTCTTACAGTTTTTAAGAAACCTCTGGCCTAAAGCCGGTTTCAAAGTTGCAGACGACGATTCTCACAATCCCACCGTTGGAAGAGGTGAGATAGTAACATAGTAATGCTTGATAAACACAGCGGGCTGATCACCCGCTTGTCAGCCGCTCTGATTACGGAAACAACAATTGATTTCTTGTTGTACCAATAAACGCCATTGGCGTAACGGAACAACAATTAATTTCTTGTTGCCCTAAGACGCCACTAGGCGTACTGGCCACGAACTGCTTTGTCGGTTCGCGGTTAAGGATGGAAGAAGAATGCTTGATAATTAATGTTAATAGACCCTTTTTGAATCACTGAATAGTTTAACTGTGGAGTGCTTGTATTTTAAGTTTTCATAATGATAAATTTTTCATCAAGAAAAAGTGCAATTGTTCGTTCGTTAACTAACAAAGGTTAATATATAGGCTAGTGGTTGGGAATGTGAAGGTCTGATGCTGTTCTTACAATGCATATGACTTTTAATGGATGGGTTTGAAAAAAAATCGAAAAAAGGTGATTCGTCTTACGAGGACAAAGGACAAAGAAAATAGTCTACGTTACGGCCACAAGGCCTTCGTCAGGAAAGGAAAGAAAGTGAAGGCTAGATAGGACACCATCGTATTCCACGTCTTACCGCAGTTCCCCTCCACTTCCTCGATATGACTTTTAACAGATGAAAGTCAGTTAAATTTCTGTTAAAGTCAGTTAGCCTATATAACTGGAACCACCAGGCCTTTACACCCCTCGACTTTAATATTATTCTTATTCAGAGTTTCTTCTTGATTTTGTTCTTTTTTTGTTTGATTGGTTTTTTTTTAAACATAGGCCTATAGGCTAGGCTAGGCCTAGGCATAATTGGTAGTTGTGATTTTCCCCTGTTTACAATGATTTGACAAGTGTGATGCCACTTTCTCATATCGGCAGTTGTTCATATTATTTGGAATTGAAAACAATATATATATCCTAATTATAACCCATCAGAGGTTGAACGGGATATTTTCCTTCATTAATTAAATTTTTAAAAATTGTTCGCTGAATGCAGACGAAAAATGTAAGCTATCAGTTGAAAAGAAAAGCATGGTGACTCACTTTCTGCTATTCAAGCTATAAGAAACTTACGAGAATACTGTAGACCTGATATAGCAGAAGAGATATTACTAGCAAATACTTACCTATGCTCCAGAGGATGTTCTGTTCTGATAGCTTGGATACCTTCACGTGTTGGCGTAGAAGGGAATGAAAAGGCGTATAAAGCTAAGAAAAGTAGAAATAATAGAAACCAAATAAAAGTGGGGATGAGTAAAACAGAAATCAACAGCTTAATTAAAAGAATAATAACTGACGAATGGACAGTAGAGTGGGATGGAAGTCTAAAGGGCAGCCATGCATATAAATTGTTCAAGGCTCCAACAAGAACGTGTCAGATATCTAGAGAACTAAAAATTCCTAGCAAGAAGAAACTTCTTAGACTACATCTAGGAATGGGCTATTTCAGAATAGAAGAACCTTACTGTGCAGAGTATCTAGAACAAAATAATATAGAGCATTTCCTGTTAGAATGTAGGAAGTATGTATAACAGAAAAAACCAATATTAGATTATTTACAGGCATGCAATTCATCCATAACTGGAACAGGTGTTGAGAATGGATAGACCTAGAGTATTGCACTATTTAGTAAAACAGAATATAATAAGAACTAAAATTAATATATAAGGATTAATGATGGTGTGGGGAAAAGAGGCAGTCTGAAGAAGGGCTTGGATGGCAGATAATTGGTGTCGCAGTGGCTAAGAGGTACTGGGTTCGATTCCCAGTTGAGGGAATATAATATATGGACATTTTTTTTTCAGAACCAGTGGTCCTAATGATGTCATACTCCCCCCTGGTCTCATAGGTAGTGAGATTGGATGCCTAGCCTTCTCGGATAAGGGCGAAAAAATAGGAGGTCCTGTGTGCAAGTTGTGCATGTTAAAAGTCCCATGGCAGTTGGAAATCACAAAGAGTAGGGCAGAAGGCCGCTGCCCTGGCAACATTTAAAAATTAGAAACCTACCCACCATAAAATATTTATAGAATGTGTGATTCCTGTATACACACATTTGGATTCTCGCCGGTGCTACGGAGTTCATGCACTGTGCTGAGATCCTCCTTGTGTGATCTAAGGGAGGATATTGGAGCACTGATGGAGTTGTCCGTGTGCAATGAAGATAGTCCTTAAAACCAAACCAAACCGTACACCCTCTGGCTTTTTCACCCCTTTTCACCTTGTTAACAACAGGACAGTTATGAGAGAATTCATTTTAGTGTTTTTTGTTTGTTTTTTTGTTTTTTTTTTTCATTTGTTTTTTATTTTTATTGTTTGTTTGTTTCTCGGAAAGTGGAGGTCTCACACAAAAACATTCACTCAAATTTGGTTTTGATTTACTCTATTTGGACTGAGTGGAGGGGGAAGAAGGCACTGTATTTGGGTATTGGAAATCTGACTTTATTTCCTTGAATTAATACACCATATGTCCTAATTATAACCCATCATGGGTTGAACGGAATACTTTATAAAAAAAAAAAGACAAAAGTAGGGTGTGTTCTTCAATGCTATCTAAATATGTAAATAGCCATTTGGGTGAAAACAAACACATGCCTTAATGTTCGTCATTTCAACTTTCTTCTTCATTTTAACTTAAAAAATGTCTATCTGTCTAGAGGCCAGTTAAGTCGCCCACATCGATTCAACCTTAAATACTAATTTGGAGAAACAGTAATAAGTGGGTAAGGATTAGAGTTAATGTTACGTTCAGGAATCCTAACCCTAAACAACATCCTAAACCCTAATCCGGGACCCAAAGATGCAGCAATAGAGAATGCAGTCAGCGACCCATAGCTTGACTGCTTGCATCAGGGTCAGTGAACCAGAGCTGACCAAGACCCTACTCCACCTCCACGTGGTGGTCCTGGAAACAGGCTGCATCACTGCAGTCTGGCTGAGAGGGAAGGCAAACCCGGTCCCAAAAAATGCCGTGCTGAAGTCGGATGTATCGACCGAAAAGTGCAGATATCACAGCTCCGTCGTAAACAGACACTTTGCAACCAACGTCCTTTTCAGGACGAACGAGGAAGAAGAAGAAGAAGAAACCTTAATCCTACCCTTAACAATGTGGGCAATGTATTTGACCAGAAGACGGAATGATGTTGAACAAAGTGCGTTTTTTAATTAGCTGACTCGCTGCCACACTCATAACGCATTTGGCTCCTGTAGAGCTTAACAGAGGAGATCATTGACTAGATTTGAGTGTATGTATTGTGCACTCTCACTGGCTATGTGTATGTATGTAAATTTGTTTATGTCCGCTCTCAAAGGGTTGTTTAAACAAGTTAATTTCACTTTTATGGATTTTCAGACGTTCATTTAAAAAAAAAAGCCTTCAAAATTAATAAGTTTTGAAGCAGAGCAGAGTATCACCAACTGTAATATAGCTGTATTATCATTTGACTTTCGGAAATAGATGCTTGCATAGAATAGAAGTACTGAAATGGTATGACAAGATCACTGATGTGGAACTGATGATAAGAACCAGAAAAGTGCAAGTGAAACATGAAATGAGAAGAATACTGATGATAAATAGGACGTACATTCAGGAAACCTGTTGATACCATTACAAAGCAGTACTTATTATGGAATTCCCAATTAAGAGAGGTAGAGGGAGACCAAAGAACACATTGGAGAAGAGAGCTGGAGATGGACAGGATGAAGACATGGAAAGACCTTGAGCTGATGGCATAAGACAGGAAGGAAAAGTTTATTGAAGTGCCTATGCCTCTTGGGGAGCTGAAGAGTGATGATGATGGTGGTCTGCTGCTATTTATCTTCACAGTGTTCATCATCATCATGTAGCATGTCCTTTGCAGAATGTCGCTCTCATCACAGCCCGCCTGAAAGATTCTTGATCTCTAGCCAGCTCTCCTGCCTCCTCCAATGTCATGTTCAAGGTGTCTTCAATCTCCTGTGTCCACCGTCGTCTTGGTCGTCCCCTGCCTCGCCTTCCAGGTACCATACCCTCCATCACTGCTCTCTCTAAGCCACTATGGCGTTAAATGTGGCCAAAATATTTCAGTTTCCGGAACATGATATTGTTTATGAGCCAGTTTTCCTCGATGTTCAGGTCATGAAGGATGTCTATATTTTTCTTCTTCTTGGTCCACGATATTCTGAGAATTTTTCTGTAACACTTTGCTTCGAAAGATTCAATTTTTTTCTTTAATGTTCGAGTAATGGTCCATGATTCACATCCATATGTTGCTACCGGAAAGATGCACGTTCTCAGAAGTTTTACTTTTATTAATTTGCTGGTGTTATGCCATAGGTTCTTCATTTTATTTAACCTCTGCATTGCTACGGCCAGTTTCCTTCTGACCTCTCTTGAGCAGTCTCCATTGTTGTTAATTATGGAGCCAAGATATTCAAAATTTGTGACATTTTCAATTTCCTCATCATTGATGGTAATTTTTGGTTGGCATCTTGTTTTGTCTGTGGACATTATCTTTGTTTTCTTTGTGTTCAGAAAAAGGTTCTGATCCTCACTGTCTTTTGACAGACAGGATTAACTGTTCTAGTCCCTTGGCACTGTTTGAAAGAATAACTGTGTCATCTGCGTACCTGAGTTCTGGGATCGCATTTCCACCAATTGTGAACGGATCGCAATGTTCACTCCGAACATTTCTCATTATATTTTCTGCATAGATCTTAAACAAGTATGGAGAGAGGATGCAACCCTGTCTTTCTCCCCTTTTCACCTCAAACCATCCTGATGTTTCTCCCGCTACTCTGACAGCTGCTTGTTGTTCATGGTATAATGTTTCAATTAGATGGATCAAATGCGCTGCAAACCCCATGTCTCTCATGATGTTCCACAATTTCTGATGTTGTACGCAGTCGAAGGCCTTGGTGTAATCTACAAAACAGGCATGAAGATCTACATTGTATTCTCTGCATTTCTCGAGGATGTTTCTCACATTAAAGATGTGATCTCTCGTACCTCTGCCTTGTCTAAAACCCGCCTGTACTTCATGTATTTCATGTTCTAACTTTCTTTCTATCCTCTTCATGATAATCCGCAAGAGGATTTTGCTGGCATGACTTATTAAAGCAATAGTGCGATAGTTGGTACACAGTTTTAAATTGCCTTTCCTTGGGAGAGGGATATACACAGATCTTTTCCATGCTTTGGGCCAGCTTGCACTGTTCCAGATCTTCACATATAGTGCATGATAAACGAGGACACTGGCCTCTCCTCCTGCTTGGATTAGTTCATTTGGTATATCATCGCATCCTGGTGATTTCCCTTTCTTCAGGCTTTTGATTGCTGCACGTACTTCATCTAATATAGGTTCTGGCTCTCTCTCTCTTCATTTTCAATCGTCATGTCTGGGGTCTTTGTACTATCTTCATACATTTCTCTACAGTACTCCTTCCTTCTCTCCAATATATCCTTACTTTCTGTTAATATGTTACCATTTTTATCATTGATTACATATAATGATGGTCTAAAATCCTCTGTTAGCGTTCTGATTTCCTTGAACATATCCCTATCCTTTCCCTGAAATTGCAGCTCTTCTATTCTATTGCAGGTATTCGTTATGTACTGTTTCTTGTCTTTCCTAATCTCTCTCCTGATGTTTCTTGTGCAGTTTTTGTATTTGTCACTGTTCCGCTCTACCCCTGTTTGCTTCAATTTTCTTCTTTCCTCCATGAGCCTCAATGTTTCCTCCGTGATGTATATCTGCTTCTTATGCACTTTTCTAGGGATCATGTTTTCTGCTGATGTGATGAGAATATCTCTCGCATGTGTAGCTAGCTCATCCGGTGTCATATCCTCTTGTACAGCCATCAGTGCTTCGAATTTGTTTTGTACTTCTATGTTATATTCAGGTGGTATGGCGCTTACATCAAGACGGAGAGGTCGAGCACCTTTCGTCACTTTTTTCAATTTTAACTTAAAATCTGCAATTAGTAGCTCATGATCTGAATCACAATCTGCTCCTGGGAGTGTCTTTGTAGATGATATACATGACCTCCATCTTTGTTGTATCAAGATGTAATCTATTTGATTCCTGCTGTTGCCATCTGGTGAGGTCCATGTATAAAGCCTTCTGGGATGTTGTCTAAATAGGGTCTTCACAGTATTATCATTCATTAATCTCAACAGCATTATTATCCTTCATTAAACTCCACAATATTATAAGTTATTAAAATCTACGTTATTATTATCTGTCATTAGAAATTCACTTATTGCTGTTACTCTGTCACTTAGGGTTTAAATTTAAAAAAAATACACTTGCCATCTGGCAAAAATCATCACATGGACATAACAGAACCAGATAGTGATGGGCTGTGGTCTGTTTCCGTACCCATCGAACAATGCCGTGGGAATAACTCATTTGTGAGTACTTCTTATGCTGTCTTAATAAAAATTAATTTGTGAATACTGCATAGTCTATCCTTGTAAACTGCAGTAACTGTTGTGTTGTCCATGTTCTTTTGTTACCACTGCATTTCCAGTATCCCTTTCCAGTGTACTGGTCATTGGCAGAGTAGCTCTACATTATGACCTGCACTATTTCTGTTTCTCACCCAGTTATTCACATTGTCAGTTGGTCTTTTATTTCTGAGCGACCAGCTGGCCAGCGTTAATGTCTTAACTCATATTTATCATCATCATTTTCCTTTGTGCTTCTTATGGAGCATGGAGTTGCCACTACAGCTGGTCCCCTTGCAGGAAGCTTGCACCAGGCATTCACATGCTTCTGAGGAGCCGCGCTAGCGTAGTGGTTACAACACCGCTCTGGCGACCGGGTGATACAGGATCAAACCCGGGCGACGGCATTTGAGGATTTTTCGTCGACCGGGATTTGGACTGGATTAACTCGAGACCTGGCGAGAACATTTGAAGGAGTGTCGTCGACCAGGGACTGGCGGCTCCTGAGCCGACCCAGCTGCAATGGGTACCTCCGAAATCGGCGAGTATTTGCCTGAATGGCGAGGGACACCTGTCTCTGTACAAGAAATAAAGGGATACTCACGTAAAATCAATGTCAGGTTAGACATAAAATAATAACCTGAGATTTCGCATCGAGTATTAGCGGGCGTACGCAAAAAAAAAAAAAAAAAAAAAAAAAAAAAATGCTTCTGCAGTGGTGCTTTCAGGGGCAGTTTGTTCAACACGATGAGGTTGCCTGCCCCATGCACAACCTTATATTAGTCAACATGTACGACATGCCTGAAGATGCAGTAGCCTTATTCTTTCTTTGTCTCTTCAGATACCCCCCGGGATTTACATGGGGCCTTAAACGATTTGTGTACTGCTTATTTCTTTTTTTATTATTTTTTTTTTTTTTGCGTTCGCCCGCTAATACTCGAGGCGAAATCTCAGGTTATTATTTTATGTCTAACCTGACATTGATTTTACGTGAGTATCCCTTTATTTCTTGTACAGAGACAGGTGTCCCTCGCCATTCAGGCAAATACTCGCCGATTTCGGAGGTACCCATTGCAGCTGGGTCGGCTCAGGAGCCGCCAGTCCCTGGTCGACGACACTCCTTCAAATGTACTCGCCAGGTCTCGAGTTAATCCAGTCCAAATCCCGGTCGACGAAAAATCCTCAAATGCCGTCGCCCGGGTTTGATCCTGTATCACCCGGTCGCCAGAGCGGTGTTGTAACCACTACGCTAGCGCGGCTCCCTGTACTGCTTATTGATGTGACTGTTAGTTTTTACCAGTACTATAGAAAAATGCAGTGCTGAGGAATGTTACTTAGCTTTGTAGTTTTATTATATGGTACTAGAATTTGAAGTTATGATCATCATTATTATCCTTTGGCTCCCTGGGGAGCATATACCTTCAGCCAAGTCTTCCTGTCCAGTGCCATTTGCTCACGGTCTTTCTGTGCCTTCATTTTCCCTTTCATTTCTGTCTCTAGTTCTGCCCTCCACGTATTTTTTTTTCTCCTTCTACCTCACTTACCCTGGGAATTCCATAACAAAGATTCCTTGTAAGGCTATCAGCAAGTTATCTCAAAAATTGTCCTATTCATTGCCAACGTCATCTTCTCATCTCGTGGCTGGCTCTTGGCATTAGTTCCACATCAGTGATCTTGTCATTAGTTCCACATTGGTGATCTTGTCATACCATTTCAGTCCGTCTATTGACCCATTTATAAAAGTCCGTGACTTCTTGGTTATTGTTGTTCTTAACCAAAGACTGCCTTCTGTCTTGGATGAGCAAGTACAATTTAAATTATTTGCTTTGGTTGACTTGTCCATTAGTGCTGAAGTTTTGTTGGCTTAAAGTTTGTGCATGATGTGGTCCAGTCCCCAAGCCCAACTTTTCTTAGTCACATTTTACAACATTGCTCGGTAGGTTACAGTGTTACTATTGTTTACTTCCCTTTTAGTTGTATTTTGAAGGAAGGAGAGTACTTCTAAAAGCTAATGTAACATTTTGTTACTGTTGATTGGTAGGTATTCACATAACACAATGCTGTTTACAGAATACACCATATAATGGTATACACAGTTAAATGTTATGGTAAAATGTTACAAAAGAATCTCCCTTGTACAATTCTACAAATAAGTTGATTTATCATCATCCACAAATACATCAAACTAAATTGGGGAGTGTGGTCTTATGATTGCAGAGTATTTTTTAACAAATATTTACTTTACACACCTACTTAAATATTATAGAAGTATTTAGAGACTTCACAATACTTGGTCTCAGATTTTATAATGTGGGGTGACAGATTCTCTTCCTTGCTGCCTTTCCCTTCCCTAATGGAAAAGCAGAGTCAAAAACCTATTTACAGCTGAGCTGACTGAAGTGTGAAGCTGCATAGTTTCACTTGTACCTTTACCTTGAAACAGGGACGTACTTAAATTATTTGGCACCAGGGGTAGATCCTACCTTAGGCCACCCCCCACATACACACACCATAAAAAAAACACACTTGCAAGTATATTTTTAACAGTAAATACTATCATAATATTGTCCAATGGCACTCCTTCCTGGTTGTCACCTGAGGCTAACCACCCCACTCACACCCCCCTTAGTACACCACTGCCTCAAGAAGGGAGCATCCTGCCGTTCGATGCTCACTGTTCTATGAACAATTTAAAAAAGATAAATGAGCCCAGATTTTTAATATACTTCATATTTTCCATTTATAACTAATAGGATCTGCTGAAGCTATTTGAAAAGGCTGGAGTTGTTAAGAGAATGATTTATGGAACATGGTAAGTGTGCAAACACACTGTTCATTGTTTTGTTACATGTCGGCATGTTAAAAATCTGAATTATATTTGTGGTTAATTGTGTAAAAGTCCTGTTTTATTTATATATATATATATATATTAGTCAACATCTATATATATATATATATAGTTGGATATACAGCATTCATTACCCAACTGCTACACAAGAAGCATAGGCCTTCAACAAACTGATGCCAAATCCTCTTGTCCAGTGAGCTCAAGTTCATTTCATTGTCTTCCTCATCCCTGTTATTTCTCCATTTACCTCTATTACACTGGGAATTCCAGAAGAAGGATTGCTTTGGATTGCTAGCAACAGGTTTCCTCTGTGTGTGTCACTGCCAGCATTTGTCTTCTCATATCTTGTTCCACTGGCACTTGTCTGGTTCTTGTCATCAGTTCCACATTGGTGGTCTTGTCGTATCATTTCAATCCTTCTGTTCTGCGCAAGTACTCATTTGTAACTTCTTGGTTATTAAAACATCATAGCTTACAGGAAAGGCAGCAAGACATGCTAGGAACATTGGGCGTGGAATGGTCTGTAAAGACATGATTGCATAAGATGGTCAACATCACATTTAATAATAATTATAATGATGATCACCACCAAATACATTACAGTGATTAGATTATGTGAGAACACAAACAACAACAAGCCAAAGAAATCATACCTGAAACATTATTTGGTACCTGGGCCAGGAAATGACTGGGGAGAGTGTCAACTCTTGTTTGATACAGCAGCAGTGACATTTGTGCCTTCACCCTAATAGTCTTAAAGAGGATGGAGATACCTTCATCTTCATTGTGCTTGTCTGGACAGTTTCTCTTTCTAACAGTTTTTGTTTGTTGTTGTTTTTTTTTTTTGCTCTTCTGCCCAAAGGGATATGAAAAGAAAGCAAGAAAATATATTCACATAACGGAGTAACAATAAAGTATATATATCATCTTATGTTTGCTGCAAAAGTGTCTCCTTCCATGGAAAGTTTCTTTTGCTGGTTTGGAATTTGCCCATAATGCTCACACCTCGTCTCCCCCCCCCCCCCCCCCCCCCCCCCTCCTTTCCCAAAGAAAAAAAAAAATGGATATATAGCAACTAATCTTCCTGGCTGCTTGAAGATGTTTTCCTTACCAGTATGAAATTTTTATTGTCAGTCTAAAGGACATATACTTGAGCAGAATCATGGCTGTGAATCAAGACTACAGATGAATGAACAAAATATGTGTATGGCCTAACAAGAACCAAATGCGCAAGACTAGAAAAGTCTTCTTCTTACTTCTTAGATCCTTAACCACTGACCGTCAAAGCAGTCAGTGGCTATCACGCCTAGTGGCGTCTTGTAGGGCAACAACAAATTGATTCCACTTTGTTCGATCGGCGGCCATCCCTCGTACAGCGCCCCAACTCCGGTTCATTCCCTGCATCCCAGCCTCCACAGCCCTCCGCCAGGCTGTTTCCGGTCGGCCTCTCTTTCGCTCCCCTTCAGGGTCCAAAGCATAGCTGTTCCCGTGATGGCACCGGGGTCTCCCCTGAGGACATGGCCAACCCAGCCCCAGCGTCTGCCAGCTATGATTTACTAGAAAAGTAAGAGACAAAAAGTATAAACTAGTATTTCGATGCACACAATTTTGTGTCTTGGTTTCTGTATTTCAGTTCTGTCTTTATCCAGTATGGGAGCAAGGACGAGGCTTTTAGGGCTAAAGAAATATTCCAGAAGGAGATAAACATTTCTATTCAGAATGGCACAAATGACAAACAGAAAAAGTGGGAAAAGTCAACTCTGGACAATGCTGTGAATACAAAACGTAAGTAATATGGGCAATGTTTACCTTTAGCGCCCTCCGCTGTTTGTCCTGTGTTATAGAGTTCCGCGGAGAGGGATCGATGTGTAAATAAACATAAAGTATCCATTTTATTCTACTGAATTAAATCCCTTAATAACCATTGGTGTTAGCCGCTGTGTCTGCTTTTACTTGTTAATACAGTGACTATGAATAATTTGGACACATTTCACAATGTTGGATAGACGAATGAGCATTGATACACACTACTGATAATTTGTTTTCTTTGCGGGAGCAGTGAGTTATTATTTTGATGAGCGCAAAAGGGAAAGTTAAACGATAGTTTGGAACAGGCAAGGTATTGTTTGCCTCATATCTAGAGGAATTTATGTGGCGAAATTCTTGTACAAATGGTGACCCTTTTAGTTGTTTTCTTCTTCAGGTATCTAAAAATTATGCTCTGTGACGAGAGCACACTTATGTCTCAGAGAGCAATTTAATTGTTCGTCATTTTCATTTGGGCTCCCCATGGAGCATTGTGGATCCACTGAAGCTGGCCTCTTTGCAGGAAAACTGCATGCAAGCTTTCATATGCTCTTGCAGTGCTGGTTTCTTCTAGCAATATATATTTACAAGACGGTGTTGCTAGCTCCAAGCACCAACTCATTTTGGTTTCCTCTTACAACATACTTAAATTTCGTCTGTGGAATTGAATCGCTCAGCCTTGTGCCAGAAAACTACTCAAGCGCTAGACATGCAACCCTTCCGCGCTCCTCAGCTTAAAGTAAATTGAATTGTCAACTTTAGTCTTATTTGTACATATTAAAGGGAAGTCACTCTTGATATCGGGATGAACTGTGGCGCTAAAGGTACATTTTACCCATATATATATAAAGCAATCAATACCCTTTAGCTCCCCAAGGAGCATAGGCCTTCAACAAACACATGCCAAGTCTTCCTATCCTGCGCCCATGTTTTCCTCATCATTTTCACCTCTGTATCCAGTTCTCTTCTCCATGTGTTTTTTGGTCTATCTCTGCCTCTCTTTCCCTGTGGATTCCAGAACAAGGACTGCCTTGTAATGCTATACCTGTGCAGTTTTCCCTTGTTCACACTGGTGCGAACATTCCAGGTGCCAATCCTGGAGATTTTCCTAGACGAAAAAAAGGTTAGTTGGCAACCCAGACTCCTTTTGGCTTTCCCTGGGTTGCTTCATGCACCTCCTTTCCAGAGGACCTTCTTCTGTCTTGGGCAGCTGCGTTGATTTATATTCTTTATTTGACTTGTCCATGTTTGTTGAAGTTTTTTGGTAAATTACGGGATGGAGAAACCAGCCCAATGCCAAACCCTCCTTAGTCACTTTTTACGACATGCATGGTAGGGTACAGTGTTACTATTCTTTGCTCCCCTTTCGGGCCCCCGGAAACACACGGGCGATATATATATATATATATATATATATATATATATATATATATGTATATATATATATATATATATATATATATATATATATATATATCATCTCATCTCAACCCATAACCCGTCATGGGTCGTAGGGGTGCCATGGTGGAAGCATCAGCAGACAGGGTCCTCCACTGCTCTCTATTCTCAGCAATGCGTACAAGTGTGGAGAAACCGTGTCCTGTCCATTCTTTGATGTTATCAGCCCAGGATTTTCTTTGCCTTCCTCTTCTCCGTTTACCTTCGACTGTTCCCTGGAGGATCGTTTTCGAAAGGGAGTCATGACGAGTTACATGCCCAAACCAGGCAAGCTTTCGACGTTTCACTATTGACAAAAGTGGTTCTTGGTGGCCTGCATAGGTGTTTATCTTCTCTCTAACATAGACATTTGTTTTGTGCTCTTTATAGCAAATGCGCAAAATTCTTCTGTAACATTTATGCTCGAAAGCCTGAATCCTTCGCTCCGTATCTGCAGTGAGTGTCCAGCCCTCACACCCATACAAGAGAATAGATAATACAAGTGATTTGTATAATTTGATCTTCACAGGAAAACTGATGTTACTTTTTCAGATCACATTCAACCTTGTCATGGCAGCTGAGGTCATCTCAAGTCTTGTCTTGATTTCTTTATTTGATCTTCCATCACTACATATAGTGGACCCGAGATATTTAAAGGTGTTAACTTCTTCTAACGTTTGCCCATTTAACGTAATGTTGGTCGGAACATGTTTCTTATGGCTATTCACCAATATCTTGCTTTTTTCTATATTAATTTCCATCCCATATGTTCTTGTTACTTTCTCCAGTCTAGAGGTAAGGTCTTGAAGTTCTGATTCTGTTCCAGCTATCAGATCAATATCATCAGCAAAACGTAGATTACACAGAGGTCGGCCTCCAATCGATATGGTTGATTTATAATCGTAGAGAGCCTCCTGCATAATATGTTCTAGATTATATATATATATATATATATATACATATATATATATATAATTTAGTAGCGTGTACTTGTTCGTAACTCCGCCTATGCCGGTCCCAAGCCCGGATGAAAAAGGAGGAGGGCGGCCTGCATGGAGGCCGTAAGGAGGCAGCCCCTCCACCATGCAAAGGCACAACAGGCCAATCACCTGTTTGTCTTAAACTATGATTACGAGCAATACAAGAGAGAAAACCGGACTGATTCTAAAGGCGACGAACTGGAACGGACTACGGACTACGACTTATGGAACTTGGAACACAAGAAGTATAAATGGGAAGGAAGAGGAGCTGGTGGAAGAGATGAGGAAAGCAAAACTAGAAATCCTGGCTTTAACGGAAACGAAGAAAAAAGGACAAGGAGTCATGGATCTCGATGGCAACACGTTTCTCTACAGTGGTGTACCCATATCTGAAAGAGCTAAAGGGGGCGTGGGTTGCATTGTGGCCCAAAATCAAAAAGATAGTATCAAGGGATGGAACTTTGTCTCGGAGCGCATTATGGTTGTAAAACTAAAAGAAGGAGAAACCATAGTCAACCTGGTCATAGTGTATGGGCCAAATGAGGATGAGAGAGCAGAGGTCAAGGAGGAATTCTTCGAGCTGCTTCAAAGGACAGTGGATGACTGCCTAGATGAAGTTATTATGCTCGGAGATTTTAATGCCAGAGTTGGAAATGACCATGCTAGATGGGGTGGAGTTATCGGAAGATATGGAGAAGATACTCTCAATGACAATGGAAAGCGACTCCTTAGATTCTGCAGTGAGCAGAATCTGATCATTACAAACACAAAGTTCCCCCATAAGCGCATACATGCATACACTAGATGTGAACCAACTAAGAATGAGAAGTCAGTGATCGACTGTGCCATTGTTCGGAGAAGCTCATTCAGATATGTCCGAGATGCAAGAGTCTGGAGGGGGCCAGAGATTGGAAGTGATCACTACCTGCTAACAATCAAACGAACAACTGAAAGAGTTGCTCAGCCTAGGAACTGCCCAACATCATGCAAGAAACCAAGTAAACGAGCAGGAGAAATGAGCATTAGGACCTACAAGCTGAGAGAGCCAGAAATTAAGACCAGATATCAGGGGCTTATTGCTACAGCAGTGAGCAACACAGAAGAACGACCTGATAACTTGGAAACCCTCTGGAATAAATTCAAGGATATCATAAAGACAGCTGCTGCAGAAGCATGCGGTGAAGTCCGACTTGGGAACCAGAGAAAGAGGACACCTTGGTGGACAGAGGAAGTCAAAGAGAAAATAAGAGAGAAGAAAATGGCATGGAAACAATACTTAGGAGCTAAAAACACAACAGGACAAATGGAAAAATATAGAGAATATGTGACACTCAGAACAGAAGCAAAGAACAAAGTGCTAGCAGCAAAACAGAAGTCCTGGGAAGAATTTGGAGAAAAGCTAGAAAAAGATGCACAAGAAAACCAGAAATTGTTCTATAAGACCCTAAAGAACATGAGGAAGGAAAAACAATGCCCTCTCAAATTTATAAAGGACAAGCAAGGCAAATTGCTTACTGCCCCAAAGGAAGTAATGGAAAGATGGAAAGAATATTTCTCAGAACTCTTGGATGGTGAGCATGGTGAAGCATCAGAAATGATAACCACTAGCACAGAAGAGAAAACCAATGATGGTGAAGATGACATAAAGATGGAAGAACTGAGGGCAGCACTAGAGAAAATCAAGATGGACAAAGCAGCAGGGCATGATGGTATAACACCAGAAATGGTTAAGTACATGGGAGCATCAGGCGACCTATTACTCTTAAAGGTCCTACAGGCAGCATGGTGCAACAAGACCATACCAAAGGATTGGGAGATTGCCATCATAACACCAATTTTCAAAAAGGGTGACAATCGACAATGTGGTGGAAACCATAGAGGCATATCCCTTCTCAGTGTCCCGGGTAAAATCTACTCTAGAATCCTAGAGCAGAGACTCCGACGCCTAGCTGAGCCACAATTGGATGAGGTCCAGTGCGGATTCCGAGCAAACCGAAGTACTCAAGACCTAATCTTCACACTCAGACAACTGAGTGAAAAGGCCCTTGAGTATAAGAGTGAGATCCATCTATGTTTCATAGATCTGGAAAAGGCGTTTGACAGGGTCCCCTGGAGCAAACTTTGGGACTGTTTGGTAAGGAAGAATATTCCAGCACCTCTGATTCATGCTATACAGAGCTTCTACAAGTCTTGCAGAAATTATGTGAGGACAGCAAACCATAAGTCAGAAGAGTTCAGGACCACCACTGGGGTAAGACAAGGTGATATCCTATCACCTTACCTCTTCATACTCCTTATGGACGATGTCATCAAGGCATGTAAGGAGAGAACAAGAAAGTATTCAGTGGGGTACTGGAAGATGAGACAGGTCTATATTTCGGAGCTGACATTTGTTGATGATGTTGCCCTGATTGCTAAATCAGAGGCACATCTCCAATCCAACCTGCAAGTCTGGAAGGAAGAGCTGGAGAAGAGAGGGATGGTCGTAAGCAGCTCTAAAACAAAATCCATGGTGATATCACGAGAAAGAAAGAAAACATCAGATTAAGTTGGGAGAACAGGTCCTGGAGCAGGTCGACCACTTTAAATATCTCGGAGCTATTATAGACCGAAAGGGAGGCATCAAAGAAGAGTTGGCCACTCGAAAAGCAGCGGCTGGGAGACTTTTTCAGGCCATAAATCATGGATTCCTCAGCAAGAAAGAGGTTGGTAAGAAAACGAAGATGGCTGTATACCGCTCCACCTATGTCCCAGTCTTGACATATGGATGCGAGTCGTGGGCAATGACTACAACCCACAAAAGCCAGATCCAAACCTCAGAAATGAGGTATCTGAGGAAAGTGGTTGAAGTAACAAGAAGAGACATGGTCCGCAACCAGACGATCCGTCAAGGCCTAAAATCCCATCCGCTGCAGACCCAAATAAAACAGTCCCAACTAAGATGGTTTGGCCATGTCTGCAGAATGGGAGAAGATCGGCTACCACGACAAGCATGGGAAACAAAGAGCCAGGGATCCAGACCTCCAGGACGACCCAGAGTCCTCTGGGAGGACAACATTAGACAATCTTTGAAGGACCGAGGACTAGAATGGAACCAGGCCAGGAAGAAGACAGCTGATAGAATGGTCTGGCGCTCTCTCTTCCAAACCTCTACACCTCACGGTAGAAGGGGAACGACTAAGTAAGTAAGTCTTCCTATCACTCTGAACACCAATCCCATGTTTCAGTATGTTACTTTTCCTAGTGTACTCCTTTCCCCTGTTGACTACGTCAACAGTTTTCTTAAGATCAGTTGCCAGCTGATCATGTCGCCAACATTTATTTTCTGCATTGGCAGTAATATTCTGCCGAGGAAAGGTATATCTCCCTCGGAATGATATTTTTATTTTGTTGGGTTGTGCTGAGC
Organism: Oreohelix idahoensis; assembly: GCA_024509875.1. NCBI lineage: Eukaryota > Metazoa > Mollusca > Gastropoda > Stylommatophora > Oreohelicidae > Oreohelix > Oreohelix idahoensis. Next base: position 680,915 of record JAMPIV010009136.1, read on the forward strand.
TGGTCTTAGCACATGGAGTACCCTTGGTATGTCGTACAATAGGTTTATCATATCTGTTGTTGGACAAAACCTTCTTGTCCAATACCACATCCAGCAGACCTTCTACTCTTTTTCTTGCCTTTGTACCCTCTAAATTTAGGAGTGTAATCTCCTGTCTCTGCCCATTATTTATTTTCTCCAAGTTAGTAGTTTTCTTCCTCTCATTAATAAGGGAAGAATCAACTGCATTCAGCTTAGTTGAAAGTTCATTAATCTGCTGTTGCATTTTCCTTTCTAGTTCAGAATATTTAATATTTTCATCAATCAGTAATTTATCGAAGGCAAGTAATTTTTCACCATTAACACTCTTTGTTTGATCAAACAATTTTCTTAATGAACTAACTTCAGACCTTAGTTCACTATTTTCCTCATTGAGTTTATCTAGTTTCATTTTATTATCAGTTAATTCTGCCTGATATATTTTCTCTTCTGACATATCAACTTGTAATTTCAAACGAGTAATCTCAGATTTCAGTTCTCAAATATAAGTTGATTGTGTATGACAATCCTGACTAAAAGATGCATGTTGCTTTAACATTTCAACATTAAGACTCTTTTCTTCGGCATATAATTCTTTTAAATGAGATTACCTCATCCTCTAACTTTTTATTCTGTAAAGTAATAGAATTAAAAAATTCCTTATTATGCGCTGTCACCAGCATCATCTGATTCTTCAGTGAAGAATTTTCAGACTTCATAACTGACAACTTCTTTTCGTACTCTATTTGTAACTTCTGCAGTTCACTAGTAAGGGCCTTCTCATTAACTTGATGTTCTACTCTTTTATGACCTTCGTGAACATCATCAAATATCGCATGATGTATGTTCTTTAATACATGATCATGCTCAACATTAATGTAGCGACTCAAAAATGTAAGAAGTTTCTCCCCCAGTAAATCTGATAAATCTTTAGCCATTGCCATATGAGGCATGGAATGAAAATTAACCTCAGCAAAATTCTTTAAATGTAATGCAGCTTGACATAAAAATTGATCCATTACATATTTCTCATGTTCTGGGCCTTTTAATTCATTATAGAGCCAACCATCCTTATATATCTCCTCCAACACGGAACTCATGTCCACTAGATCCGTATCAGAATCCATAGTGACTCACTCACTTAGTCAACTATTAATATTAATCACCAATCTAAATTAATCAATTAATTATATGTGTAAACAATAAAGTATGGTCATTCAATATAACCTTACGCCAACTAAAATTTGGCCGCCATTTTCGGCCATACCCGTATTGCAGGAAAATGGACCAAATCGCGAGTTTCAGACCCAATTTGCCTTTTTCGTTTAGGTTAGCTAATAATTTGAAATAAAATTAGATGCAAATAAAGTAGCACATATTTGTACTATTATTTGTATGTCAACTAACAAAACAAATAGAAGAAAACTAGTTTACTTACCGGTTTATTGAAAAGAATCAGTAGCGTGGATTTTTAACACATACTCCGTTGAATTTTATATTCCGTTAGAATTCCACTATTTAGCCACAAATATTCTGTTAGAGTTGCAACACTTAGCAAAACATACTCCCTTCGAATTGAACTATTTACCTAGTTTGACATGTGGAAACTGGTGAATGACTGTTGTAGACACTGACAGTTTTACTAGATCCAGATAATCACATCAATGACTGTTGTAGACACTGACAGTTTTACTAGATCCAGATAATCACATCAGTTTATGTTTTCATTAAAAATGCGACTGTACAGATAGTTTTAACAAAATCTAATTACATATTTTGGACCGAAGATTTTATTATAGTTTTATTATATAATTATATATATATATATATATATATATATATATATATATATATATATATATATATATATATATATATATATATATATATATATATATATATATATATATATATATATATATATATATATATATATATATATATATATAATTTATATAATTATATAGTTTATATAATTATATAATAATAATATTACATAAATTATTATATAATTTTGTTATCATGTTATTATAATTAATAAATATTAATAAAATATTACAAATAAAAAACTTTATTATATTATATAATTTTTGTTATATAATTTTGATATTTTATATATTATAATTATACATTTATAAAATTTATATTATGTAATTTAAAATTATATAACACATGTATAATATATAAATTTACAATTATATGTTATATATATAATATATATATATATATAGTTTTTTTTAAATATAGAAGAGGTTATATATATATATATATATATATATATATTTATATATATATATATATATATATATATTTATATATATATATATATAATTTATATATTATATAATTTGTATTATTATATAATAATAATATTATATAATAATATTATATAATGTATTATAATTTTATTATAATTAATACATATTAATAAAATAATAAAATTTTCTTAAATTAAATCATTTTATATATTTAAATTATAAAATTATATAATTTATATTATATAATTTAAAATTATATAGATTATATATATATATATATATATATATATATATATATATATATATTTATATATATATATATAGATATATATATATATATATATATATATCTATATATATATATATATATATATATATATATATATATATATATATGTAATCTTATAAATATAGAAGAGGTGTTAAGAATAGACAGACCTAGGGAACTGCATAATATAGTCAAACAATATTTATCACGAACAAATGTTAATATTAGTGTCTGGGAATGTGAAGGTCTGATGCTGTTTTAACAGATGAAAGTCAATTAAATATATGTTAAAGTCAGTTATATAACTGGAACCACCAGGCCTTTACACCCCTCCATTTTAATATAATTCTTGTTCAGAGTTTCATCTTGATTTTGTTTGTTTTTTTTGTTTATTTATTTAACGTATTAGCATACTTGTGATTGTCCCTATTTACAATGATTTGACAAATGGGATGCCACTTTCTCATCTGCAGTTGTTCATATTATTTGGAATTGAAAACAATATATATCCTAATTATAACCCATCAGAGGTTGAACGGGATATTTTTCTTCATTAATTTAAAAAAAAAAAATCTTACTCGACGCTTATTAACCTTCTAGCCCTGGTATTGTCTGGCCGAAAATGGCGTCTACGTTGTTCAGCCTCGTTTTCGATTCTGACATAGTTGCCGTCACTCTCTATGAATCGAGGGCACTAATATGGATGGGTACAGTTGCGGCAATTAGGCTCATGTTTAGGGTTTAATTTGTTTAAGTGCTTGTTGAGTCTGGTGTGTTCTGTTCTTAGTTGGAAGATTATTCTCTGCTGTAGGTTATTAATGTTGTCATTTTTGTTGGAATGGGCCATTTCTTTTTACGAGGCACGTCCAGTAGACCCTTTTGGACATCGGTTCAGCCATTCCTCTTTAAAGTTGTTTTGGAGTATGTATGTTTGCTGTAGTGTTTGTTTGAACCATGCTTGCTCCTAGTTTTGCTGGTCTGTCTGCTTTATTGTTGCCTGGTGTGTCTGTGTGCCCTGGTATCCACTGGAGAGTGACTCTAATGTTGTATTTTGTTAGCATGTTGTCAACTGGTTCGGCAAGCTGTATTATTTCTTTACTAGCAATAACCCGTCAAACTTGACGGGTTTTTAATTAGAGTGTGCTGTATCCGTTCCCGGATGAGCAGATAGAAGTACATTCTTAGAGTGTTTTTGGTTTCTTTTTTTTATACAGTGTAATCAAACTGTTCATGAACACCGTCATTTGAACGCTTTTCTTTTTTGATTGTAACTATTTTCAGGAGAGTATATAAAATGGAAACAATACAATTTTTCAACACGGTTGCATTCCTCATTTTGTCATCGTATTGCTGTTCTTCTATAGTCTCGCTTGCTCGTTGGGACTGACGTTGTGTTTGCCTTTGTGCTGTTTCATGTTGTCGTCGCATTGCTGTTTCTTCTATAGTCTCGCCGCTCGCTGCGATTGACGCCACCGCCTTTTCCTGTTAGTAGCTGCAGATTGGGCACCCATCTTATCATCTTGATCATTATGTGTCCAACCGTTAAAATGCAATTCACTTTGGTATGTTATTGGCTCATGCACACCAATTTTTACGCACTTTTTCTTTGTCGAGCGCTTCTAATTTCGTGAAAGAATATAAAAAAAAAAACCAAAGTATCTCTTTTATATAACACCTACGACGCGCAAGTTGCACACCTTTTTTTCTGGCGCGAGTTACTATATTGAGTGAGACCAACCTACGTAACATATATCAGTAATTATATGTATGTATTTTCAATTTGGAGGTATTCTTCTTGTGGTAAAGTGGGATGTTATAAATATTTATAGGGGACTTAGTGTACTGACTGAGATCAGCTATGAAGGTATCTGTATCTAATAGGTGTAGTGTTTTACAGATAACCTTACTTGCTACCACATTATGCCTCAGTCAGAATTATTCTGGAATATTGTGATGACTACGTTAAATGTCTAGGGTATGTATATGATGAAGTGTAAGTCACAACAACAACAGACAGATAAACAATTTAATTTATTCCACCACACTTGACAACACTGTGACACTCACACACATGTAACATTCTATAAGACTATCTTAAATGAGTCACTGGTAAATTTTCAAATATCAATATGTATTAAGTACTTTCATTAATATTTATGTCCTGATTCACTTACAAAATGAACCAGGAATCACAATCAATTTTAATTACAATTTATATGTACAGGATTTATCAATATGAACTTTGTAGTGACATATTTTATTAATATTATCATATGTGTGTCAGTTGTGTAGTAGTAATATGAGGTAATACTGGTTTTGTTTTTTCAAGCTATGTTGTTATTTGACATCATGACTTCAAGTGTGTTTGTTTATCTTGTAAATGGTATGGGGAAAAGTTCACAGTTCCTATCAATTTAAACACTGTATTTTCCCTCTGGTTTATTATAAAGTCAGATTTTGAGGGGGGGGGGCATAATGTTGAGCTCCACTGGCCACATTGGCTTATCTTTCATGATGGCGGCAGGAAAAGACTCCTCTGCTCGATAGCCTCCTTGTGTTCTGGAGACACCTCACTGGTCACTATCTGGACCCAGGAGTATGCTGTCAGCCTCTAGGTTCAGCAAAGCTCCGACCAGGTGCTGCTCAATAGCTTTAGGACCACGGTCCCTGAAACAAGAAGGTTGTACCTCCTACTTCATAACTAATTTATAATCCATTTACAGACTGAACACATTACATAACAAACACTGAGTTCAGAGCGGTAGGCCAACTGTCAGCTTCATCTGAAATAATTTACACCAGTATATTCCTCCCTAATGGTTACTACGCCTATGCAATTCCAGCATTATTTCTTTATAGTCGATAAGATAGGTGTCAGTGTACTGTTTGGCAATTCCATGTAGTTTTACTTTCCTCCGACCCCTTCTGTTCAGGTTGGAGCATTATATAGGCTTTACCTCATGTTCGCTACTGAACCACACATATATACAGACATAAATTATCAATTTACATTCAATTTTCATTAAAAAGATATTGAATATATCAAGCTTACCACAATTCATGGAATAATACACAGTTACGTTGACTGGCAATGAATATAGCACAATTTCGATCTGCCGATGTCCCAGGCTTTTATTTAGAAAAATATGCACTGGTGCTCAACGCACTGGTTCTGTAGTAAGTTTATTTGAACATGTGGTGGTGACCTGACGCCTCTGATTGACTATATTCGCGGGTCTAACCAATCGTGCCATGTTTACCCAATCGTTTGAAAAAAAAGTACTCCTACTCCCGTTTCCCCTGACAACAAAAGATAGTATTTATAGCCCGACTAATCGTGTTTAGCCTTACATTTATTGCGCTCCAATCAAATCGGATTTAACATGGAGACCCATTTCCCGTACAATGGTGGTGTCAAAATCTGCCACTGAGCGATTCTGAATTTGGTGTTGTCTGACACCCTCACTATTTTCTTTTGGCTATAATTTGTCAATTCCTAGACTATTTGCGTAACACTCAACATATTATTTGTCAGCAAGTCCTAAGGAACCCAAATATATATATTTAATGGAGCCAATAGGCATTTTCTTCTAGGATAGTCGTGCTGCTACCACCTCCTCACTTCCAAACTTTAGGGTGTCTGGGTACTGTCATGTTTTCAAACGTAAACCAGTATAATGTCATGTTTCCTAATAAGCGTTTTGTAAGTTTTTAAAACCTAACTCTGGTATTGGTAGTGTTTTTTATCACTGTCGATTTGAAAAAAGCTAGTGCTTGTGGCCTTACACGCGTGATGGTAGTAATTGTGTATCGCGAGACTGTGTTAGTATTGCCTGCGTTCCGGCTTTCAGCCTCTCCCTTTCTTTCTATCTTTAGTCCATCTGTCTTTCGTTTTTGGGTAACGTAGTGTATAAAACGACATGAATGGAATTTTAAATCTAGGTCAACTTGCGTATCTCAAGGTTTTTCTTAGAAATGGAGTACCCATTTTATTGTGTTGGGGAAACGCGTGTATGCTGCAGAAGGCTTTTACTATCAACGTGAAACGTTGCAATTTGCAGACGAAGGAGAAAACAGGGGGGATTTCGAGTACAGTCATTGTGACAGCACTGTTCTTTACCATTCTTCTTTCCTTTTATTGAAGTTATTTGTTAGGCTTTACATTTACCTGATAATTTATATATGTGGATTAGAATATTTCACGACACTTCTAAAATCTGAACTGTTGATTTTGAATCATTGAAGAGATGATATCTGAAGGCATACAGATTTCTTGTTTCAATTGGCTGTCTATTGCTGTGAGAGTGGTGTTTATTGCTGTAATCTCTGCTTGGTAGTTAGTACAGAATTCTCCGCATGGTTAATATATATACTGTTCAAAAAAAGAAATGCATAGCTACTGAAGGCACACACATAGCCATAATTTTGACATTCAATAACTTGTTTAATTTAATGAGTTAATTGTTCAAATTGCACACATGAATACCTTAGGGTTCAGCCAATCAATTGACAGTTGTTTTCCATCTGGGTCACGAGAGTTTTCTGGCGTACGGGCTTTCCTGTTAGTATGGTGTGTGGCCTCCTCTTGCATCGATCAGCGACTGGCATCTCCTGGGCATGGATGCGATCAGACGTCTGATGTGGGCCTGTGGGATGGCTGCCCACTCTTCCTGGAGTGCCTGGAACAGATCACGATGATTGGCTGGAGAACGTCTCTGTGACAAACACATCTATGCGGTTCATCCCACAGGTGCTCAATCGGACTCATGTCTGGAGATAGGGATGGCCAGGGAAGGGTGAGAATGTTGTTGGCAGTCAGGAACTGCGTGGTCAACCGTGCACAATGGGGTCTGGCGTTGTCCTGTTGAAACACAGACCTATGGGCAGCCAAAAGTGGAAGGACATGGGGTCGAAGAATTTCATTGACGTATCGTGCATTCAAGCCTCCTTCAATGTGCACCAATTGACTCCTTCCGTTATAACTGATCAATCCCCACACCATTGCACCTTCACCACCGTGCGGCGGAGCTTCATCAACGCAATTTTGGGCAAAACGTTCATTTCGCCTACGGTAGACCCTACACCATCTATCATTATGCTGCAACAAAAAGAAAGATTTGTCACTAAACCAGACACGTCTCCATTGATTGTCAGTGTCCAGGGACGATGCTGGTTGGCCCATAGAAGTCGATTTTGACGATGGCGGCGCGTAAGGACAGGTCCTCGGTGAGGTCGTTGTGCCCAAAGTCCAGCGTCATGCAGTCTATTCCGGACAGTTTGATCAGACACATGACATCCTGCAGGCAATGACTGGGCAGTTGAGGAAGCTGTTGTAAACCTGTCTCTGAGGTGACAAAGCCAAATAAAGCGATCCTCCGCTGCTGTTGTCACTCTGGGTTGTCCACTGCGATGCCGGTCTTCAACTGAGCCAGTGGCTTGGAACCGGTGCCAAAGTCGACTTATGGTACTCTGATGCACGTATAGATGCCTGGCAACCTGACTTTGACTTTCGCCTGCATGCAGTTGGCCAATAGCAATGTTCCTTAAATTTATCGATAGAGACGCCATAAATGTCTGCTTGAAAATGAACTGTTTTATTTTGTTTAGCGTTATCCTTTTATAGGGTTTAGGGAGCCGCGGTAGCATAGTGGTTAGTGCACTGGCTTCCTAGCGCAGTGGTCTATGGTTTGATCCCCAGATGAGGCGGGAATTTGTTAGGCCACAAACGGCTCCTGGGTCGACCCAGCCCAAATGGGTACCAGAGCAACTCTGGGAAGGTTAAGGCGGCCGGCGTTATGCCGACCACATCACCCCTCGTGTGCCGACAGTCAAGATAATATGGGCCTAACACCATATTCCCAGTGTGCCTCAATGGGCGTGTAACGGGGGTTCCTGTTTATACGGTTTCAGTTGCGTAGTCAGTGAATAGTGTTCACCCCAAATTTTGTTGCTTTCGCGTGCGCGTAACATGAGAAGTGGTCAAAAATTGCGTCATAAACACTATTGACCACTGCGTTGTAACGATTACAAAAACGAACGCAATTCAGGTCAACATGTGCATTTGACACTGTAAAGAACATTTGAGGCTGGTTTTTATATACCCTAGCACCAAATTTTACTTACAAACTCATAAAAACGCGCCCTCGGATAGCTATGCGTTTCTTTTTTTGAACAGTATATTTCAAGTGTGCTTCATTTGGATATTTCACAAATGCTCCAAGTCCAACATTTATGGTGGCCTTGAATGCAATGCTGAGCCATCTATGCATGCATATATTGCAGTGCTAAGGTAGCTGTCTGTAGTCTCTAAAGTAGCTGTTTTAAGTAATGTTTGGTTCGTGTCTCTTGTTAGAGCATACATGCCACACCTCGGAGATGAAAAACCTGTACAAAAAATCCAAAACCCTGTACAAAGACCCTCAAAACCTGTACAAAGACTAAAAAAACATATCAAAAGAGCTAATTCGGGTAAAAATATTTTCATTTACAGTGGGCTGCATTATAAATGAGGCACAGGGACTTTGCCTTTTAAACCAGGTCTTCACTTATTTAAAAACCCAAACAATAAATGTCTGAGTTTATTTTACACTGTAAAAATAATGTGATGGTGTCATCATTTAGTCTATTTCTGTGCATAATTATCACTAACAGTGGTTTTTATTATTGGAAGTTTTAACTCCTTTCCAAGATAAATGACTGGATATTGTTCAATTATTTCTCGTGTCTGGGAGGTGGTGTTGTTCTGCTATAGTTGTTGCTACTTTTCAACCAGTCTGTTTGGGTGGTCTTTTCTCATTCTTCTATAGCGCACTGTAGCTTCCAGAACAGCATGTTTGCGTCGTAGGTCCATAGGTTCTACATTTGCATAAATTTCACAAGCAGCTATAGCTGTGGTTCTCATTCCCCCACATATGAACCTTAGAGCTTGGTTTTGGAAAAACGTCTTCTCAGTATAAAGCTGATTTTGATGTTGATCTTAAATCTCTCTGGCTATAACTTTACTGTTACTAGAAGACTATAAAACTGCTTTCTGATTTTAAGAGATGCCTACCTACATTTCTTACTGGACTTCTGACTGAACTGGCTGTTATTGAATGGATTCTTTCATTGTATGCACTAAGCCTATGTGTGCCAGCAGTTAACGTATCTACCCTTTTCTTGCCATTTTTGGATACCCTAGGGGACTGGTTCTTCCTATCATCTGATGGACTGTGCAGTTCATTGCATGCTATACTATTGCAGACATGGAGGTACATTTACATGTTTGTCAGTCATAGTTTCTTACTTTTCTTATTCTTGGCTGCCTTTTGTTTCTTTGTTTTAGATTGTTCCCAAGATCTTCATTTTTAAATCACCGCTGCCATCGATGTTTAAAAATACTTAAGAGGCATATGTTTATTTATCATATAAATTTTTTTTTTAAAAGTAGCCTGTTGTTCATTGTGTATGTGCTCCAGGTGGTCCCATTTGATTAAACTAAATTACTGTCTTGTGGCAGTCATATCAGCTATAGTTTTCTTGTGCTTTCTTATGGAAAACCGTATCAGAACATGAAAAATAAATATCAGATACAGACAAAGGTGGATCTGTATGCTTGTGAACTCATAACAGAAACACTGTATGTGGGCAAGCCCTTCATCACTTCATGGGATGAATATGAAATCAAGGCTAAAATGCTAGGGGAAGGAAAGAAACACAAACTATTCACTTTACAAAACATAATACTATACTCCTCCAGCAACCAGAAATTAATATGTTTATGCAAGTTGTTATTATGCAAATATATTGGTATAGATGTTATCCCATTTATCCTGCCTAGTTCCTCTGGTCTCTGATGAGACAAAGAAAAACAAGACTGCTGTAGAAAGGCTTCCCCCCAAGTTATAGTATGTGACTACAAAGGAGAGGCAGTACATGGGGTTAGCAACCTCATCATTTAAAACAAATGGCTGCACATACTGCCATTGCAAGAGCACTGTGCTAAGCTTTCTCAAGGACAGTAAGTGGAGTAATGACCCCTTGCTCCTTCTGGAGCAAAGAAAGTACATTTATTTATGTTATTCATATGAACATAAAGAGTTTTTGCATAGGTTACTACCAGTGAGGTCAAATGCAGTAGTGGTTCCATACTGCTTAAGAGGCAAGAAAGGAGTAAGAAGAAGATGCCTTCTTATAACTCTGAATCTTTTTGTGCCATTTTGAATATTTTAGAGAAAGATTCTCCACCACCTCATCAGGCAGATTGTCCTGACGGTCATGAAGCAGGTCATTCACAAGGAGATCTGGTGAGTTGTAAAATTTAAAGTTTTAACTCTAAGTCCCAATCAACATTATATCGGTTTTCCGGTTCGACCTGTTTGACCCGATCAACGATATATTGTATTTCATATCTTTTGCCCCTTTCTAGAGCTGTTTTTCAATTTTAACAACCCAAAAACATCATTTACTTAAAGTATAGCCTCCATTTTTGAATTTTGCAGTGACATACAACGTGTAGCTGTGTTAAGTGATTAATTTATAATTTATTTTAAGTGCATATTTCATTAGATTAAATGGCCGCGCCCACTACTTCTGGCAGACCTTGCAGATTAACGTCAGAGCAAGCTAGAAAGTTATTTGAAGAAATTCTAGATAGTGATAATAATTCGGATTGTAGCAGTTCTTTAATAGTAGTGGAAGCGAGTCAGATCCTAATTTCGAATCATCAGAAATCAATGATGATAATGGGAGGTATGATGTGAAAAATGAAGTTATGGATACAGGAGCATGTAATCAGACTGTAATAAATTCAAATAAGATGTCTGAGCCAAAAAGCATCAGAAGGGATGGTAGACCTAATGTTGAATTTGTTAGCAATACAAACAACATGGTTAGGCATTCAAAGGCGACTGGAGAAACTAAAGAATTTTACTTTCCACCAGATAAGACAGAACATAAATCCAGCTCTGCATAAGTTGCAAACACCCTGATTTTTAAAAAATTTTCATCGATGATGCTGTTGATAGCACTTTAATAACCAGCATTAATGCCTATGCTGCAAAAGTTATTGAAACAAACAACCCACCTAGAGAGTATTCTTTATTTCCTTCATAGACACCACTCACTTATTATGAATGGCTCAAGTTTACAGCTGTAATGATTACGATGGGACTAGATCGAAGACCAAAAATAAATGACTACTGGCGCACTGCAGGAAATTTTTATACACCTTGGTACCACGAGATGTTTTCGAGAAACCATTTTCACTATTTTTCACAGCATGCTGCATGTTTGTGAACCAGAAGATCAAGACGCAGCTAAAATTGAGCCATTTGTTGAGATGATGTTGACAAAATTTCAGAATGCGTTCAATTCATTTGAAGAGGTTTGTATTGATGAGATGGTTATAGGATGGAAAGGTAGGTTTAGGTACAGACAGTTCAATGCAACCAAGCCCCACAAATACCATATCAAAACATTTGGACTGTGATTCGGCAACAGGCTACGTTTTCAATTTGAAAATTTATTTTGGAAAAATACAGCCTATGATCCTAGTCTAGATCCCAGTTCCCCTCATGCCGTGAAAGTATTTGGCACTCTTTTGAAGCCACTGAGACCAGGACATCATATTTTTGCTGATATATTTTATTCATCCAAAGCTCTGATTAAATATCTGCTTGCACACAGTTATAATTATACAGGAACCCTGAATGTCAACCGCGTCGCTTCCCTCCTGAAATAAAAAATCTCAAGCTTGGCCATCAAGAGATGAAATGGTTTTTGGGCTCGGGAAAATACAACATTATGTGTTGCCTGGAAAGATAAAAAAGCCCTGCATACTTGTTTCAACTAAATCAACTGTCGCAACGGTTGAGAAGGGCAAGGGTCTAAACAAAGTTACAAAGCTAAAGGTAGTTGATGACTACAATATGAGTATGAATGGCTGCAACTGGATAGATCAAATGGTTGGTTACTACAGTATGCTTACTTACTTAGTCGCTCCCCTTCTACCGTGAGGTGTAGAGGTTTGGAAGAGAGAGCGCCAGACTATCCTATCGGCTGTCTTCCTCCTGGCCTGGTTCCATTCTAGTCCTCGGTCCTTCAAAGATTGTCTAATGTTGTCCTCCCAGCGGACTCTGGGTCGTCCTGGAGGTCTGGATCCCTGGCTCCTTGTTTCCCATGCTTGTCATGGTAGCCGATCTCCCATTCTGCAGACATGGCCAAACCATCTTAGTTGGGACTGTTCTACTTGGGTCTGCAGGGGGTAGGATTTTAGGCCTTGACGTATCGTCTGGTTGCGGACCATGTCTCTTCTTGTTACTTCAACCACCTTCCTCAGATACCTCATTTCTGAGGTTTGGATCTGGCTTTTGTGGGTTGTGGTCATTGCCCATGACTCGCATCCATATGTCAAGACTGGGACATAGGTGGAGTGGTATACAGCCATCTTTGTTTTCTTACCAAACTCTCTCTTGTTGAGGAATCCTTGATTTATGGCTTGAAAAAGTCTCCCAGCTGCTGCTTTTCGAGTGGCCAACTCTTCTCTGATGCCCCCCTTTTGGTCTATAATAGCTCCGAGGTATTTAAAGTGGTCGACCTGCTCCAGGACTTGTTCTCCCAGCTTAATCTGATGTACTCTTTCTTCTCGTGATATCACCATGGATTTTGTTTTAGAGCTGTTTATGACCATCCCTCTCTTCTCCAGCTCTTCCTTCCAGACTTGCAGGTTGGATTGGAGATGTGCCTTTGATTTAGCAATCAGGACAACATCATCAGCAAATGCCAGCTCTGAAATACAAGCCTGTCTCATCTTCCAGTACCCCACTGAATACTTTCTTGTTTTCTCCTTACATGCCTTGATGACATCATCCAAGAGGAGTATGTGGTGAAGTGGGATGTTATAAATATTTATAGGGGACTTAGTGTACTGACTGAGATCAGCTGTGAAGGTATATATATCTAATAAGAGTAGTGTAATATATATATATAACCTTACTTGCTACCACATATCTATATATCTCAGTCAGAATTATTCTGGAATAGTGTGATGCTACGTTATGTGTCTAGGGTATGAGTATGGTGAAGTGTAAGTCACAACAACAGACAGATAAACAATTTAATTTAATCCACTACTCTTAACAACACTGTGACACTCACATACATATAACACTCTATGAGAATATCTTAAAGAAGTCACTCGTAACTTTTCAAATAACAATATGTATTCATTACTGGCATGAATGAATATGTGTCCTGATTCAACTACAAGGGAACCAGGAATCACAATCAATTTAAATTACAAGTTATGTACAGAATGTATTTAATATGAATATTGTAGTGACATATATTATTACAAATGTTCTATGTGTGTCAGTTGTGTAGTAGTAAAATGAGGTAATACTGGGTTTGTTTTGTTCAAGCTCTGTTGGTATTTGTCATCATGACTTCAATAGTTTGTCTTTAGGGACTAGTATTGGAGATGTTCACAGTTCCTGATTTTAAGACAAGTAAATTCCCCTCTTAATGTTAATTTTACAAAGTCAGTTCAAGATGAGGGGACATAATGTTGAGCTCAGCTGGCCAAGTTCGCTTATCTGGCGTGATGGCGGCAGGAAAGGACTCCTCTGCTCGAATTCTCCTCTGGGCTCTGGAGACACCTCACTGATAGCTAAAAGGACCAAGGAGTATGCTGTCCGACACTGGATTCAGCAAAGCTCTGACTAGGTGCTGCTCAGTACCATCAAGACCACTGTCCCTGAAATCAAGAAGGATGTACCTTCTACTTCATAACTAACTTAAACTCTCTTGTTACACTGATCACAACACAGCACAAACATTGAGTTCAGAGCATTAGGCCAACTGTCAGCTTCATTTGAAATACTTTATTCCAGTATTACCCTTCTTAATGGTTACTACGCCTCTGCAATTCCAGCATTATTTCTTTCTATTCAATCATCCAGGTGTCAGTGTACTGTTTGGCCATTCCATGCCGTTTTACTTCTCTCCGACACCCTCTGTTCAGGCTGGAGCATTACAGGCTTTACCTCACGTTGGCCACTGAACTACACATATATATATACAGGCATAAATCAACAATTCACATTCAATTTTCATTAAAAGATATTGAATGGTTCAAGCTTACCACAATTCATACGAATAAACACAGATACGTTGATTAGCAATGAATTCTGGCACAAACTGGCACAAATTCCCATCTGCTTATCTTCCAGGCTTTTATTTAGCCAAATATAAGCTGGCTTCAACGCACTGATGCTTTATCAATCTTATTTAAACAAGTGGTTTTCGAACTAACGCTCCCAAGTGTGTATATCAGCGAGTCTGACCAATGAGCCCCGTTTTCGACAAGTGTTTGAAAAAATGTTACCTTTCCCCGTTCCCCTAACAACCAAGATAGTATTTATAGCCCGACCAATCGTGGTTAGGCTTTCATTTGTTGCGCTCCAATCAATTTGGAGTTTACATGGTAGGCTATTTCTGTAACGTAAATTTTTTTCAAACACGTTAAAAAAAAATCTTATGAGCAGAAATGATTTTATGCTGTCAGGCACCCCCAATATTTTATTTTGGGTATAATTTATTAATTCCTGGACTATTTGCGTAACGTTTTACATATTATTTGTCAGCAAGCCCTAAGGAACCCAAAAATACAAATTTAAAGGAGCTACGTGGCTGCATTCAAAATATGCAATTTCTTCTACCTCCTGTTTCGAAGATGTGCTGTCTGGGTACTGTTATGTTTTCAACCGTAAACCCATCTAATGTTATCTTTTCTAATAAGAGTTTTTTATGATTTATAAACCTAACTCTGGGAAAGGGTAGTGTATTTTATCACTGTCCGTCTGAAAAAAAAAGTTAGTGCTTGTAGCCTAACACGCGTGATGGCAGCATTTGTGTATCGCGCGACGCGTGTTGCATGCGTTCCTGATTTTCAGCCCTCCCCTCTCTCTTTATCCTTTTGTCCATCTGTTCGTTCGTTTTGGTAACGCAGTATAATTAATGTTAGGATTAATTTAGGTCATTACGCAGTACGTCTCAATGCTTTTCCAAGAAATACAGCACATGTTTCATTGAAGAAGGCGGGTAATAATACAGTAAGCTTTACTATCAACGTGAAAGCGTTACAATTTGCAGACGAAGCAGAAAACAAGGGGGATTTCGAGTACATTCCTTGTGACAGCACTGTTATTTACCATTCTTCTTCCTTTATTTATTTTATTTGTTAGGCTTCATATTTACCTAATAATTTATATATGTGGATTAGAATATTCCACGACAGAGTATGAAAAGATAAGGTGACAAGATATCACCTTGCCTTACGCCAGTGGTGGTCCTAAACTCTTCTGACTTATAGTTTGCTGTCCTCACATAATTTCTGGAAGACTTGTAGAAACTCTGTATAGCGTGAATCAGAGGTGTTGGAATGTTCTTCCTTGCCAAACAGTCCCCAAGTTTGCTCCAGGGGACCCTGTCAAACGCCTTTTCCAGATCTATGAAACAAAGATGGATCTCACTCTTATACTCAAGGGCCTTTTCACTCAGCTGTCTGAGTGTGAAGATTAGGTCTTGAGTACTTCGGTTTGCTCGGAATCTGCATTGGACTTCATCCATTTGTGGCTCAGCTAGGCGTCGGAGTCTCTGCTCTAGGATTCTAGAGTAGATTTTACCAGGGACACTGAGAAGGGATATGCCTCTGTGGTTTCCACATTGTCGATTGTAACCCTTTTTGAAAATCGGTGTTATGATGGCAATCTCCCAATCTGTTGGTATGGCCTCGTTGCACCACACTGCCTGTAGGACACTTAAGAGTAATAGGTCGCCTAATGCTCCCATGTACTTAACCATTTTTGGTGTTATACCATCATGCCCTGCTGCTTTGCCCATCTTGATTTTCTCCAGTGCTGCCTTCAGTTCTTCTATCTTTATGTCATCTTCACCACCATTGGTTTTCTCTTCTGTGCTAGTGGTTATCATTTCTAATGCTTGACCTTGCTCACCATCAAGGAGTTCTGAGAAATAATCTTTATTTTACTTCCTTTGGAGCAGTAAGCAATTTGCCTTGCTTGTCCTTTATAAATTTGAGAGGGCATTGTTTTTCCTTTCTCATGTTCTTTAGGGTCTTATAGAACAATTTCTGGTTTTCTTGCGCATCTTTTTCTAGCTTTTCTCCAAATTCTTCCCAGGACTTCTGTTTTGCTGCTAGCACCTTGTTCTTTGCTTCTGTTCTGAGTGTCACATATTCTCTATATTTCTCTTTTTGTCCTGCTGTGTTTTTAGCTCCTAAGTATTGTTTCCATGCCATTTTCTTCTCTCTTATTTTCTGTTTGACTTCCTCTGTCCACCAAGGTGTCCTCTTTCTCTTGTTCCCAAGTCGGACTTCACCACATGCTTCTGCAGCAGCTGTCTTTATGATGTCCTTGAATTTAAGCCAGAGGGTTTCCAAGTCATCAGGTTGTTCTTCTGTTTCTCACCGCTGTAGCAATAAGCCCCTGATATTTGGTCTTAATTTCTGGCTCTCTCAGCTTGTAGGTCTTTATGCTCATTCCTCCCTTTCGTTTACTTTGTTTCTTGCATGATGTTGGGCAGTTCCTAGGCTGTGCAACTCTTTCAGTTGTTCTTTTGATTGTAAGCAGGTAGTGATCACTTCCAATCTCTGGCCCCCTCCAGATTCTAGCATCCCGGACATATTTGAATGAGCTCCTCCTAACTATGGCATAGTCGATCACTGACTTCTCATTCTTTGTTGGTTCATATCTAGTGTATGCATGTATGCGCTTATGGGTGAACTTTGTGTTTGTAATGATCAGATTCTGCTCACTGCAGAATCTAAGGTGTCGCTTTCCATTGTCATTGAGAGTATCTCCTCCATATCTTCCGATAACTCCATCCCATCTAGCATGGTCATTTCCAACTCTGGCAATGAAATCTCCGAGCATGATAATTTCATCTAGGCAGTCATCCACTGTCTTTTGAAGCATTGTCTTTTGACAATTCCCCCTTGACCTCTGCTCTCTCATCCTCATTTGGCCCATACACTATGACCAGGTTGACTATGGTTTCTCCTTCTTTTAGATTTACAACCATAATGCGCTCCGAGACAAATTTCCATTCCTTGATACTATCTTGTTGGTTTTTGGCCACAATGCAACCCACGCCCCCTTAAGCTCTTTCAGATGTGGGTACACCACTGTAGAGCAGCATGTCGCCATCGAGATCCATGACTCCTTGTCCCTTTTTCTTTGTTTCCGTTATAGCCAGGATTTCTAGTTTTGCATTCCTCATCTCTTCCACCAGCTCCTCTTCTTTCCCATTTATACTTCTTGTGTTCCAAGTTCCATAAGTCATAGTCCGGTCCGTGCCAGTTCATCGCCTTTAGAATCAGTCCGGTTTTCTCTCTTGCCGTTCGCATAATCGTGATTTAAAGCAAACAGGTGATTGGCCTACTACAGTATGCACAACCGCAAAACCAGAAAGTGGTGGAAGAAGACTTACCACTGGATGATTGAAGTGACACAGGTAAATGCCCACATTCTATACAGTTTGTATCAGGAAGGCGCGACAAAAAGTAAGCTCACACTTCAAGATTTTGAACAAAGTTTAATTGAGGATCTGTCCAAAGAAGCTGCGCAGATTGTCCACCCAAAAATTCTAAACACTCCATGAAAGGAAATGAAGTGAAACGGATGATTGGAGCCAGACATCTAATGGAAAATGATGGAAAGGATAGAGCCTGTGTTCGTTATAGTGCCAATGGAAGGTGTCGCAGATCAAGCTTTGTATGTTTCTCTGAATGTTGTCTAGGGTTTTTCTAATTAGTATAGATATTGCCACCAAAAACTCTGGCCATAACTTTTATGGATAATCGTTCTTATTCATATTCAGATTCGTATTACTGAACCAACTGTCAGAAACTGTTAACTGTTAATATATTCAAACTCATAATCCAAACTTTGAAACATTCCTGTAAGACTTCTGTTTTCAAACGACTTTCAATTTTATTTAACACATAGACTTGCATGAGCGACACATTGCTCTAATAAAGTTTGACATCTTCATTTAAAATATTGATTCTTTCTTTCATTACACTGTTTATAAATGAGTCCACACATCTGCAAAATTCTTCATGCTTTCAGGACTAATCTCTTCATGCTTCCGTAGCATATTCATAATTTTCATCCGTTTATTTTATTATTGCGAATTCCTCTTGACATATTATATCTTCCTTTGTAGTGGGTTTGATGGTATTGTATGGTGGTGATGGTACTACGTGTGATGCATGAGGTCAGCTGTGAAGGCTCCTGAGATAAAATGTAACTGAGAGTTGTCAGAAGGCCCTTCTCGCTACCACTACGACCTCACACTTATCTTTTTTTTTTTTCTAATGAATGTGGCTACGTTAAATGTCTAGGGTAATGATATGTAATGTGGTGTGATAGTTTATAGACACACACACAGATATTTACTAAGTCAAATAATATTAACCAATGTTATAATACACTGAACTAACTCAAGGGTGTAAAATTTTGATAGAAATTATCTTACATTTATTTGATCTGGACCGAGTTTTATTTCGGCCAGAACATATGAAAGGTTTAGAAATTATGAAAGAAATGCATGGAATATTACATAATAAATGCAAGAGTGTACATATGTATGTTACTAGACTATTTAGTTTTATTAGTGTTTATAGTAGTCATCTAATTTGGGAGACCGTTTAATGCTTGTGCTGTTGGGGTGGCCTCATCACTCCAGTCTATATTGACTACACTGTGTCCAGTAAATTGCAGGAATTTTATGGGATTGTTAGTAACTAGTGAGTTGGTGAATTCTCAGCAGACCAGAGGCTCACTCAACTTTGAAGATGTAGCTCTGGTGCTGAGATCTGGTGGCCCCACCTCTCCGTGCTTGGGGGCAATAATAGTGGTCTGACACAACGTTACTGCACGGATCCACTCTGGTAAAATCACCAACTTAGTTGACACCGCCTTGGTGCCAACTGAAACTCACAGCTCTGCAATCAAAGTATTGGTTATGTGTCAAAATTCCATTCTCTAACCATGTCTGGACACAACACTACACAACAACAACACCATATAGAAAGGTCAGATCTCTCTGACCATACAGCACATTTTACCATGGTGGTTTCACATCGGATAGGTTCTCCCAGACTACAGATTCTGAAATATGTTTATTAGTTTCCTCCCCTAAAATAGGATAGGTAATATGTTTCATTGATCTCAACACTTGATCTGTCCTTCCTAATCCTTGCTGGAGTTTATGTATTTTTTTTTTCTTTAGACCCTTAACTGGGGCGGGGGGGTCTAGAGCGAACCCTTACTTGTTGTAAGGAACAGATTATGCTATTGCAGTATCAAATCACTCGAACCTTAAACAAATATTAAAATGTATAAAGAAATAAGTTCAGTCTTACCAGAAATATGAATATAGTACACAGTAAATAAGTGCTAGCAAAACTCTGCTGAGCTGCTGGCTATAGTATGGTGTCCCACTGAATATTATGTATTATTTCTGGGAAATCACCACTACAATTAATGACTGTGTTACTGGACAGACTTATGTCGAATGGCAAAAATGTGCGTCTCTATCCCGCTAATATAAAATGCGTTGGCCAATCAGATCAGAAGACCAAGCTTTTCAATTCAAAATTTGAAAATAAAGTCAAAATTACATCTTATTTTCTCAAATGTACGTCCGTCACATTTTATCTTTTCCCAAAAAGTCAAAAGTACATCTCAATTTTTAAAATGTACGTCGGTCACAATTTATCTTTTTCCCACAATTTCACTTGTTTTTTTGGACTAACACATGTAAAACTGCACGAACCTGCCTCCTAAGTTATTTTTAGCCACTACTGTCCGCTACTCCCCCTCTCTTGCATTCTAACTAGATTTGAACACTTGAGTCTCAAGGTTGCGATTTTTGTGCAAATAGTGGCATGTTTGATTCAATGCAGTCTTTCGCTGATGTGAACAACCCCGTCTTTTGTCATTATCTTTCTTATTATCTGTCCGTCTGTATAAATGAAAGTATATTATTTCACTGCTCAGAATGGGCCATCCGGCCAGCTAATTTTTATGTTCCTAACATTAATATTAAGAAAAAGTTACTTTTTGAATTTTGTAATCTTTCAAGCATCTGCGTTTGCCGCTGAATTCAAATAAAAGGCTTGGTATCGCAAAAGCGTCCAATAAATGACTGTGGCGTATCATATCCAAGGTCCCTTCTGTCGAATTCCTTACTTTATGTCAACTTGGGGGGGAACGTGACTTTTCCTCCTTGCCCCACCAATTTGCGTCCATTAACCTCGCTAGTTCAAGTATGCGTTCAGTCAGATTTTTTTTGTCTTTTGATCCTCGTTCCGTTTTGCCTTCAAGTCTAACACCTGATGACCCGCGGCGCGGGCGATCATGTATTCCAGCAGCTTACGCATTGGTTTTTTTTTCCCTACGTTGTATCATTGGAGATATTTTGACGTTGTATCACTTAATTTTTACGACATCCTTTAATATCCATATTAATTACAATTTGGTGCCTTCTTGCACAGTTCCTTTTTAGTCTGCGATTATATATTTTCTGCAATATTCATATTTTTGCATGACAGTTATGATAACCTTGACATGTCTTCAAACATCTCTTTTGGCTAATCAAGCCTAATTCTTACCCTGAATTTTACACATCCTGATAAGATGGGTTTGTCCCATAATGAATTAAAATCACACTTGATTTCTGCTTCGAAATCTTTATCTTAGATACACTTTGTAAGTAGAATTCTCTACACCTAGATAAGTAGACCACGCCACACACAAGCCGTAACTCTTCTATGTAACTATGCACACCACGTCATGCTTTGTAACCGTGTGTAGTTATAGTCAATGATCATAGTTATTTTGTGTTTTGGTGAGACACATCATGGTGCAGAGCAATCTCTCCAAATATACTTTTTCAAATCGCTTCGCCCCATGATGCGCCCTCAACACTTACACAACTAATAATTTTTATTGATAGAATTTAAATTATGCACAAGATGCAGTTACTAACTGTTGATATGCTCTTTGTGTACATATCTGTTTCGATGTTTAGTTTGTTTCCCTGACTAGAGTTACTTGCCCTTTATGGGAACTCTTCTGTTTACCTCTTCTTACTACTTCCTGTTCCTTCTAAGATGTCCGATTAAACAAGATGTTTGTATCCAGTGTGTTCCGGCTTAATCATTATGCTTCGTAACGTGAGTATGTATGACAGCCAGCCACGTCTCATTATATCTTACAATATTTACTACACACGACGGTAAATATCAACATGGTGGCAGCGGTGTTTATTTCTACGGAATTCGAACTATTTTGATGAATATTTTCTAACACGTGTGCTGACGTCATTCATAGACTTGAGGTGAGATTACTGATTATTGCTTGCATACCATTATTAGACATTTCGTCATGGCAGAACGGCCCTTATTTCGGTTACCACCCTGCCTAGACATAAATAACATCGAATCAGACACATTTCGTAAATGGAGACGACAGTTAGATCTATACATGCATGCATCTGAAGCGGCGTCTAAACCTGATTCTGTTCGGGCGGCCATTATTCTACACTGTGCTGGACCTCAAGCTGTTGAAGTTTTTGATCAACTTGCAAAGGAAGGAGATCACTCTAATCCTAATAAAATTCTCAATTTGCTCCAGAACCACTGCAGCTCACGAAGCAATGAAGTATTACATACGTTCAGATTCTGGAACACACCTCTTCAAGATCCTTTTAATTCCTTTTTGACTGAACTGAGAACTAAGGCAGACTTATGCAACTTTAACGACAAGGATCGTATGATAAGAGACAAAATTGTCTTTACTGTTAACAAAAGGTTACAAGAGAAGCTCTTGAGAGAAGCTGACCTCGATCTAAAGAAAGCCATTCACATATGCAGAGTCTTCGAGCAAACTGGAAACGACATAAGAGAGATGAGTAATACAGTTCAACCTTCTGAAGCAAGGGTTGAAAAGGTACAGAAAAAATCACTCAACCATAAACCTCCCAAGAGAGACACTGGGCGTGCTGCTGGTAAAGCCTGTCAAAGTAACACTGACAGTGGGTACTTTGAACCTAGAAAGGAGTGTCATTACTGTGGACAGAAACATCTATTGATCAAGAAAAAGTGTCCTGCATGGGGGAAGTTTTGCTCAAACTGTGGGGGAAGAAACCATTTCAAAGTTAAATGCAAGAAAGTTCACACTGTTAACACAGAGTCAGTGGAAGATTCTGAAGTTTTTCTTAATTGTGTGAAGTCTAGCAAAGCTTGTACATCTGCACAACTCATTATCAATGGGAAAATGGTAAAATTTCAGCTAGACACAGCTGCTGATGTGAATACAATATGTCAACGCTTTGTGATGCAAGAACAACTGTTACCCACTAAACAGAGGCTTGTTATGTGGAATGGTACTAAGATGACTCCACTGGGAGAAGTTCTATTAACTGCTGAGAATCCTAAGACTGGGACAAAACACAATATAAGGTTCACTGTTGTGAAAAATAAATTCACATGTTTGCTGGGCAACAACACACTGCAGGATCTACAGTTTTTGACAGTCAACACAAACAAATTTATTGCTAAGGTGGCTACTGACAGTTCAGAAAATGATCATGACTCTGATAACCATCTAGGTGTCCTGGGTGAAGCTGTGTTGCATATTGATCCTAATATTCGTCCAAAGGCACTGCCATGCAGGAAAATACCATTTTCACTTAAGAGCAAGGTAAAGTCAGAGCTTCAAAATCTAATGAACAGAGGTATATTAATACCAGTAGAGGAACCGACTGAATGGGTTAACCAAATGGCTGTTGTTGAAAAATCTGATGGTTCCTTAAGAATATGTATTGATCCTAGACCCCTGAATGAGGCGTTGCAGAGAGAGCATTACAGATTACCAACTTTGGATGATGTATTGCCTGAACTCAATAATGCCAAGATTTTCACAAAGCTGGATATCAAGGAAGCATTCTGGCATATCAAACTTGATGAGAAGTCCAGTAAACTTACAACAATGATTACACCTTATGGAAGGTTCAGATGGTCCAGATTACCATTTGGGTTGAATGTAAGCAGTGAAATTTTCCAGAGGCATCTAGCACAAGCTCTTGAAGGTCTTCATGGTTGCATCAATGTTGCTGATGACATAGTTATTGCAGGTTGTGGATCAAACAGACAGCAAGCAATTAAGGACCATGATCTGAAGCTTAAAGCACTGAAACACAGGTGTAAAGAGAAAGGTATTAAACTGAATGACGGTAAAGCTCAAGAGAAGAAAGAAGAAATTACCTTCATGGGTCACCTTATTACTGCTCGAGGTGTTGAACCAGACAAGAAAAAGGTTGAGACAATACTAAACATGCCCGTTCCTAAGGACTGTCATGAGGTTCGCAGATTTTGCGGCATGATACAGTATCTAGCAAAGTTTCTCAACAATCTTTCAGAAGTTCTTCATCCAATAAGAGAACTTACCCGTAAGGATACTCCCTTTATCTGGTCTGCTGAATGTGATCAAGCTTTCAAGAGAGTCAAGAAACTGATTACTTCTACTCCAGTACTCGCATACTATGATCCTGATGAATCTTTGTGTATTCAAGTTGATAGTAGCAGCTATGGACTTGGGGCTGTCCTCCTACAAAATGGTCAGCCAATAGAGTTTGCTTCTAGAGCTCTAACTGAAACAGAACAACGCTGGGCTCAAATTGAGAAGGAGCTCTTAGCTGTTGTATATGGTTTGGAACGCTTTGACCAGTACACTTATGGAAGGAAAGTTACAGTCATCAACGACCATAAACCTTTGGCAGCCATCGTTAAGAAACCTCTGAGTCAAATTCCTCGAAGACTGCAGAATTTACTGATGCGCAGCCATCGATATGACTTTGAATTCCAATGGGTACAAGGTTCCGATCTTCTTATAGCCGACACACTGTCCAGAGCTTGTATTCATAATGTCACATTGGATTCCTTAGCTGATAGAGAGAGCAATGCAGGAGCTGATGCACCTGTAAGATTACCTGAAATACCAGATGTGATGATGGAAAAGATTAAAGCTGAAACTCTCAAAGACAGCGTGCTCCAGAGGTTGAAGTCGACCATTTTGGATGGGTGGCCTAAAAGAAAGTCTGATGTACCAGCTGAGCTTATGCCTTATTTCGACATTCGTGATACTCTGACAACAGAACAAGGCATAATACTTAAAGGAGAGCGTATTCTTATCCCAAAAGCATTGAGGCCTGAAATCAAGCAGAAGCTGCACGCTGCTCATCTTGCATTTGACAGCATGATGCGCCGGGCCAGAAGTTGTCTGTTTTGGATCGGCATGACGGCTGAGATTCGACAGATAGCTGACAGTTGTCCAGAATGTCAAGAAACAAAGGCAAGGAATACTAAAGAACCTTTAAACCAACACTCAAGAGGTTTATCACCCTGGGAGAAAGTTGGCACTGACATCTTTATTATAGAAGGCCGATATTATTTAGTCCTGATTGACTACTTCTCCAACTTCATTGAAGTAGACTTTCTACCTACAATGACAGCACAGTTAGTCATCAGGAAATTGAAGTCTCATTTTGCTCGTTATGGTGTTCCCAAAGTTATTGTATCTGACCAAGGTACTCAGTTTACGTCTGCACAGTTTAGATCATTTACTGCTAGATGGGGAATACTTCATGTTAAATCAGCACCAGGTCATCATAAAGCCAATGGATTAGCTGAATCTGCTGTGAAACTCATTAAGGGTATGATGAGAAAGACTGTTCAGGACAATACAGATGCATATGAGGCACTACTTGAACTTCGTAATACGCCAAGACAAGGGTTTGATCAAAGTCCTGCAGAAATACTGTTCAACAGGAAACTGCGTACACTGATACCTTCTGCAGTGAAACCCGTTGCATCTCACAGTAGAGTTACCGAAAGTAGAGGCAAGAGAGACAGATCAGTGAAAAAGTATTATGATAAAACTGCTCATGATCTGCCCAAGTTGTCTCACCAGCCAGTCTACTATCAAGACCCTGAACGACCAAACTGGCAACCTGGAAGGATCGATAAGAGGCTCTCTGAAAGATCTTATCTCGTTGAAGGGGAGAATGGAGGTCAATATGTCAGAAATAGAATTCATCTAAGACCTAAAACAACACCTTTCACACCTGATCCCGAGGACCTGGAAATTGATGTCTCCTCTCCAGTTCTACCCGAGCAACAGGTTGTTTTGCCAGACATGGAGAACACTAGTGAAGCGAATAGCTCCAATCCTACAGAAGTTGGTCATTCGACTCCAGCTACTTCTAGTCCTGGGAAAGCTGGCAAAGAACATTCCCTCCTACCATCTTGCCCTAAGAGACCTCAAAGAGATCGCAAGAAACCCTCTTGGATGAATGACTTTGTTCACTCATAAAGAAGGGGGGATGTTGATATGCTCTTTGTGTACATATCTGTTTCGATGTTTAGTTTGTTTCCCTGACTAGAGTTACTTGCCCTTTATGGGAACTCTTCTGTTTACCTCTTCTTACTACTTCCTGTTCCTTCTAAGATGTCCGATTAAACAAGACGTTTGTATCCAGTGTGTTCCGGCTTAATCATTATGCTTCGTAACGTGAGTATGTATGACAGCCAGCCACGTCTCATTATATCTTACAATATTTACTACACACGACGGTAAATATCAACACTAACAATCATTGTATTATATAAAACAACCACATCATTTATGTGTAAATACTATTATAATTCCCCTCTTTCTGATGTAATGTGTGAAATTAACAATTTCCTGAGTGTTTATTGACTATAAACTGATTGTGCTTTGTTAGAATACTTCTGTGTGTGATATTTTGAAACTTTACCCTTGGATATTCTCCTGGGGAACAATTCTAGAAGAATTTGATTGAACACTTTTGCTCTAATTTTTCACCGGCTTACTCTTTCAGCCTCCATTTTACCTTGGATAACTAATAATTTTTCAATGAAAGATTTTATACTTGTAGCACAAGAGAAAGTACATCCATTTACCTTCAGTTTCATATACAACAAGAAAGTCATTTACGCATATGAACATTTAAAAAAAAATTATTTCCAAACAACAATAAAAACACACTGGGGTGACCATTTCCTCTTTTTACAACCATGTGACCTGTTGTTGTAATGATGAAATTAACAATTTCCTGAGTGTTTATTGACTAAAAACTGTTTGTACTTTGTTACAATACTTTGGTTTGTGACATTTTGAAACTTTACCTTTGGATATTCTCCTGGGGAACAATTGTAGAAGAATTTGATTGAATTTTTTTGCTCTAATTTTTCACCGGCCTATTCTTTCAGCCTCCATTTTACCTTGGATAACTAATAATTTTTCAATGAATGCTTTTTTACTTGTAGCACTAGAGTAAAGTACATCCATTTACCTTCAGTTTCATATACAACAAAGTTATTTATGCATATGAACATTTTACAAAATTATTTCCAAACAACAATAATAAAAACACTGGGGTGGCCATTTTTGTTTGGGCAAACCCACTTTTTTGCTTGGGACTGAAAGAGTTAAAATAGGTTTAATTTTACGTGTAAACTGTTTTTATATTTACGCAGGAGTGTTGATTTATGTAAAAGTCTTTTGTAAATAAAAGACCACGGATGAGTGGTTAAGTGTACATTTTAAAATAGCGGTGATGCTTTTGTGTGACGATAGTTTGATTTTTATGAGTGAATGAAAATATACATAAGCAAAATTTCTGCACAAGACATACAAGTATGCAGTGAGAAGTACATTCTACTTGGTAGGGGTCTGAAAACAGAAAACTAACACTTATCAGTTATCAGCTGATGTTCCTTATGAACATCTCTGTGGAAGTAAACCAGCAAGTGATAAATAACCACATTGTGCCATGAGAGCCAAATATGGACATTTTTAAAAAAAAGGAATGGAATATCACACAGCCTGTGAAGTGCCTTGCCTGAGAAAGGTGATTAACGATGCATGAAAGATAAGATTAAAAAAAAAATGTTGATTAGCGTTGTAATTACACAAATTTCAACATTGTGTATCATTAAACTAAATCATTAGAACTAAGTTATTCATGGAACATATGGAGCACCACTGGCACCAACTGTTCACATGATGTTGCCGACTTGTTCAAGTGAGAAAAGACTGGCAACCCAAATGCTAGATAACCGGAAACTTGCGTTTAAGGATGACCAAGACAGTATGGGTCAGAATCATGGAAGCTTTTGTGAGGTGATGATACACTACCATTCAGTCCATTTGTAATGGAAGAAAATACCCTTTTCTCTATCTGTGATGCTTGCAGCTCCTTTGTGAGGAAAGTATCACTAAAGCAAATAAGTCTGTTCATATTTAGGTGACAGTGTCCTGAGATGAAAATTGGTTGTTATGGGAGCTTTGCATAATTTAAAAAAAAAAAATATCTTTCTTCAGTATCATTCCTTCAATTCATTCAAGGTTCCCAGAATGCCAGTTCTTCAAGTGGATACCTGTGCTAAAGCAGCCAGAATTAATAAACACCCCACATCCGCCAGACTCCAGCATCAATCACAAGCAATGTTCAACATGCCCATATGTCGGACCCTGTTCACTGATATGCCTCCACTTATTCCAATGGAAGCTGCTGGAAACACACATGAGCCAAACTGTAGCATCTTTGTTGCAAACTTTCCTGCTTTTACAACAAATGTGAGATTTTTTTAAACAGTAACATTAACAAGTGAAGAATAAGTAAATGTCTTGTCACTGTCAAAAAATGTCTTTTTTCATGTCAGCATACAATTTCTAACAGAATACATTTGTTCTGTTCTGTTCCAGTTGTTCAGTGTATTATAATCTGTGTCTCTTTGTAACAGATAAGCTGATTTATATGCACGTACATATAAAAGCATGCATCCACAAACACATATTTACATATAGTCACACATACTTACACATTCATTCATAGATTACATTCATTATATTATACATATTCCCAACCAAATATACATATGTAACAAAGTCTGAAGAAGAACTAGACAAGTGCCAGTGGAACAAGAGATGAGAAGAAGACGATGGCGATGGATAGGACACACACTGAGGAAACCTGTTGATAGCATTACAAGGCAGTCCTTGTGCTGGAACCCCCAGGGCAAGAGAAGCAGAGGTAGACCAAGAAGCACACGGAAAAGAGAGCTGGAAACAGGTGAAAATGATAAGGAGAACGTGGAAAGAACTTGAGATGATGGCACGTGACAAGAGCACTTGGCATGTGTTTGTTGAAGGCCTATGCTCCTTTAGGAGTGGGGGGTTATGAATGAAGTCTGAATCATATCTCGGCCATCATTGAAACTATTACACCGTCCAAAAATCTGTGTAAGTAAAGCAACCAATGAAACACCAGCTTGGTACAAGTAATGCTAATAAATTGTAAGGCCTTTCAACATGGAGACGGCAAAAGTGTGTAAGGTAGAATATTTTAAAATGGCAGTGTGCAAATATAGACGGAATACCTCAGTAATGAAGGACAACATTTGATAATATTAGCTATTGGCAGATATCTATATTTTCACTGGAAGTGGTGTAGTACAGAAGTAATTGTGATTTTAAAGGCAGCGGAGCAAGAACCATGTTTCTTTTCCACTGTTTAGGCTGCTCCAGTGAAAAGTCAGATTAACCAAGGAAAAGGATAGATATCGCAATAGATAGAGCTTAGTCCTAAGAGTAGAATAAGCCTAAGATGGAGGAAATCCATTTAGAACTCGGAAAGCTAGAATTACTTTGGATTTTTCATACTCGCAAAGAGTGCCAAAAACTACACATTATTGAATGCAAAATACTTTGGCCTACATGCTCTCTGCCACGGGAGATCATGACCTATAAATAGTGGAAGAAACGCAAGTCTGGACACTCGCGCATAATTCAAACTGCAGACACGGACGCAAACCTCTGCTAATAGACTCCATTGCCATCTGCATGTGGAAGCAGACTGTAGAACCATTAAAAGCCTGTATGTGATTGAGGGTAAGCGAGAATGTAATTAAATACACATATATATAATTATATTAGTACAATGTGCTTTATAGAAAGGAATACATGTGTGTAGAATCTCTGTGTAATTCCTGGAAGGAATTCAAGCCTGTGTTAATAGAAATTAATTGTGAAATGGAAGCAGAAGGATGAGTAGATTGAAATGTTAGTTTTAGGAAATGTTTTGAAGATATTAGGCTTACTGGATGGACTGCACTTTTGGAAAGAAGGGAAGAATGAAAAGAATTGTTTTACTGTGTTATTTGAGTTATAACATAACATTGTCCACACGGCCTATCTGATTTTAAAGAAGCAAATCATGGACAGAACTGTAACAAGTGAGTTACTGAAATATTGTGCTAGAACTTGAACGAATTGTGTTGTTCATGACTTACTATGTCTCTTATGATTAACCACAGCTTGTCTGAACTGTCTCATTATACCTCCTGACTGGGTAGGGAGACAATGAGCGATACAACATAGGTTGTATATTATATTTCAGGTTATATCCTGCCCTGAGTGTCATACTAAATCTTTTGTGACCAAGTCATCAAGTTCAGAGCCTTTGCCAGTATCAACTGTGTCATCTTGATGATTGGAAGACCCGCAGTTGTGGGGTTCTCTCCGATCATACTGCTGTGCAAGGCCTAAGAAGGAACTTCAACAGATAAGTAGCTCTTTGTTGGGCTACTTCAACTTACAAATATTACCACACCTACGAACAAACTGTGTTACGATAATATCAAAGTCTATGGTTTATTTAGAAGACAATTGACAGTCATATCAGTCTTTATGACTATCATAAATTAACATTGATATTCTATTCAAGAAAGCAGAAAAGACAGATTCTATCAAGGATCAAGAGAACAGTTGAAGATGAACTTTATTAGTTACAATAAATTAACTGTAAATGTGATATATATAATGAAAGTGAAACAGATTTTATTTTGAAATCAATTTGATTTTATTTGAAATTTAACAGAAGTACAAAGAAAAAAGATCTTGTAGATAAATAAATTGTACCCACAGTCTTCAGTGAATTATTTAAGTTGGGTTCAAAGTTCTTGTTGGTTAATTAATTGCCCCTAGCAGAGTCATAGTCTTAGGTTGGTCTGGAGAGGGGCACCATAGGTAAATAGGATTGCACATTACCGTCTCACCTAGTGCACCTTTTTGTCCAGGATTTCATACCTCAATTAATATAAGCCTCTTGTGACAACATATTTAAATTTTTTTTGTTTTAAGGACCATCTTCATTGCACATGGACAACTCCATCAGTGCTGATCTCCACCCTTAGATCACACAAGGAGGCTCTCGGCATAGTGCACAAACTCCTTAGCACCAGCAAGAATCTCAATATGTGTACAGGAAACATACTGTAGCGAAATTTGGTTCCTCTTGCTTTGTTGTGGAAAAAAAAAATGTGTAGCGCGACTCCCACACACACACACCAGCGCAAGGTCAGCGCGGCGGTCTTTCTTTGAAGTTTGTAGACAGCGGAAATGTGAATTACGGTTGAAGCCAGACAATATTACTAAAGAATGAGGAAATAGCTATATAGGAATGTATGACAGACTTTAAAAGTATGCATTTACTGAAAATTAAATTATTAATTACCAGAGAACGCCCGGTTGGAATAATATTAAATAAATATAACTCAACAAAGGAGATAGACTAGGAATTATATCCAAAAGGATATTATTCAAATATAAATAGTTTTAAAGATAATTAATATTTTTCACCTTCATCACATCGGCTAAAAGTTAGCTAATAATCTTTAAAAATGTATTACACTAACAAGCCTCAACGGATTTGGATAAAACTTATATGGAATGAAAGCCTCATATGGGGAAAAGGGAATGATACATAGGAAGGACGGAAGAATATAAGTGTGTAGTGAACAGAAGAGAAAAACGAGTACAGGAAAAGCACAGATTGTTTCAAATAGCTTCAAACCAGGAGATGAAACGAAAATTTTTTGGGACTTTTAGAGGTGCTTTCTCGTACGCTCGAGAGACTGAAATATAAGGACAGAGCGGCGCATTGGAAATCACACACTAAATCCAGAAGCCATAGTGAGAAACTGGAAGACAGCATCTGCAAGAAAAGTTCTATTTTCACGCTGCATGCAGGGCAGATTAAATTAAGCCAATACAGTCTCACCATGAGCTTATTAATCCTAAGAGGGTATGTAAGTTTATTAAAAATATATGTATTACTAATATCATTTTATTTCAGATTTTATTTCTGATTGATTGTAGCAGATATAATAAAAAAAAGGGAATGACGCTAACCAGAGATAACCTTCACCGACATTGTCAGGAAGCATAACCATTAATTGGTTAGCCATATATATCATGGCTAGTTCTTGCCTGGAAGCTTACGACATACCAGCAAGTACATAAGTGACTTGACATCCATAAGTGGAAGGCAAAGGTTATATCGTACCCATGTATCATAACATGTGATTTATTCATGTATATTGTTAATTCTGCACATTATACATTATCTTATCATGCTATCTCTGTAATATACTACCATGATTCATTCATTTATATACAAACACTGAAGACATGGTCGCATCATGAACAGCAGAGGGTGGTGAGATTGTTAGAACAATGGCCACCTATTACCTTTTGTTCCAGGTTTTTATGATCAATGTTTATGATCATTCCTGATCGAGAAAATAAAGACTTGTAGAAGTTGATCCAGCTCACTGAAGCCTAGAGGTCAACCACTCTTTAACACCTTAGTCCCCCGTAGTTATAGGGCGTGCTGAAGGAAAGTCTTCCATACTCCAGTGTGTCGGAGGAACCTCGAGCAGACGTGGCTAATACATAGGATAAGTTTATGTGTATCCATCCAACAAATCCTGTGAGCAGTTTCTAAAAACGACCGTTTAATGATGACAACTAGATGGCAAGAGATAATGTGACAAACTTGTTTTATAAGTTCAGTGGAAGATAAATCCAAGACTTTTTAGCTTGTTTATTTGATTTGTAACTGTAAATAATCATACATTTTACCATCTTACAACAACCATTTCTCATTACAAGAATATATAGATGTACATAATAAATTGGATAATTGTACTCATTTGACTTGTTAAATTTTTAACTGTTAAAATTTTGAGTTACCTTTTCAAATTTAATTATATTATCACATAGGGTTACGATAGCGAAAGTAGCATCTTATACTTCTGAAGCCTAAATCTATTGTCCAGCTCAGAGTATTCACAGCTGTAACTCACTTGTGATACCAGTGTACTTCTCGGGCACTGGAACTTCATACTTTCTGGAGAGAGATTCTACTTCTGCTCTACCACTATCATCATAAGAGGAAAACCTTTCGCTACATTGGGGGCTCTTTCGCGGGATATTATTTTGTATCCTGAGCCACTATCTATGTATTCTTCTATCTTGAGCCACAAATAGTTTGTAAAAATAAATTTTTTTGAAAAATTCTAAATTTTAGAAATTTTTTCGTAATAGTAGTACCATTGAGTACGAAGTAAATAGGAAACGCTCACAAGGTTTTAAGGATTTGTCTTGTTCAAAGTAATTAATTGATTTTAATTAAATTAGTTGGTTAGTGAAGATAAAATTATATACCCTCTGGTAAGTAAGCATCATGGCTGAATTGGTGAAGTTTAGAGCTGCGATTATGCAGGAAGGAAAAGACTTGGGTATGACAGGAGATGCTCTAATTCGGCATATTACAACTGAAGTGGATAAATATTTAGATAGAGAGACTAAAAGAATGGAAGCTGAAGCTGAAAGAGAGACTAAAAAAATGGACGTTGAGGCTGAAGCCAAAAGAATGGAAGCAGAGAGAGAAGCCAAAAGAATGGAAGCAGAGGGGAAAAATGGAGCCGTAAACTATCTCAGGGGTTGAGGGGAGTTTCATACGATGTTTATTTAAAACTCTCAAAAGAAGACCAGGAAGATTATGAAATCTTAAAACAAGCTTTACTGGTCAGGTACGAAAAGAATTCTGAATCTTATAGAAAGAGATTCCGAACTGCTAAGCTACTTCCAGGAGAAAACTATCACCAGTTTTCTGCCAGATTAGAAACATATCTGACAAAATGGATTAGCTTAGGAAAATGTCAAGATATAAAAGAAATGGTCATGATGGAACAACTAAGAGAATCCATGCCTCAAGAAATGAGAAAATTTCTTATGGAGCAAGGAGCAGAGAGATTGGAAGATATTTTAACCATGGCTGAAAGATATCAAGCAGCTCAGTCAGAAGTGTCAGGAAATAAGAAGAAGCAGGGTGAGAACTTCAAACCTTCACAAAACGTTACCAACTATGAACACAGGGACAATTCCAACAAGAACAAACACAGAACTGATTATAAAGACAAAAACCCTCTAGGATCAGAAAAGAAACCTCCAAGAAAGGAAGGAAAGTGGTGTAAATCTTGCCAAATGAGTAACTACAATACTGCGGAATGCAGACGGAAAAACCCTCCTCATCACGCTGCATGCCTTACAACAGAGAACAAGGGAAGGAAGGACCTGGCAGATAGTCAGAAGGACCTCCATCATCCCCCTGTCTGTGAGGAAGTGACCTTGAATGGCACCCAAGTACTGTGCTTATATGATACAGGCTTGGACTTTGACTCAGTAGTGTGCTCTTCTCTAGTGAGTCCGGAACAGATAACCACAGAAACAGTGGAAATCAGACGACCAGTCAAGGGAGCAGGAACCATGACACTGCCCATAGCCCGTATCAACATAGATCTCGCTATGTGGAAGGAGAGATCAAAGCAGCAGTGATGGACAACCCTATCTACCCATTAATACTGGGATGTAGATATGTCTTTCTAGGAGAACCTATAAGACCCATAGTGATGGCAACAGTCCAGACCAGGGCAAGCTCTAAGAAAGAGGAGGACATTATCATCAATACTCATCCAGAAGAGATGAGAAAGGCTCAAACTGCTGACAGTACATTGAAGCCTTGCTTTGGCAAATTACCTAAAAGCCATAACCCTCCAGAAAAAGGAGACTTATATATGAAAAATGGCCTACTATATAGAAAAGCTGGAACAGGACCAAAAGGACATGGACAGCTTGTAGTGCCAAAATCATACAGGGAGCAGGTTATGAAGCTAGGACATGCTATACCCTTCAGTGGACATATGGGAATAGGGGCCACTGGACAACGGATAGCCTGTCACTACTTTTGGCCAGGGATCACAGAGGACATAAAGAGGTATGTGAGATCCTGTCCAGAATGCCAAAGAGTAGCTCCTAAACATAGGACTGCACCAGCAACACTGGGAGAAATGCCCATCATGGGAACGCCCTTCGAACGTGTTGCCGTGGATATTGTTGGACCCCTCAGTAGGACCAAGAAGAGAAATGCATATATCTTAACCTTGGTCGATACTTGCTCTATGTGAGGAGAGGCAGTAGCAATGTCATCGATAGATTCGAAACATGTGGCAGAGGCACTGTTAACAATATTCACCCGATTAGGTTTCCCACATCAAATATTGACTGACAATGGTTCTCAGTTTAGGGGAAAGCTAACACAAGAAGTATTCAGGTTATTTCAAGCTAGACATTATCACTGTAGCCCGTACCACGCCCAAGGGAATGGTCAAGTAGAGCGGTTCAATGGCACGCTCATTTCAATCCTTAGAAAGTTGGCTAGTGAGAAACCTGAAACTTGGGACACATACTTACCCTCAGCACTATTTGCCTAGAGGGAAGTCCCTCATAACTCCACAGGATTGGCTCCAGCTACGTTGTTGTTTGGACGACCAATCAAAGGTCCACTGGAAGCATTGTTGCGGACATGGACTGATGAAAAAGTAGAAGAAACCGTGACTTCTTCATACCAATACGTCAACGAGTTGACATTTCGATTGAAAACAAGTTGGAAACTGGCAAATGATAACTTGAGACAGGCCAGGAGGAAGCAGGCTGCTTACTACAATAAAACAGCAAAAGATAGGGAACTTGAGGTGGGAGAAAAGGTTCTGTTACTGTTGCCCAGCAGCAATAATAAATTGCAAATTGGATGGCAGGGACCCTACGTCATATTGGAAAAACTTTCCCGGACCGACTATAAGATTGACAAGAAAGGAAAGGAGAAGGTGTATCATGTCAACCTTCTTAAAAAGTATTATGACAGGGAAGCATCAGAAGTTGCACATATCATGACCCTGGCCATTGCAACAGAAATGCAGGATGAACCAATTTCCTCCATGGAATACCCCCTAACAACTACAGAAAGTTATGCTCAGGTTAATGTAAGTGAACATTTAACTCTTGAGCAGAGGAAAAAGGTTCAGGAGGTGTTAGAAATCCATGCTGATGTACTCACAGATAAGCCGGGGTGTACTAATCTGTTAGAGTATGACATGACGATTACTGACCCTACACCAGTTTGTATGCGGACATACCCTATACCTTATGCTAAAGGACAGGCACTCAAGGATGAGATTGATTATCTCTTAAAAGAGAAAATTATTTCAAAGTCTGAATCTCCCTACAGCTCAAGTGTAGTGCTACTAAGGAAGCCTAGTGGTGAACACAGGTTATGCATTGATTATAGGAAACTAAATGCTATCACTGAATCTCAGGTAGACCCATTACCTGACACCAATCAGTTGTTTGCTACATTAAGTAAGGCTCGGTATTTTTCAAAAGTAGATCTAAGCAAGGGATACTACCAAATACCAGTAAAACCAGAAGTTAGGAAACTGTTAGCCTTTAGTACACCGGATGGACATTACGAGTTCAATGTACTCCCATTTGGTTTAAAGAATGCTCCAAGTATCTTCACCAGAATGATTAGGAAATTGTTGGAACCATTACAAAATCCTCATATCACCAACTTCATGGATGATATTCTGATTGCTACCACTACCTTCGAGGAACACGTAGTAGCACTCTCCATGTTGTTGGATAGACTGAGAGAAACGGGATTGACAGCACGTCCAACTAAGTGTCATATTGGATGTGAGACATTGGAATTTTTAGGTCACACTATCTCTACAGGGCAAATGTCTCCCGACCCAAAGAATGTAGAGAAAATGAGAAAAGCACCAAGACCACAAACTAAGAAGGATGTAAGATCCTTTGTGTCACTGTGCGGGTTTTATCAGAAATATATACCCCATTTTAACTCATTGTGCGCGCCATTAACCGACTTAACCAAAAAAGGTCAGCCGGATAAAATACAATGGACTGCGGAGTGTGAACAGGCTTATACAGAGTTGAAAAATAAGCTGACAAATAAACCTATCCTTGCCCTTCCCGATCTCACACAAGAATTCGTACTAAGAACGGATGCTAGCAATGTAGGCATCGGAGCAACATTACTACAGCGGGTAGACACACCGCCACATATGCTATTACCAGTAGCTTTTGCCAGTAGAAAGTTAAATACAGCTGAAAGAAATTATTCTACCATTGAACGTGAATGCCTCGCTTTGGTCTGGTTGATCAACAAATTCGCCCCTTTTCTTTACGGAAACACTTCATTGTGGAAAATGATCACCAGCCTTTGATGTTTTTAGCAGTGTCTAAAAAATTAAATTCACGACTTTTAAGGTGGAGTTTACTTTTATCTCCATATTCGTTCAATGTGAGATACATTCCAGGACGGGACAATCTTGGACCCGATTTTTTAAGTCGTCATCCTATCAAAGGAGATATAGAAAAACAGAAAAGTAAGGAGAAACTGCAGCATGAGTTACCAAAAAGTTAACTGTGCATGCACTGTTTTAAAGAAGAGGGCTCTGTAGCGAAATTTGGTTCCTCTTGCTTTGTTGTGGGAAAAAAAAATGTGTAGCGCGACTCCCACACACACACCAGCGCAAGGTCAGCGCGGCGGTCTTTCTTTGAAGTTTGTAGACAGCGGAAATGTGAATTACGGTTGAAGCCAGACAATATTACTAAAGAATGAGGAAATAGCTATATAGGAATGTATGACGGACTTTAAAAGTAAGCATTTACTGAAAATTAAATTATTAATTACCGGAGAACGCCCGGTTGGAATAATATTAAATAAATATAACTCAACAAAGGAGATAGACTAGGAATTATATCCAAAAGAATATTATTCAAATATAAATAGTTTTAAAGATAATTAATATTTTTCACCTTCATCACATCGGCTAAAAGTTAGCTAATAATCTTTAAAAATTTATTACACTAACAAGCCTCAACGGATTTGGATAAAACTTATATGGAATGAAAGCCTCATATGGGGAAAAGGGAATGATACATAGGAAGGACGGAAGAATATAAGTGTGTAGTGAACAGAAGAGAAAAACGAGTACAGGAAAAGCAGATAGTTTCAAATAGCTTCAAACCAGGAGATGAAACGAAAATCTTTTGGGACTTTTAGAGGTGCTTTCTCGTAAGCGCGAGAGACTGAAATATAAGGACAGAGCGACGCATTGGAAATCACACACTAAATCCAGAAGCCAGAGTGAGAAACTGGAAGACAGCATCTGCAAGAAAAGTTCTATTTTCACGCTGCATGCAGGGCAGATTAAATTAAGCCAATACAGTCTCACCGTGAGCTTATTAATCCTAAGAGGGTATGTAAGTTTATTAAAAATATATGTATTACTAATATCATTTTATTTCAGATTTTATTTCTGATTGATTGTAGCAGATATAATAAAAAAAGGGAATGACGCTAACCAGAGATAACCTTCACTGGCATTGTCAGGAAGCATAACCATTAATTGGTTAGCCACATATATCATGGCTAGTTCTTGCCTGGAAGCTTACAACATACCAGCAAGTACATAAGTGACTTGACATCCATAAGTGGAAGGCAAAGGTTATATCGTACCCATGTATCATAACATGTGATTTATTCATGTATATTGTTAATTCTGCACATTATACATTATCTTATCATGCTATCTCTGTAATATACTACCATGATTCATTCATTTATATACAAACACTGAAGACATGGTCGCATCATGAACAGCAGAGGGTGGTGAGATTGTTAGAACAATGGCCACCTATTACCTTTTGTTCCAGGTTTTTATGATCAATGTTTATGATCATTCCTGATCGAGAAAATAAAGACTTGTAGAAGTTGATCCAGCTCACTGAAGCCTAGAGGTCAACCACTCTTTAACACCTTAGTCCCCCGTAGTTATAGGGCGTGCTGAAGGAAAGTCTTCTGTACTCCAGTGTGTCGGAGGAACCTAGAGCAGACGTGGCTAATACATAGGATAAGTTTATGTGTATCCATCCAACAAATCCTGTGAGCAGTTTCTAAAAACGACCGTTTAATGATGACAACTAGATGGCAAGAGATAATGTGACAAACTTGTTTTATAAGTTCAGTGGAAGATAAATCCAAGACTTTTTAGCTTGTTTATTTGATTTGTAACTGTAAATAATCATACATTTTACCATCTTACAACAACCATTTTTCATTACAAGAATATATAGATGTACATAATAAATTGGATAATTGTACTCATTTGACTTGTTAAATTTTTAACTGTTAAAATTTTGAGTTACCTTTTCAAGTTTAATTATATTATCACATAGGGTTACGATAGCGAAAGTAGCATCTTATACTTCTGAAGCCTAAATCTATTGTCCAGCTCAGAGTATTCACAGCTGTAACTCACTTGTGATACCAGTGTACTTCTCGGGCACTGGAACTTCATACTTTCTGGAGAGAGATTCTACTTCTGCTCTACCACTATCATCATAATAGGAAAACCTTTCGCTACACATACATTCTATAAATATACAGTTCAAAAAAAGAAACGCATAGCTACTGAAGGCACACACATAGCCATAATTTTGACATTCAATAACTTTTTTAATTTTATGAGTTAATTGTTCAAATTGCACACAAGAATACCTTAGGGTTCAACCAATCAATTGACAGTTGTTTTGCATCTGGGTCACGAGAGTTTTTTGGCGTACGGGCTTTCCCAATAGTATGGTGTGTGGCCTCCTCTTGCATCGATCAGCGACTGGCATCTCCTGGGCATGGATGCGATCAGACGTCTGATGTGGGCCTATGGGATGGCTGCCCACTCTTCCTGGAGTGCCTGGAACAGATCACGATGATTGGCTGGAGCAACGTCTCGGTGACAAACACATCTATGCAGCTCAACCCACAGGTGCTCAATCGGACTCATGTCTGGAGACAGGGAAGGGTGAGAATGTTATTGGCAGTCAGAAACTGCGTGGTCAACCATGCACAATGGGGTCTGGCGTTGTCCTGTTGAAACACAGACCTTTGGGCAGCCAAAAGTGGAAGGACATGGGGTCGAAGAATTTCATTGACGTATCGTTGCGCATTCAAGCCTCCTTCAATGTGCACCAATTGACTCCTTCCGTTGTAACTGATCATCCCCACACCATTGCACCTCCACCACCGTGCGGTGGAGCTTCATCAACGCAATTTTGGGCAAAACGTTCATTTCGCCTACGGTAGACCCTACGCCGTCTATCATGTCACTAAACCAGACACGTCTCCATT
This sequence comes from Oreohelix idahoensis, assembly GCA_024509875.1. Lineage (NCBI taxonomy): Eukaryota > Metazoa > Mollusca > Gastropoda > Stylommatophora > Oreohelicidae > Oreohelix > Oreohelix idahoensis. The sequence goes on from JAMPIV010009136.1 coordinate 721,007, forward strand.
GATTGTCAGTGTCCGGGGACGATGCTGGTTGGCCCAAAGAAGTCGATTTTGGTGATCGCGGCGCGTAAGGACAGGTCCTCGGTGAGGTCGTTGTGCCCAAAGTCCAGCGCCATGCAGTCTATTCCGGACAGTTTGATCAGACACATGACGTCCTGCAGGCAATGACTGGGCAGTTGAGGAAGCTGTTGTAAACCTGTCTCTGAGGTGACGAAGCCGAATAAAGTGATCCTCCGCTGCTGTTGTCACTCTGGGTTGTCCACTGCGATGCCGGTCTTCAACTGAGCCAGTGGCTTGGAACCGGTGCCAAAGTTGACTGATGGTACTCTGATGCACGTTTAGATGCCTGGCAACCTGACTTTGACTTTCACCTGCATGCAGTCGGCCAATAGCAATGTTCCTTAAATTTATCGATAGAGACGCCATAAATGTCTGCTTGAAAATGAACTGAATTTTTTGTGTGTAGCGTGGTCCTTTTGTAGGGTTTCAGTTGCGTAGTCAGTGAATAGTGTTCACCCCAAATTTTGTTGCTTTCACGTGCGCGCAACATGAGCTGTGGTCAAAAATTGCGTCATAAACACTATTGACCACTGTGTTGTAAAGATTACAAAAACGAACGCAATTCAGGTCAACACGTGCATTTGACACTGTAAAGAACATTTGAGGCTGGTTTTTATATACCCTAGCACCAAATTTTACTTACAAACTCATAAAAACGTGCCCTCGGATAGCTATGCGTTTCTATTTTTGAACAGTATATTTTTGTGGCGGGTAGGTTTTCCTAATTTTGTAAATTTTACCAGGGCAGCGTATATATAGCCTACTTTTTACGATTTCCAACTGTCAAGGGATTTTTAATGTGCGCAACTTGCACCTTCTATTTTTTCGCCCTTACCCGAGAAGGCTATGCATCCGATCTAAATAAAAGACACAGGACTTCATTCGTTTTTTAATACAGAAATTAAAAAACATCACAGCCAGTAAGTAAGGTGGGTGACTTGATTCCATGCATCAGTTTAGAGCCAGCTTTCCTGTCATCTTGCACGCCCTCAGTTTCCTATGATTTTAGCTTTTGTTATGACTCAACAAAGCAGGGGGACAATCAGGGGTATGTGTACTCCTGGATTGAAAACCACTGCTTTATAAAAGCATAATTCCTTTATTTGATTTGTTTTCTTCTTTTAGAATGCCCTAAGAAAGGCATTTTCAAAGTACCACGTCCTTGACATCTGTGTTCTGAATTCTGGAGGTGGGCAAGGCAGGTAGGTTTAGGTTGATCAATACTTCCTTAACTACACTGAAATGTATTTTGCTTCATATATTTTCATGTTGTATTTCTTCTTCAGTCACCCTCAGACTTCTCCATTAATGACTAATAAAAGCAGCAGTCAGCTCAAGGTTCCTGACATCTCCAAACAGTTTGTTTGTGGAGAGAAGTAGGTTGTTGCCATATGCCACTCTGTTCACTGTTGTAAGCTTGCCAGACTGGAGCAGATGTTCATCTGTCATGGGGCTGGTGCCACAGTAGCAGATATCTGTTGGACCAATCCTGTACTTGTGATATAGATGGTACCTTAACCTGTTGTAAGCAGAAAATCATGATCTGGTCTCGCCTAAATAACTGGTGATAGGCATCATCTTTTATGTGACCTGGGTGTTCTCTGTCCCATTTGGACTTGAATATGGCTTTTATAGTTATTTTAGCCATTTCAAAAGTTGTCTCTATATCATTTTGGTGCGGTACTTCCTTTTGTTTAGCAAGTTTATCTGCTTCTTCATTGTCTGGAATGTTGCAATGGGCTGGTATCCACTGGACTTCATTTGTTGAAGCATTTGGCCAAGCTTTCAAGTGAGTTTATCAGATCTTTCAATCCTTTAGCATGGTGGCTCTTCAGGGCTGTTATTACTGAGACGGCATCTGTAAAGATCACTATCTGTTTTTCTGCATGTGCTTTGTACTCAATAAGAGTTTCCACTGTCTGTTTTAGGGTTTCAGCTGCAGCATTAAAGTTATTGCAGTATTTACCAGTGACAATTGCCATAAAATGAATGATATTCTTTAATCTAATGAGGATGCCTGCTCTCCCATTTTTAATTGCATTTTTTGCTGAACCATCAGTATATGCATGTGTCCAAAACTTTGCTGAAAATTTGTGGTCAGTACACTTGGTTGCTATATGCTTTCTTTGTATTTCTTTCTGAATTCCGCTACTTTCAATGCCTGGAATATCAGATTTTAGATCAGAAAAGGGAGCCGCGCTAGCGTGGTGGTTACAACACCGCTCTGGCGACCGGGTGATACAGGATCAAACCCGGGCGACGGCATTTGAGGATTTTTCGTCGACCGGGATTTGGACTGGATTAACTCGAGACCTGGCGAAGACATTTGAAGGAGTGTCGTCGACCAGGGACTGGCGGCTCCTGAGCCGACCCAGCTGCAATGGGTACCTCCGAAATCGGAGAGTATTTGCCTGAATGGCGAGGGACACCTGTCTCTGTACAAGAAATAAAGGGATACTCACATAAAATCAATGTCAGGTTAGACATAAATAATAACCTGAGATTTCGCCTCGAGTAATAGCGGGCGTATGAAAAAAAAAATAAAAAAAGATCAGAAAAGCATCTTCTTTTCCACTATGGGATAAGTGTGCATAGTAGTATTTTATTTGCGATTGAGTTTGCTAGCATGGTGTCTTTGTTAATTTTATCTTTTGCCTGGGCTACAAAATTAGTTTGCTTGAGCCTGCCTCTTCTTAGCCTGTTTATTCTCTTGCATATGGAGTATCCTTTGAGTCTCTTAAATTTTTCAGCTTGTTGTAATATTGTATTTAAGGATTGTGCCATGCACTTCAGTTCAGTACCCTTTAGCTCCCCAGGGAGCATAGGCCTTCAACAAACACATGCTAAATCCTCCTGTCATGTTCCATTCGCTCAAATTCTTTCCATGTTTTCCTCATCATCTTCACTTCTGTATCTAGTTCTCTTCTCCATGCGCTTTTTGGTCTACCTCTGCCTCTCTTTCCTTGGAGATTCCAGATCAAGAACTGCCTTGTAAGGCCATCAGCAGGTCTTCTCAGTGTGTGTCCTATCCATCACCAGCATCTTCTTCTCATCTCTTGTTCCACAGGAACAATCTGGTTCAATCTGGTTCTTGTCATCAGTTCCTCGTTTGTGAATTTGTCATACCATTTCAATCCTTCTATTCTACGTAAGCACCCATTTATGAAAGTCTGTAGCTTTTTGGTTGTTATTTTTGTTTTTCTCCATGTTTCAGAGCCTTACAATAGGATTGACTTGACATTTGAGTTGAAAATTCTTATTTTCATGTTGGACTTGATTTCTTTTGATTTCCATTGTAATATAATACATTAATAATACGAACCACACATTGTAATAATATGCGAATCTTCACATGTACGACATGCTGTAAATAAACATGGCTACAAACTGAACATGCTTTTACTGAGTGCCTTCTGAAACATGTGTGTGCTTGTGTAGATGACGAGGTAATGCTTATATACATACATCATAACATTACATGGTGGCAGCGGTTGATACCGGACTGACGCAAAACAGCTACACGATAACACGTGAGTACAGTATTCGGCTAATTTTCGTCATCGAGGTCAGCCATGGCGGCGAAACAATATCGCAACGCACCGCAAATGAGATTCGCCGGTCAAGATGATAAGAGTGAAGCTTTCTTGTTATGGCGCCAACGCATAGATCTATATTCCAAGACCACTGGTCTGGAAGGACAAACCCTAACTCCATATATCCTTGAAGCATTGGACGATGAAGGTTTAAAAATTTACAACAGTTTTGCTACCGCCATGCCTGTGGAGTCGGCGACAGACCCCGCAGCCATATTGGACGAATTTGAAAAACGTCTGATAATAAAGCACACGAACTTTAGAGCGGCAAGATTAGAACTTCACCACCTGCGACAGAAACCTGGTGAAAGTCTAGATGATTTTTTCACTCGCATCAAGGAGAAAACAAGTGTATGCAAATTTAACAAAGAAGAAGAAAAAGAGCGAATTATCGAACAGATCCTTCTCAGCACACCAATGCCAGAGTTCCAGAAGTGGATACTGAGCCAGAGTGATACACTAACTTTACAACAACTTCTGGATGAAGGCAGGAAACACGAGGCACAAGCACTAAACATTAAACAAATTCAGCAAGGTACAGTAACAGCCCAGGTGGATGCAGTAAAAAGCTATAAACCCAAACAAAACAAAGCAGCTGGTTCGAAGCAACAAGAAAAACACAACACAAGCAGAGGTGCTATGTGTAAATGTTGTGGCCTAAACCACATACAAAACCACTGTCCAGCTAAAGACTCTACATGTCATTACTGCAGAAAGAGGGGCCACTGGATAAAATTATGTTTCAAGAGGAAACAAGACAGTGCTCAACACAACCTTCACAGCAGAGAGTCATCAAAACAAACACACTTTATGATGACTGAGGACCTTGACTCCAGTGAAGAAAGTGATCCTTCCACATTTGATACTGTGAAGATACTAACTTTCAGTAATGAACCAAAGAGAACGCAGGCTTTCTGCAAGGTACAATTCCGAATACCAGGAATTAAAAGGCATGTTGAAGGACCTGCAATTTTGGTTTACCAATGTGCGAAAAGCTGAGTGTGGTAACTATTAACAACATTAAAGCTGACAAAAAAGAACATCTTACTCTACACGTCACTGGAGTAGATGACCTTAAACAGCGATTCCCAGAACAGTTCGACAGAATAGGCAAACTTCCAGGAAAGGCAAGATTCTTTTTAAAAGACAACGCTGAGCCAAAGATAGACCCACCTAGAAAGTATCCTATACATGTTAAACAGAAACTTGCCACAGAACTAGAAAAGATTGTGCAGAATGATGTTATTAGAAAGGTTGAAGAGCATTCTGATTGGTGTAGTAGTATCACAACCGTTCTGAAGCAGGATGGTTCTCTTCGGGTTTGCCTTGACCCAAAACACTTAAACAACAGTCTAAAGCGCTGTCCACACAAAATGCATACAGTGGAAGAGATAACTCACAGATACCACAATGCCAAATATTTTTCTAAACTAGATGCTGTACACGGATACTGGAGTGTTGAGATAGCAGAGGAAAGTCAACTCCTTACAACTTTTCGAACACCATTCGGCAGATATTGTTTCAAGAGACTCCCATTTGGTTTGAATGTATCACAAGACATCTTTCAACAGAAGATTGACAACATTGTTGAGCAATGTTCTGGTACAGTGGCTATTGCGGATGACATTGTAGTCTGCGGCAGGTCAGAACAAGAACACGACCGTAACTTGATTAACTTGATGCATGTAGCACAGGCCAATGGGCTAACATTCAACAGCAAAAAGTGTACAATTAAGGCAACGGAGATACAATTTTTTGGATTGCTGTACACCCAGAATGGTGTAAAACCAGACCCTAAAAAGGTTGAAGATATTCATGACATGCCAACACCAGCTACAAAGAAGGAACTGCAACAATTCTTAGGTGCTGTCAATTTCCTAGCACAATTCATACCAAATTTGTCAGCTGCTGCAGAACCTTTGCGATCTCTACTACAGAATGAAACTCCGTATGAATGGTCAGAAGACTACCAACACATATTCAACCACTTGAAGACCCTCATATCATCTGATGCATGCTTGAAATACTATGACATGCAAGCACCCACTTTTCTCATGGTTGATTCCAGTCTGAAAGGCCTAGGAGCAGCACTTTTGCAACCAGACAAAAATCCTGAAGGACACTATGCCAAAGAACTTCGTCCTGTAGCTTACGCAAGCAAATCATTAAGTTCTGGCGAAAGAAACTTGCAAACATTGAAAGAGAAATGCTAGCTGTACGTTTTGGAATCAAACGCTTCCACACATTTCTTTTCAACCGCCCATTTACAATTCTCTCAGATCACAAGCCACTTGAGATGATTCATAAAAAACCAATAGCTTCAGCACCACCACGACTACAAGCTCTGTTATTGGAAACACAAGGTTATGATTTTAATATTCAGTATATCCCAGGAGAGGATATAGGTCTTGCAGATGCTCTCAGCAGACTACCAAACCCCAACAAGACAGCAGATCTTACCCCAAACATCAAAGTTGATTTTGTCAAGTTTAGCGATAATCGGCTTGAACACATCAGAGAAGACACAATGAGAGATCCTATCCTTAACTCTCTCAAAGAACTGATATACCATGGATGGCCAAGCTCTATCAGGGAAGTTCCAACACACATCCGTCCATACTACTCGATGAGGGACGAGTTAAGCATCGAAGATGGTCTGATCCTTAAAGGAGATCGCATTGTTGTACCAGAAAACACAACGCGATATCATCCTTAAACAGCTCCATAATAGTCACCTTGGTATTGTGAAGACACAACTGAGAGCAAAGAAAGATGTTTACTGGCCACAGATAAACAAGGACATAGAAACACTATGTAAAAACTGTTCAATTTGCCAAGAACATGCAAATAGGCAGTGCAGAGAACCTCTCATACCATCAGACATACCATTGAGCCCTTGGAGCATTATAGGAACTGATATTTTCTCAATCGACAATAATGACTATCTTATTATTGCTGATTACTACAGCAAATTTCCCATCATTGAGAAACTTCCACAACCCTCACCATCAGCTGTTATTGCAGACATTACAAAGAAGTATTGCAGCATGTTTGGCATCCCAGATGAAATTAGATCAGACAACGGTCCACATTTCTCAGGTCAAGCATACAGAAACTTCACTAAGGACTGGAAGATCAAACACACAACATCATCACCTAGATACCCTAAATCTAATGGTTTCATTGAGAGACAGATACAAACTATCAAGTCAATCATGAAGAAAACAAGAACAGAGGATGTACACCTAGCACTCTTGAGATGGAGAACAACACCGGTAGACAGTAAGATCGACAGTCCAGCAGAACTTATGTTTGATAGAAGAATTAAAGACCTTCTACCATCTAAGGTCCACTTCCGTCCACAACATAGAGACAGCACATATGATCAACTTCAGCATCGTCAGCAAGTTCAGAAATCCAACTATGACAAATGTGCTAAAGACCTACCACCATTACATCCTGGTCAGCATGTGACTACCTACAACCACGACAATGACACATGGTCAAAAGCAACAATCATTTCCAGAAACCCTGAGCCAAGAGCTATACTTTAAGACCAGACAGCAGCAGCAACCTCCTGAGGCGAAACAGAGTGGACATAAGAGAAATCCCACAGAATACAACAGAGCAGAGAATTCCCATGCTTTCAACAGACAATGCAGTAACTCCAGACCTTGGTACCCCACAAAACCAACAAGCGCCAAGGCCGAAATCACAACCAACTCAAGCTAAACCAGGGACTTCCGCAGAACCACCAACACTTTACACCACTCGTTCTGGCCGTACAGTGACACCTCCCAGCCGATACAGACAGTGACATATATATACTCACACTGAGCATTACACATACTTATCCTTTCTCACATGAAACATTTCGTTGGAAATGTTTGCACACATTTTTTTTTCAAAAAAGGGGGGATGTAATATAATACATTAATAATACGAACCACACATTGTAATAATATGCGAATCTTCACATGTACGACATGCTGTAAATAAACATGGCTACAAACTGAACATGCTTTTACTGAGTGCCTTCTGAAACATGTGTGTGCTTGTGTAGATGACGAGGTAATGCTTATATACATACATCATAACATTACATCCATATGTTTCCCAATTTCTTTTGATTTCCATATGTTTCCCAATTTCTTTTGATCTCCATATGTTTCTCAATGCAATGAAAGCTCCTCTTGCTTTTTGTATTCTTATTTTGACAGCATTGTCTGTCCTCCAACTGTATCTATATTGCTGCCAAGATATGTGTACGATTCTACATCTTTTAGTGGCGTTTCTTCAAGTTCAACCTTGTTATCATTTCTTGCATTTATTCTCATTATCTTTATTTGTTCCCGGTGTATTTTCAGACCCACTTGTTGAGACCTCTCATCGAGAATTTTTATTTTGTCTTGTATCTGATTGTGGTTATGGGACAGAAGAACCAAATCATCCATAAAACTAGATTATCAAGCTGTTTAGTCCAATTCCACTGGATACCATTTCTGTTGTGTGCTGTCAGTGTTTTCATAACCCAATCTATTGCTAGTAAGAAAAGAAATGGAGACAAGCAGCATCCCTGTTGCACTGCCTGTCATGAAACATTTCCCATGATTCTTCTCCACCTTTAAAACAAAAGTTTCAAAACAAGGGGCAGTAGCCATGATAGGAGTAATAAACAAATGTAGTGTAATAAAAGAGACTGCCCATGTTGATGCACTTTGTGGGGGAGGGGGGAGAGAACATCGTTGAGTGTACTAGGTTCACTCTGACAGTGAGGCCATGGCGATGATGCCGTTTGGATGGTCACTGGTTTGTATCCCCAGAGTACCTATCACTTCTGCTACTTTTCTGTTGTCTAATATCGTCCTTGAGCGTCCGAGTGGTTAGAGGCAAAAGGACCTGGTTTTTTATTTTCTCTCATAAAGCTGGGATCTAGTATAAATGAAGTTTCTGATATTTTACTTCCCTACTGCAGTATCTGCTATGGAAATCCCTTTACCTTAAACTGCAATATCCTTCTTTGTTTTTTGTTTTTTTTTCTTAAGAGTGCCTACATTTACCTCTTTTAGTTAATTATTTACCACTCACAGGCCTTGAGTTTCTTGATTTGTACATTTCTGTCTTCATGCATTTGTTATGTAAACCAACAAGTGTTATGTAAACCAATAAAGTGTGAATACTTTATATTCACATTCTTCAACGCAATACTATACACAGTATTATGGGCTTTGGCTTATGTGTTCTTTGGCCTATACTTGGAACACAAAATTTATGCAGGGAATAGATCCTGTTAAAAAATATACTACTCGTCAAAAGTCAAGGGCCACTTAGAAAAACCTTGGTTGAAACCATAAAACAAATCTGATATAAACGTAATTGAATATAAGTTTATAAACTAATAAAACGATATTGAATCAGTTTTACAAATAACAGTTCACATGAGATAAAGGACGTTTCGGGTCCTACCCTTTGTCAGCCACAAACAGGTGACAAAGACAAGAATTACATATAGTAATAGGTACTACAATACTATGTATCAAGACGGAAAATTGGAAGAAGTAATTAAAGAAATGGATAATTATAAGTTGGACTTATTGGGTGTCAGCGAGTGTAGATGGACGGGGAAGGGCATAAAATATATTTCAGAAGAAAAAAAGCAAATTATATACTCTGTGTAGTAATGATAATCGTCACACAAAATTTAATGACACAAGCAGCAAAATAGCTTATCAGCTGGGTACCTATCAATGAGAGGCTAATATTAGTTAGATTTCAGACACGATTTTTCAAGCTCTCAATTGTACAATGTTATGCACCAACTAACGACGCTCTTGATACCACAAAAGATGACTTCTATGAAGCACTTCTAAGTACCATCAACACAATACCCAAGCATGACATAATAGCAGTCATGTTGTAATTGACAACAACGATGGAGTACAAAGTTATCTCGGTACATGGCATAGGCTGAATCAAAAAAAACTAGAACTTTGTGAAATATCAAATGGCAGACACCATCTTTCCACATAAAATATCCACAGATAACATGGAATTCACTGATGAGATACTAAGAACCAGAAACCTTCACCAACCCTCCCACCATCCGCTGTTATTGCAGACATATCACTTCTGCATAAGCGCTAAATTTCGCTCATCAGTTCAAGACGTCAGAGCATACAGAGGTGCAGAGATCGGAAGCGATCATAACCTCTGCATAGCTAAACTGAGAATTAAACTGAAGAAGTTATACCAACAGAATAAAAATAGAAGAATAGATGTACACAGACTGCAATCAAATGATATAAAGGAGGAATATAATGTCAAAATGAACAACTATTTCGATGCTTTAGGCAAAATTGACAACGATATCACCACCAAGACAATCGATACTAAATGGGAACAACTGAGAACAGCAATGACAAAAGCAGCAGTAGCGACCACCGGATACCTAGTACATAAAAAGAAAAAATGGATGAGAGAAGATACTTGGGATAAAATACAAGAAAGGAAAACAGCAAAACTTAAACTACTAGCGGCAAGTACACATAATGCAGTTGAATCTTGCAAACTATCTTATAACTTGTTAAATAAAGAAGTGAAGACAAAAACTCGAAGAGATAAAAGACATTTCATCAATGAACTGGCCGTAGAAGCTGAAATGCTGCAAGAACTGGTAATAGTAGGTGCCTTTATCAAATTACAAAACAACTATGTCACCAGCCTACTGCTATGGAAACACCTGTTAAAGGTAAATTAGGGAATTCAATACCACTTCGTCTGTTTAATTCAAATGTTATCTCAGTGTTAACATACGGCTGGGAGAGTTGGAAAATAACAAAATCATTGGAGAACAAGCTGAATACATTCGAGAACAAATGTCTTAGAAAACTCATGAACATCAGTTGGAAAGAATTCAAGACTAATCGACAAATAAGAGAAGACTCTAGGCAGAAATATGTCTCCGACTATATAAGGAAAAAAACGATGGTCATATATCGGTCATGTCCTACGAATGCAAAACAACAGAATACCACTACAGGCGCTCACTTGGGTTCCTGAGGGTAAGAGGAAAAAAGGTAGACCAAAAGAAACACTCAGAAGAACAATAATAAGAGAAGGAAGAACGTTGGGCCTAAATAATGTGCAAGAGCTAAGAGGAGTGGCGTCACAACGAACAACCTGGAGAGCACTGGTTTCTGCCTTATGCGCCGTGTTTGGTGCTTAAAGAATTTATTATTTATTATTACTACAAAAACATATGATGATAAGAAACAATACAAAATGAGCGATACAAGCAGATGGAAAAAGTACAATGATAACACAAGAAAATTGAAAAACCTAACGGAAATACCAAAGCAAGAAATTAAATAATAAACGAAACGAAAAAAATAGAATGAACAAAGTAATTATTCATTACCAGTTTTACAGCAGCCCCTTTATTTATAAACGTAATTGGTATCAGTCAAAACGGCATTTATTTAATACCAAATTGACATGTGACGTAAAGAAATGGAAACACACATTCAAACGCAGTGAAGTGTGCCCCCTACCTTTTCAAAAGTCACACAATAGATATTGGACAAATAGACATTTCAAAATCGGGTATGACCACCGTTTGCAGCAAGGCATTCAAGGTAGCGTAGACGCATCGAGTCCACAAGGGTCCGAAGAGTATCCTGAGGAACAGCTTGCCATTCCTGAAGCAGAAATGCAGTCAGCTGTGCAACATAACATCCATTGGCAGGGGGTGATTTGTTGACAATCTTCGACCAAGGACATCCCAGAGGTGCTCAATCGGAGAAAGGTCAGGTGAATGAGCTGGCCACGCCATCCTGATGATTCCACGTTGCTGAATAAACTCATTCACCACACGAGCTCGATGGGGTCGAGCGTTATCATCTTGGAGGATGGCATTACCACCTATGGCTTCCAGAGCAGGCTGAACAATTGGTCTCAAGATTTCGATCCTTTATCTTGGGCCGGTCAAGTTGCCTTGGATGATGTAGAGTGGGGTCCTGCCGTGTCTGTAAAAGCCTCCCCAGGCCATGATAGACCCCCTACCATAACGATCCACCTCTCGAATTGTGTCATCAGTAAATCGCTCTCCTGGTCGTCTCCAAACTCGAATCCTGCCATCATTGAATGACACAGTGAAGCGAGATTCATCAGTGAAGAGAACTTGACTCCATTGTTGCCTTGTCCATCGGATGTGCTCGCGACACCAAGCAACACGGGCTCTGCGATGAGCAGGAGTAAGAGGGATTCTGGCTGCAGGACGTCGAGCAGCCAGTCCAAATTCATGTAAACGTCTGCGAATGGTGCTTTGACTGACATTAACGTTTACAGTTATTCTCAGCTGACATCTTAGAGTGGAACAAGTCACTGTTCGATGGCGCAGGGCTGACAACAAGAGGTACCGGTCATCATGTCTATTGGTGCATCTAGGGCGACCTGGCCAGTGGCGATCCTCCACACTTCCTGTGGCCTGAAATCTCTCCAAAATTCTTTGGATAGTAGAGTGTGACACTGCAAGCCGTCTAGCAACCTCACGGACAGATAAACCACTTTCAACCCACGATAAAATTAGCAGACTCCAAAATCAAGCAATGAGAATTATAGCGGGAGGCATGAAGTCAACACCTATAAAGGAACTCGAAAAGATTACTTGCCTCCAGCCAATGACAGATAGAAGAGACTGCAGGGCTCAGCAACAGGCCGAAAAATTCAAAAGACTAACAGACCACCCAATGTGCCATAGAATAAATGCTCTTAGAAGGCAAAGACTCAAACGAAGTAATTTTGTAGAATCAACCAAACCACAAATGAGAGCAGTATCCATAGATGAAATATCCACTGTTAAACCCATCTACACTGTATACAAGCTTCCAGTTTGGAAACAAAATCGTTTCCCTAAAATGATAGAAAACATTCCTGGAATTGAAAGTAAAAAGAGCCAAACTGCAACAGATAGAAAATCCATAGCGACAAAATACATAGAGACACATTATCCACGCAACACCTGGACCCATGCGTACACAGATGGATCAGCAACAAATGCAACAGAAAATGGAAGTGGGGGTGTCTTTCTGACCTTAAGCACTGGTGCAGAAAAAAGGCTGTCAGTGGCGACAGGACGATTCTCCAGCAACTTCAGAGCAGAGGCAGAGGCCTTGAAAACTGCAGAAGAGGTTATATTGACAGAAGAAAGGGCAGAGAGACAAGTTGCTTTCTTTACTGATGCACAGTCAGTAATTGCATCGTTGAAAAGCCAAAATAATACAGACCTGGATGATCTCAGAGTAGTGCTCCACAAACTTTGTCAACGATTCAAAAGTGTTGGGATCCATTGGATCGCATCTCATTGTAACATCGCAGGCAATGAAGAGGCTGACAGAATGGCAAAAGACGGTTCACATCTACCTCAGCCTGATGCAAGCATAACTTTTGAGGAGGCAAAGAGTTTTATCAGAATTAGTTACAGAAACAAATGGAATGTAGAACATCCAGGGCACACACAGAATGATGCTTACTACCAGCTCCACAGAAGAGAACAAGTGGTAATCTTCAGACTTAGCACTGGCCACAACAGATTGAGATACCATCTATTCAACAAGCTAAAGATAGGAACTACCGATCAGTGTAACTGTGGCACTGATAAAATGACTGCTGAACATCTGCTTCAAAGTTGCCCTTTATATGTGGTACAGAGAAAGTGCATATGGCCGACGCCAGCTCCTTTCGTGGAAAAGCTTTACGGGGATTCAAATAGCCTCAAACTGACTTCTGCTTTCTTTGAGAACATTCAAGTGGACGTCTGAGAGTGTAAGAAGAAGAACCCACACTATAGCCCTCATTCTTTGTAAGGTGTCAAGACTTCTTCTCGGTGGCATGGTTTTTGCAAGTGATGAAACTACCCTAAGTCTGCTGATTGTAAAACAAATTAAGAGTGAACTCTGTTCACGAAAAGTCGCCATTGCATGTGGAATGTCAATCAGCACGATTACTTCACCTGTTTGGTTCTACGGAAGTTTGAAAAAACAGATTAAAAATGTGAATTTATGGTCAGCAAACCAAATTGCACGTGATCACCATGGTTGTCGGTGAGTTGTTTTTATGCTTAACGTGCATAGAGGACTGTCAGAGGAAGATATTGCACCTATTTTTACTAAAAACTTCCTTCATTTAATCATTCTATGCGCTTATATAAAAGTGTATTGAAAATAATAGGGTGGCCCTTGACTTTTGACGAGTAGTATACATGAGTGGGTGTGGTGAAAGGATTGTCCTGTACACATTTTCCGGGTTAAAGTGTATACATTTTCAACAGTTACAAAACACGTTTAATATATCCCCAGAACTAAAGCATTCTTATACTTAGCAACAATTTATGAGGCCATTTCAGCAGTCATTGAGATGGATGGTTCTTGCGTTCTTGGGCCTCAGTTGAAGGTAAGTTCAACTCATCTTATCTTTCAGTTGTATCTGCATGTGAGAACCATAGATTGTATTTGCAACAAGTACTTTACATATTTTTTTCCTCAACAGTGTACTTTGTTTGGTTTTAAGGACTAACTTCATTGCACACGCACACTCCATCAGTGCTCTAATCTCCTCCCTTAGATCACACAAGGATGATCTCAGCGCAGTGCACGAACTCCGTAGCACCGGCGAGAATCCCAATGTGTGTATATAGGAATCGCATATTCTGTAAATATGTGTGTGGTATGTCGGTTTCTAATTTTTAAATTTTTGCTAGGGCAGCTGCCTTACAGCCTACTCTTTACGATTTCCTACTGCCATGGGATTGTTAACATGAACAACTTGCACATAGGACCTCCTATTTTTTTTGTCCTTATCCAAGAAGGCTAGGCACCTGATCTCACTACCCAAGACCGGGGGAGTATGACATCATTAGGACAACTGGTTCTGAAAAAATATTTCCACAAATTATATTCCCTCAACTGGGAATCGAACCCTGTACATCAAGAAATCGAGTCGGCACCATACTTCTTTGCCACTCTGACCCCACAAGTGTACATGAAATTCTGCTTGTATTACTTGTACTGTTGATGCTATTTACAACTGTTAGGTACTAGATTGTTTGTGCTACACTTTGTTTTTGTATATTTAGTGTCTGTACATCAGCAATGCACTACAGACTGTCCTTGACATGATGTATGCGACTTACAACCACGTGTACTTACAATGGCCATCCCATTAATCCTATTATATTATTTTCTAATCCCGACATTCGGTCATAAATTTTATGTATTCGTTATTGCAGTGCAGTATTGTACAGTACAGAAATGATATGGTACAATTTGTGCATTCCATAATTTCACTATATACAAAGAATAAAATTAGTGTTAAAATATAACAGTGATGGAAGGCATGGTCCCTGGAAAAAGGGGAAGGGGTCGACCTAGACGACGGTGGACCCAGGACATCACAGAGAGTCTGAACTTGTCTTTGGCTGATGCAGGTCGACTTACCCAGAATCGTGATGCGTTCAGAGCAGCTGTAATGAAGACAACGTTCTGGAAAGAATACGTCACATGATGATGATGATATAACAGAACAGACCCACACATTTTAGCATTCTCGCATATTAATAGTTACCATGGTAGACTCCACTCCAGCCATTTTAGTTTGTTCAATCTGGCGGAAAATCTGTAAAACGTGTTTTTTTAGGGTGCTTGGATAAATAAGTCAAGCTGTTGCCCATTCAATATACCTCTGCTGGTGAGTCCAGAGCAGTGTTTCTCAACCCTGATAGTAGCAACGCCCCCTTTTGACAACTAATATTTTAAAACGCCCCCCCCACCCTTTTAACACCCCCTTTCTCTTTATCGCGCGCGCGCACACACACATACGCACACACACACACATATATATATATATATATATATATATATATATATATATATATATATATATATATACACATATTCCACCATACTTTTAAAAAAGCTATCTTTTCTTATAATATAAAGAAAAAGAGAAATCACATTTTTAAAAGCATAGTTATATAAAATATGAGTTTAAGTACGGAATTATATACACCACAAGTTCATTATCCTTGAATTACAAATTGGCAGAGCAAATGATATAAAATGTGTTCTTACAACTCTATAACTATCACATTCATAATCACATCATTTTAATAGCGCTTAAATGACTGGATATATATCTTCAGATATGAATATTTAAGCCTCTCCTTATGCAACCACTTTAAACATGAAAAAATTGGAAAAATTATTAGTTAATATTAATGATATAATTATATAAAAATTCACTTACTAATGAAGCTTAATGAGATCCTTGCGCTTGGTTTGATTCAGCCAGTTTTGAGATATTTGGTTCTAAGTTTGTTAAAAGAAGTCTCAAATCTCCTGTTACAAATCTGCAGTCGGTTTCGTTGCTTTTGTAGTAGCAACACTACTGCACTGAACCCCCTCTCCACCAAATACGATGTTGGGAATGCTGTAATTAGCAATTTAGTTTCACGCCAAAGAACGGGATATGCAAGCCTCTGCTGGATCCAAAATTTTTCGTAATGTGTGTGACTGAATCGTGGTTTTGCCTCGAAGTCATTTTGTAGCTCAATTAATTCTTCTTGTAAATGTTGACTAACTTGTTCCACGTCTGATTCAAATGGATTAATCACCCAATCCGGTATTATTAGTTCTTGCAAGTCTTTAAATCTTATGCTCATATCATTTTTAATAGCGTCCAAATTAGTGCAATAAACCTCTAAATCTGAATCTTTAAGCCTGTCCCCACCTAACTGCAGTAAACATGGAAAATGAGAAAGTTCTCGGCGACTAAGATTATTTTTATATAATGTCGATTTGTTGATGAACCCCATGATAATTCCTTTCACTTTAATCAGACTGATCTCATTTCCTTGTAGCATAAGAAGAACCTCATTTAACTTTTCAAATAAATCTGAAAGATAGGCCACGTCGTTTCGCAATACTTCTCTTTTGATGCTAAATTCTTCTTTGATTGAATCCAAAAACTCTACAACAGTATCAAATAATGCCCATAATCTTTTTAAACAGTTACCTTTGGACAACCATCGTACTTCCGTGTGTAAGAGAAGACGTTCAAACTCTTCACCATTATCACAACAAAGTTTACGAAATAATCTATCGTTCAACGAATGCCCCTTACTTTTGTTAATAACACTGATAACACAGTTCATTGATTTGTGGAGTCTGTCACTAAGATGCTTGGCGACTAAATGTTGTCGATGAATAACACAATGAATTAAAAACAATTAAAAACACCTGGTGCCACATATTTTAAGTAGGCCAGAAATCCACGATGACGACCAACCATAGCTGGTGCGCCGTCTGTCGCACATGCGATGACATTGGAAAAAGGAATTTGTTTTACCAACAGAAATGTTTTAAGGGTTTCAAAGATTGATAACCTCTTTGTATCTGCTGTCAGTAGTTTTGCAAATAACATATCCTCTATGATATTTTCATTCTTTATGTATCTCACATATGCGAGCAGCAAAGCTTCGTTATCACGCACGACGCTTTCATCCAACTGTAGTGAAAATTCAGTAGACTGCAAATCAGTACACAGCTGATTTTCAACATCGCTTGCCATCTCATCTATTCTTCTTGAAACAGTATCATTGCTCAATGGAATAGAAGAAATGATGTCACTTGGATTTCTTTCCATCATTGTGCTAATTACCTCCCATACAGCTGGTAAAATTAAAGATTCTCCAATGTTGTGAGGTTTACCACACTTCGCAATCATGTGTGCAATTTTGTAAGATACAATGAGACCTTTATCATTGTGATTATACATTTTTTTACACATATTAGTGACAGCGTTGCGGCTTTCAAACTTTTGTTTTAAATCCTGGAAGTAAGAAATATCTTTGCCAACTTTATCTGAGTGTTTCTTGGTAAAATGCTCGTTAAGCCGTGACGGTTTCATTGCTTCGTTAGAAAACACTTGCTGGCAGAGCAAACACATTGGTAATAGTTCATTTACCGCTGAAGGTACAAAACCGAATTTCAAATATTCAACTGAATATTGTCGACACTTTCTCTTTACTGCTGACATATTGAAAATGTTACTATAATATCACTGCACATACATCTACACCTCGTCAAGCCTCAATACTGACTGGGTTTAATTCTTTACACTCAAAACATGTGGTGTGTTCACGGGCTAATCAATGTTTGACGGGAATGTGTTTCCAGAAGAAAATATGGTCGAGAGTGGAGAGAGAGAAGGTTAGCTTGGGTGTGTCGAGAGGCTAACAATTGTTTCGAGTGTTGAAGGGACATAAATCTCCGCCTACTGTCTTCTGACAATGGTAACATCCCAGGTACTTTAAAATTTGCTTTTGGAATCCTTGAAACACTCCATGGGACGCAGTGCAAATAAAAACTATCGTGTTACAAGCTATGCGAAGGGGAATATCTTTTGTAATTGTTTCATATTGATTCTTGTAAAAATGTACACAACGCACCCCTTAATGGAAGTAGCGACCCCCAATCATTGCGACCCATCAGAACGCCCCTAGAAATCTTGAAAACGCCCCCCAGGGGGCGGTACCGCCCCCGTTGAGAAACACTGGTCCAGAGGAACTCGGCTGCGCTGATACAGTCTGGGACCAGAACACATAAATGTGCTATACCTCATGTTCATATATGTCATCTCATACTCTACCTCATCTAGAAAAAAAAGGGAATATATGAAGAGAGGAATGTAAATGGATCAAGTATGCTGCTGAGAACGTTGTTTGCACATATTAAAAAAACAAAAACAAACAAAGATCAGTTTGCATCCAGGGCTTTTAAAACCTCCATAGTTGTCTCTTGCAGGTGGATGTCCCTTTCACCAATGTCATTCTGAAAGCTCTGGTTAAGAATGTGATGTCCACGAAGAATGGGATCAATTTATAGGAGTCACTAGTGTGACAGAGTCATTGTAATTTTATTAAATTTATGTTTTCAGTGATAAGATGTGTATCTCAATGCTTGCTATTAAAACGTTAAAAATTAGTTTTTTTTTCCTGTAGAAAATTCACAGGGTGATTGAAAAGTCACTTTTAATTTTAAAATGTTATATCATCACATATCTATTGGGGACCCAAAGACGCAGCAATAGAGAATGCAGTCAGCGACCCATAGCTTGACTGCTAGCGTCAGGGTCAGCAAACCAGAGCTGACCAAGACCCTACTCCACCTCCACGTGGTGGACCTGGAAACAGGCTGCATCACTGCAGTCTGGCTGAGAGAGTAGGGATCGAAGAGGGAAGGCAAACCCGGTCCCAAAAAATGCCGTGCTGAAGTCGGATGTGCCGGCCGAAAGGTGCAGATATCGCAGCTCCGCTGTAAACAGACACAACGCAACCAACGTCCTTTTCAGGACGAACGAGGAAGAAGAAGATATCTATTGGAGATACATGATACAGATGTCAAAATAAGGAGCAATAACTGGCATTTAATATGTGACTAATAAGTTTTATAATTTATTTATTTAATTTTTTTTTAAATTTACAGCAGCGTTTCTCAATCTTTTTGGCCTCAGGACCCCTTTACACTCTTAAAAATTATTGAGAACCCCTAGAAGCTTTTGTTCATATGAGTTAAAACTTAAATCGTGAGAGAATGAGAGTGAAAGATGGTCTTTTATATTTGGACATTCGCCCTAATATTACCGATGGGCCCTGTTTCTAAGTTGAAAGGCGCATGTCTTGTCAAAACAAGACAAAATGTTAACTTAAAAAAAAGGGCAAATAACATCTCAAGATTATGATAAAATGGTTTTGACCTCGCGGACTCCCTGAAATATAATAAGATCTAAAATGGCCAACAAGAGATAGCCCAGATTGCTGCCAGCTTTGAAGTCATGTGCTGAACAGGCCGGATTTACGTTGAGCTGTAATGTTAATGTAAAATAGCATTTTATGTAATAAAACAGCAGATAATTCTCTTTATTTTGATGGTTTTTTTCATTTAAGTTACTTGTATAGAAGTGATGAAATAAAAATATTCTACTATATTACTACAAGTTTCTATGTTGTTGGAGTTGGATCTGTTTTATGTAAATTTATTATCTTAAAAGTTTGGTACAGCAGTTTTACTAGTATCCTTCGCTCTTTCATTTGGAGATTTTAACCACAGTATCACAAAAGTTAAAAATCCCATAAATCCCTCTGAGGAATTTGTTCACTTATTCAGCAGAGGGGTATCTGAGGATGCAAAGAAAGAACAACAGCTCCCATCATGCATGTGGGGTGAGATTGGGTCTGGTCTTAGCAGAGTTGTCGTCAAGTCTTTCCTAACGAGTCTCAAGTTAAGTCTCTTAGTGCAAGACTCAAGTTGAGTAGCAAGTCCCTAACACTGGCTTCAAGTTGAGTTGCAAGTCGAGTCCCGAGTCCAGCCTCATTTTAGATCTAACACTGTTTATAGTCACAGTCGCGCTTTATCAAACAATCACATTGATTACTACAGTTAATAATGAAAAATATTAATATATATTTGAGTACTTTTACTATTTTATTTACTGACTTTTTATTCGACCAGTAATTTTTTCGTATTACATTTTAGTAATATTATCTTAAGTATACTGGCTGCCACGCTACCCCCACCCCACCAACAAAACCATCCAGCCTACAATGGAATGGATAGAATAATACACTTGGTCAGCACTAAATCGGAAGCTTAAGCGAATGTGCAGGTTAAGGATATATGCTGTAGTTTTTTCCCACCCGCCAATAAATGCACACATTATGTTCTCTCTCTCTCCCCAAGGCAGAATGGTAATGTTTACAGTAGCCAAAGAATAATATTGTCCTGTCAGTCGCTGTGTCTGCACATGTTTGTCTAGCAGCAGTGTCCAATTATGCCTGATAATATGAAGTAAAATGTGTTTGCACAATGGAATTCTTGTAATGTTTGGATGGTAGCACTTAACGCAGGAGCATTTTTTCCCCAAATTAATCACGAGTGCATTATGAATGAGAGCAGTGAGTCGTTTCACCAGAATTAGCAAGTCTCGAGTCGAGTCACTAATGCCTAAATGGCAAGTCGTCTGGAGTCTAGTTGCTGTGGTGACAACACTGTGTCTTAGCAAACTCATCATGGAAAACATTAATTCAAACATCACTAGAGCAAGAGCTGAAGAAGTGCTTTGATGTGTGCTTCCTGCATAGGAGCTAACTTTAGGAGGCAAGGAGAGAAATTCATTCATTCACTCACTTACAGCCACGAGGATGAGGCATGTTGTACCTTTACGTCACTAGCAGACTCCAATTTGGGATTGAAGTGGAATGACAAGATCACTAATGTGGAACTAATGACAAAAACTAGACAAGCGCCAGTAGAACAAGAAATTAGAAAAAGATGCTGGAGATGGGTTGGACACACATTGAGAAAACCTGTTGATAGCATTACTAGACAATCCCTATTCTGGAACCCCCAGGTTAAGAGGTAGAGGAAGACCAAAGAACACATGGAAGAGAGAACTGGACATGGCGTGAAGGGGATGAAGACGTCATGGAAAGACCTTGAGATGATGGCACGGGACAGGAAGACTTGGCATAAGTTTTTTGAAGGCCTGTGCTCCTCTGGGAGTTAAAACGTGAAAGAAGAAGAAGAAGCAGGTTCCAGTTTGCCATGCGTATGTAGAGATAATGGTATATTTTCATTTGTTATTATTCATTTAATCAATCAATCAATATTCTTTAGCTCCACAAGAAGCGTAGACCTTCAGCAAACACATGCCAAGTCCTCCTGTCACGTGCCTATAGCTCAAGTTCTTTCCAAATATTCCTTATCATTTTCACTTCAGTCTCCAGTGTTCTTCTCCAATTGTTTTTTATACCTGTCTCAACCTGAGAGCTCCAAAACAAGAATTGCCTTGTAATGCTATCAATAGGTTTCCTCAATGTATGTCCTGTCCATCGCCAGTGTCTTCTTCTCATCTCTTGTTCCCCTGGCACTTGTCTGGTTCTTGTCATTAATTCCACATTGGTAACCTCATCATTACATTTTAATCCTTCTATTCTATTCAAGCACCCATTTACGAAAGTCTGTAGCTTTTTGGTAACTGTTTTCTTTGTTCTGCATGTTTCAGAGCCATACAGTATGACTGACTTGACATTTGAGATGAAGATTTATAATTTCTGTGTTGGATTTGGTTTCTCTTGATCTCCATATGTTTCCCAATGCAATGAAAGCTCCTCTCGCTTTTTGTATTCTTATTTTGATATCCTTCCATCTGTCCCTCCAACTTTGTCTATATTGTTGCCAAGATATGGTTATGGTTCTAAATTTGGTAGTGGTGTTTCTTCAAGTTCTTCCTCATACACGTTCAGATATCTACTTGAATATTTTCAAAGAGAGCAGTGGTCAGCTTGAGGCCATTAATGTCTCCATAGAGTTTTTTCCAGGAATGGTTTTGGTGACGGCCATATGTGCTTTATCTGTGGCTCATATGTTGGGCATCTTTGATGCAGATGTTCAGCAGTCATTAACAAAAAAATTCACAAAAAAAAAATGAATGCATTAAACCAACGAACATCCTTCCGTCACTTTCACTCGGTTCTCTCACCCTTACCTAAAACTTGATGTTGTTCACCGTCTGGCGCAACCTTAGGACACTTCTCTACAGTGAATCTGGATTCTTTGGATAAAGCGAATCCCAGCTCTACAAATACAGGTGTTCTTCCACTGTTTTCGGGGAGCGTTCGCTTCACCAGTTAAACTTTAGATTTACTTTTAATGTCACTTCGATCAGGTTTGATAAGCAAGTTTAAACGGGCACACAGAGTTCCGAAAAAAAAAAAAACACACGAGGATTCCCTTAATTTGGAAAAGATGACCAGTGGACAACTGCTCTCAACAGATAGTCTTGGTTCACTATCCACTCTTTCAATAGTGTTGGAAATGTAAATGTTAGTTCTTGCAATTATTCTCGCCGCCAGGCAGCATATACATTTAAATTTGTGGAGCAATATGAACTGGCTCAAAAGCCCAATATATATTTCTAGTCTTTAGGAACCGTTTGTGGGATTTGTATTACTGTCTATCTCTGATGGCATATGCACTGTCAGACGAGTGTTACTTAAAAAAAAACCCCACGTGGTTAAAGATAGGAAATGTCTATGCTTCTCACAAGTATGTCCTTTTTAATAAACGCCAGCAAGTTTGGGTTCACCCCCAGAAATGACTGAATGAAGAAAAAACAACATACAATATACTATACAGAATATGTACTCGTTAAGATCTTACATATTAAACGGCAAGCCTACAGCTTGACTTATTATTATTAAAACTTCCCGTGAGATAAGTTATATTTTTAAAAAATCATAAATCCTCATGAATTTAGGAACACGTGCGTATTCCGTCAACATCTCATGAGGCTTCTAGCATTTATAAGTTAGTTTAGAAAAATATGATCTCGTCTGATTATTTAGCAGTAAAATTAACTTCATTATAGCTACATTATTGTTTAATGCTAGAAATTATAATATTTCTGCTTTCCACTGAAACGCGTCACTAGAAAATAATACAGACTATATAAATTAAGCACTCTGTTCAAAGAAACTAGTTAAAATGAAATAAGCGACTTAACACTTTATCACTTCACAAAATACTAGATATCTATTATATTTATCTCACCCCAGCACTACGGTAACACCACGACTAGGATAATTCACTAGATAGGTAGTTAGAAGCTCGTCACAAATCTGACGAGAACTATGAAATTCGCTATAAAGCTTCATTCACTAGCACGCGTGTTCCATCTACTGAGATGTTGGAGACTGAAATGAAATCAGATTTCAGCTCTAGGGTGGATATTTGAAAACAAGGGCAAACAATCCCACATTTTCTCAAACTCCGAAATCATCTCCCCTTTACGTGTTCAACACCTTACATTTAACATTACCATTACTAGACGTCTTACATAGCTGACACTTCTGCGTTTCCCCACCTCGCGCTGACCAGGCCAACAGTGGGTGCCGTTTGCCGCTGCTATTCCCAGACAGTTGTCTCGAACTGCGACTAAAAGGTGTAAATTATCGCTCCTACCTGAGCGTTCGGCCGATGCACTTTCGTTGTGACCGGTGAAAGATGCAGACAATATGACACCTCTAGGTCTAGCGAAACGAATATTCACAGCTTATATCGACCAGTACGGGGAATGCTGCAGACTTAAGTCTGCTCTATCGTGAGATAAGCGAAAGTCCCAGTTTCGTTTTCACTGACATCTACGCAATAGAATTACGTATCCCAGTATGAGAAAGAACAAGGTAAAGTTTGAGAATACTGAAGAAAATATTTTTCGCACCCGAGTGATGCGAAAAATACAGGAAAAACAAGTACGGAAAGATAATAAAAAATAAAAAAAAATTCGGGTAAGAGAATAGGAAGAAGATCTAGGTAATTTAATGAACAAAACCCACGTGACAGGACGTCCCCCCTTTAGATATGGAAGCACTCCATGTCTACGTTATGGAATTAAATTTCCTATAACCGTAGCTTCGGGGTGTCTGTCTTCTTCCCTCTCATCTTCCCCCTCCATCTCTTTCCAATTCCTACTCATGAAGTCTGTCCCGACGTTTCCTTCCTTTGGAATGTCTCCCATGCGCGCTTGAAAGAGCGTCGCCGCTTCTGACATTTTTGAAAGATTTCCTGTGATAGCGGTGGAATATCCCTGCCACTATCATCATCTTCGTCAGCTCTGGCGATCGTCAGGAGATGGTCGGAGGTCGGCACCGGTCTTTCCAAGTATCTCTTTAAGAGATTTAAATGGAAAACCTTCTCCATTCCTTGAATAGATATCTGGTAGTTAGCCTTAGAAATCTTTTTCAGGACGGTAAACGGCCCTTGCCATCCGATCTTCAGTTGGTTGTTTCCGGTAGGGAGTAACACCAAAACTTTCTCTCCTGCTTCTAGTTCTCTTTCTTTCGCGACTTTCCTGTATCGGTTAGCGTGCTTTGTGCGTGCTCGCTTAAAGTTAGTCGTTGCTAGGTCCCACCCTAGTTTCAACCTTTCCTTTAAAACCGACACATATTTACTTGCTGAGACAACTGTCTCATCCGCCTTCTCGTCTGTCAGAGACTGAAGTAAGGCTTCAAGCGGGCCCTTAATGGGTCTGCCGAATAAGAGTGTAGCTGGCGGAAATCCTGTGGAAGTATGAGGAGATTCTCTGTAGCCAAATAAAGCTCCAGGAATACAAAGATCCCAATCTTCAGGTTTCACTTGTGCCAGTTTACTTAGCATCATGTTGAGGTTTCCATTAGCACGTTCCACGAGCCCATTTCCGGCCGGAGTATATGGCTTAGTGTGGATGTGTTGGGTCCTCAAGATCTTCACGATCTCATCCATCAACAGGTTTCGGTATGGAGATCCGTTATCCGTCAACACTTGTTGAGGGAATCCCAACCGAGTGAAAATCTGCACGAGGGCTTCTGCGACATGCTTGGCATCTGCGCATGTTAGCGGGATAGCTTCTGCCCATAAAGTGCATGTATCGACTAAGGTCAGGATGAACCTGTTCCTTCTTTTAGTCCTTTCGAAAGGCCCTAAAATGTCGATCACAACCCGTTCGAATGGTGTTCCCATTATTGGCATTTCACCCAAAGAGACTGGGGGGTGCTCGTTGCTTGGGTGGCACACGTTGGCACTGGGCACAGGATTTGACATATCTGATAACATCAGTATTTACTCCTGGCCACCAATAATGAGTGGTTATCCGTTGGTTTGTGGCGTTCTGTCCCATATGTCCGCTGAAGGGAAGAGAGTGCCCCATTTCTAGGATTTGGCTTCTGTACTGTTTCGGTACTAGGAGCTGGTTGTAACCTTGATCAGGCTTGCCCGTTCTGCGATACAGTACGCCATCCTTAGAAAAAATGTCCCCGTGCTGTTTGGGTTCCTTAGCCATGGGCAGTTTCCTAAAGCAGGGTGCCAAAGTAGGGTCCTTGTATTGCGCTTCTTTAAGTTCCATGGGTAACAAATTAGGCGCAGGCTCCCGTTCCTTCTTGGTTTGCCCTCTTGTAGTTACTGCTGCCACAATCGGCTCTTCCGGTTTCCCAATACACACGTATCTCCCGCCAAGTATGACTGGGTAGATGGGATCATCCATAACAGCCGCTTTGATCATACCTCTGACAAAATCAGAGTGGATCTCCACCAATGCGATGGGGAGCGCTGTAGGTGCATCACTCTTACGAACTCCACAAAGTTTGACGGTCTCTCCTGTCTCTTGACCGGGTTTAACCAGGTTTCTGGCAACAATGCAATCATAAGAAAGCCCCGTGTCAAATAAGCAAGAAGTTTTAGAACCGTTCAAAGTAACAGTACCTCGCGTTGAGGGTCCATCCCCAACAGGTTGAGAATCACTGTCAATAATTCCGCCTTGCGAGACTGTTAATAAGCATCCGATGCGTTTCGGCTCGGTGTGCTCGGTCTGATCATATGTCCCGTGCTCAGGGGTTCTCCCTTTGCCACCTTGTCCTTTCTGGCTACGCGCTGCCATGTAGGGCGGTCGGGTTGATCAGACTGTTTGGGGTGGTTGGGGTACTTGTTCTTGTAGAACTTGGATTTCTCAGGAGGGGGGTTTTGAGGTCCAGTTTCTCTGTGGTTATTTAGGTTAGAAGCCTGAGAAGATTGCTCTAGGTTATGTTTTCGAAAATGCTCCTCTGTCGGTTTCCGCTTTGTGGCCGGTAGTTCAGCCAGCGCATTATGGTAACGCTCAGACTTCTCTAGGATGTCTTCGAGCTTTTCTGCACCCTGCTCAGCTAGAAATCTCCGGGTATCTGCAGACAAAGTGTTCTTTATTTGTTCTGTTAAAACAAATTCCTCAAGACCTTCATAGGTAGAGGGGAGCTGCGAGAGCTCAAGGCACTTTGTCAAATATCCCTTCAAACGAGATGAGAACTGCTGAAAAGTTTCAGAATTCTCTTTCCGGCTGTTGCGAAACAGTTGCAAAAATTTGCGAGCGTTCATTTCAAAGCGCTCCAGTAACGCTTTCTTCAACAGATCATAGTTGTCTTGTTGGCTGCTTTCCAGTTTGGCGTAAACATCATACGCAGAACTTTTCAAAGCCTGGGAAAGCTTCATGTTCCAACGCGACCTCTCTAAACCGTACAGAGTTGCAATTTTCTCAAATTTTTCTAGCCAAGTGTCAATCTTCTCATTTGGACAAGGGAAAGATTCTAGCGGAAAAGACATAGCAGTGAGATGAGTAGATTGAGTGTTAGAAGGATCAGTTAAGGAGGAATGAGGAGAAGACTCTCCATTGCTGGAGGTAGAGGCAGCACCACGGCTTTGGAACTCTAGAGTTTTAATCGCCAGCTCATGCTGTCGTCGTTGCTCATTTTCTCTTTCCTCATGCTGTCTCTCCTTCTCCTTCTCTCTTTCCTCATGCTGCATCCTGCGAATTTCCATTTCCTCATCCATCTTTCTCTGCTCTCTAGCTTCGGCTGCTTCTTTTTCCTCTTTAGCTTCAGCTGCTTTCCTCTCCGCATCATATCTCTCAAGTTCGTCTCTGACAAATGCTTTCGCTTCCTCTCCTTCCAGTCCCTCCTCTCTCGCTTCGTCCCTGAGGAGTTGTCTAAGTTTTGCCCTCTCGGCCATATTATGTCAGTGACTGAAACAAGTCAAGAAAGAAAAGAAGAAAGGATACACTGGTTCCTACCACTACGAGAAACAAATTTCCAAAAATTCAAAAGATGATATCCTTAACCCTGGGATACCTCCTCCAAAAATAAAAATCTAACTATCGCTGCTATTAATCGGCAATAAAGCACCTAATGCAAAACACGACTACGCCAACTAAATGGTAGTTAAGATTAATCCCTGAAAAATAAGTAGCTACAGTGGAAAAGCAAAATAATTATTGCAAAAATTTCGGAGACAAAAAAAAAATCCCCTTAATTTTAAATCCACTATCAAGTTCACCCCTGAAGACAGTTAGGGTGAGGGAGGCAATTAATCTGGACAAATAGTCCGAAACGCACTCCTTAGCTTTGCTCAAACACCTACTACTTCAGAACCCGTGTGAATGTTATACACTCACGAAACTTTACCAGCGTTTAGTATTACAAAATCAGTAATTAACATATATTCCGACAATCAACCTGTAACTCAAATGTATATTATTCAAAATGCTGTGGGAAAAAAAAAACTTATCAGTTTGTGTGGTCAGCACGCCCAAAAACAGATCGTTAGTCTAGGGGATAAATTTTTTTTTTTTTTTAAAGATACAAAACTCCACAAGACAATCACACTCTTACTCTATATCAGAATAAAGAATCTTACAGACAAAATCCAGATAGACGAGTCCACATTAGTCGTACTCGTCTTCCTATTCTAAGTTCAAAAATCCGTCGGGCGAGACCCCATTTGTCGTATCGCCTTAGGATTTTGGGTTCAATTCCCGGTAACGAGCGACCATTTGTCGTAGATTTTTAGATAGGAGAATTTAAGACTTGGGTTGGTCCCTTCTGAATAGAGTGGAATGAGTGAGAGTCACAGTGTGAGTTAGTAAAGGAAATAGATACCACAAGTGAGATGATAGAATAGTGATAGAGGCTGTCTCTGAGATGCGAGAAAATCTTCTCTCTCTCTCTCTCTCCTATCTTCTACGACAGATTTTTAAGCAGTCAGACAGTCTACCACATATACATCTATTACATATATTATATCTACTCACGGGCACGCACATACACGTGACGACGGTTACACACACAGACGTGGGAAATCTATAACAATGATTATATAAATATTTAGAACGAGCCGACCAGCACACTGATTTAATTTATGGGTAAGTTTATTTATCATTTATTAAACTTACGACACAACATATAAATTTTACATCAAAAGAAAACATATACAAATAGTCATAAAAAATCAAGAAAATGCTACAAGGATGATAGCCCCGTTATGCCCTTAACTCTAGGTTTAGCCCACAGCCCCGTTAGGATGACAGATGATGGCCCAAAGAATTAGAGATGCATATGGTTAGGGTCTAATATTGTCCCCTTTCTAGAAGGTAAGAACTGACTTATGACAGCAGTATCTATTCTAAAGGAACAATTACATTAAGCAGCAAATCTTTCTTCAGGAAAAAATTTCACAAAAAAAAATGAATGCATTAAACCAACGAACATCCTTCCGTCACTTTCACTCGGTTCTCTCACCCTTACCTAAAACTTGATGTTGTTCACCGTCTGGCGCAACCTTAGGACACTTCTCTACAGTGAATCTGGATTCTTTGGATAAAGCGAATCCCAGCTCTACAAATACAGGTGTTCTTCCACTGTTTTCGGGGAGCGTTCGCTTCACCAGTTAAACTTTAGATTTACTTTTAATGTCACTTCGATCAGGTTTGATAAGCAAGTTTAAACGGGCACACAGAGTTCCGAAAAAAAAAAAACACACGAGGATTCCCTTAATTTGGAAAAGATGACCAGTGGACAACTGCTCTCAACAGATAGTCTTGGTTCACTATCCACTCTTTCAATAGTGTTGGAAATGTAAATGTTAGTTCTTGCAATTATTCTCGCCGCCAGGCAGCATATACATTTAAATTTGTGGAGCAATATGAACTGGCTCAAAAGCCCAATATATATTTCTAGTCTTTAGGAACCGTTTGTGGGATTTGTATTACTGTCTATCTCTGATGGCATATGCACTGTCAGACGAGTGTTACTTAAAAAAAAAACCCACGTGGTTAAAGATAGGAAATGTCTATGCTTCTCACAAGTATGTCCTTTTTAATAAACGCCAGCAAGTTTGGGTTCACCCCCAGAAATGACTGAATGAAGAAAAACAACATACAATATACTATACAGAATATGTACTCGTTAAGATCTTACATATTAAACGGCAAGCCTACAGCTTGACTTATTATTATTAAAACTTCCCGTGAGATAAGTTATATTTAAAAAAAAATCATAAATCCTCATGAATTTAGGAACACGTGCGTATTCCGTCAACATCTCATGAGGCTTCTAGCATTTATAAGTTAGTTTAGAAAAAATATGATCTCGTCTGATTATTTAGCAGTAAAATTAACTTCATTATAGCTACATTATTGTTTAATGCTAGAAATTATAATATTTCTGCTTTCCACTGAAACGCGTCACTAGAAAATAATACAGACTGTATAAATTAAGCACTCTGTTCAAAGAAACTATACTGAAGCACATTAAAAACGCACCACTATTATATATACTGATGCCGAGAAGCTGGCAAAAAAAAGTGTGGGAATGGATTTTCCCCGTGTTTGCCATGCGGTAGAGAGCGAATGGCTGCTGGAATGGAAAGTGCAAGATTCAACCCATGGGTGTGTGTACAGACTACATGAAAACGATGAAAGTTACACGTGCAACACGATTCTCAACAGCTATGACCCTGAAAATGTGTACGCGTTGTGGCAGTATACTCGGTATAAAAAGGCCGTTGAGACAAAACACCCAGTACATGTGCTTGAAATGCCACGACTATCTGAAAACGACCGCCAACGAGCCATTGGTATGTTGGAGACCGGAATAAGCTCACGGGCCATTGCCAGAAGGATGAATTGCCACCACAGCACTATTGTACGTCTCAATAAACGTTACGGAACCACTGGCAGTGCCCGGGATAGACTTCGGAGTGGCCAACCACGAGTTACTACCCCTGCGCAAGATCGTCATATTGTGCTGAGTCACCTAAGGAATTGACTCTCCCGGCAAGTCAAACAGCAAAAGCAATAGTGGGTAGACATGGGCAAGTCTCTCGAATGACAGTCATACGACGACTCAGAGATACAGGCCTTACTGCAAGACGACCTTATGTTGGGCCAAACTTGACTCACAGACATCGTTAGCAGCGCCTGCAATGGGCAGAGCAACATATCAGATGGACTAGACTGCAGTTGAATGCTGTCCTATTCACAGACGAGAACAGATTCAACATATCCTTTGCAGATGGACGTATGCGGATTTAGCGACGGTGTGAAGAGGGCTTTGCAGATTGCTGTGTCAACCGATTTCGAGGTGGCAGTATTCACATTTGGGGAGGATTCAGTTTTCACCATCGCTTGGCTCTTCACGTCTTCCGTGGAAATGTTAATGCTGTGACATATCGAGATGAGGTTCTGGATGCACTGGTTGCTCCTGCGTTCACAATTGATCCAGACTTGCAGCTTCTCCAGCAGGATAACGCACGTGCATTTTTTTGTATTTTGGTTTTCTCCCTTGCCTGCACAGAATGCAATGAATTTCATAACAATCAAATGTACAAATTAATGACCAGCATGGATTCATAGGAAAATGAATAAAGATTCCAAATATGTAAACTTGTACACACTTATATTTACATTTCACACTCTGTTCCCGGATTATATAGGTGGTGCGTTTTTAATGTGCTTCAGTATAGTTAAAATGAAATAAGCGACTTAACACTTTATCACTTCACAAAATACTAGATATCTATTATATTTATCTCACCCCAGCACTACGGTAACACCACGACTAGGATAATTCACTAGATAGGTAGTTAGAAGCTCGTCACAAATCTGACGAGAACTATGAAATTCGCTATAAAGCTTCATTCACTAGCACGCGTGTTCCATCTACTGAGATGTTGGAGACTGAAATGAAATCAGATTTCAGCTCTAGGGTGGATATTTGAAAACAAGGGCAAACAATCCCACATTTTCTCAAACTCCGAAATCATCCCCCCTTTACGTGTTCAACACCTTACATTTAACATTACCATTACTAGACGTCTTACATAGCTGACACTTCTGCGTTTCCCCACCTCGCGCTGACCAGGCCAACAGTGGGTGCCGTTTGCCGCTGCTAATCCCAGACAGTTGTCTCGAACTGCGACTAAAAGGTGTAAATTATCGCTCCTACCTGAGCGTTCGGCCGATGCACTTTCGTTGTGACCGGTGAAAGATGCAGACAATATGACACCTCTAGGTCTAGCGAAACGAATATTCACAGCTTATATCGACCAGTACGGGGAATGCTGCAGACTTAAGTCTGCTCTATCGTGAGATAAGCGAAAGTCCCAGTTTCGTTTTCACTGACATCTACGCAATAGAATTACGTATCCCAGTATGAGAAAGAACAAGGTAAAGTTTGAGAATACTGAAGAAAATATTTTTCGCACCCGAGTGATGCGAAAAATACAGGAAAAACAAGTACGGAAAGATAATAAAATAAAAAAAATTCGGGTAAGAGAATAGGAAGAAGATCTAGGTAATTTAATGAACAAAACCCACGTGACACAATAGAACAGTGTTTTTCATAGTGGGCGGTATCATCCCCTAGGAGACAGTGGGATTACCTGGGGGGAAGGGCACTGAGTGGCTAGGGTGCGAACCACTAATCTAAAGAATACTTTTTAAAATGTAGATAAGGTGGGCACTGGGAGTTAAGGCACTGAAAGGTGGCCTGAAAATGTTTGAAAACCACTGTTTTTGAACAAGGACTACTTAATAAAGCTATCCCCTGGCTCTCTTAGTAGGTGCCCTATCTAATGCTAACGTGTTTTGTCTTCACCTCTTATTTCCGTGATATTTGTCTAGTTATTTCCATGCGCTCCACATTGGTGATCTTATCTTCTCATTTCAGTCCTTCTGTTCACTGCAAGCACCTATATATGAAAGTATGTAACTTCTTGCTTGTTGTTCTGCATGTTTAAGAGTGGTACAAAAGGATTGACCTGACATTTGAGTTGATGGTTTTGATTTTAATGGTCAACTTGTTTTGTTTTTATTTCCGTACATTTCTCAATGCCATGAAAGTTCTTGCCTTTTGTTTTCTAATTTTGGTATCTAAATTGGTTTTGGTTTGGTTTTAAGGACTATCTTCATTGCACACGGACATCTCCATCAGTGCTCCGATCTCCTCCCTTAGATCACACAAGGAGGATCTCAGCACAGTGCACGAACCCCGTAGCACTAGCGAGAATCCCATTGTGTGTGTATAGGAATCACACAATCTATAAATATTGTTGTGGCGGGTAGGTTTTCCTAATTTTGTAAATTTACCACCAGGGCAGCGTCCATATGGCCTACTTTAACGATTTGCAACTGTCAAAGGATTTTTAACGTGCACAACTTGCACACGGAACCTCCTATTTTTTTTGCCCTTATCTGAGAAGGCTAGGCATCTGATCTCACTACCAAGGAGACTGGGGGAGGGGGAAGTATGACATTAGGACCACTAGTTCTGAAAAAAATTTCCATAAATTATATTCCCTCAACTAGGAATCGAATCCGGTACCTCTAGAATTCGAGGTGGATGCCATACCTCTTAGCCACTCCAGCCCCCAGGTATCTATATTACTTTTTTCCAACTCTGTCTGTATTAATGAAAGGACATTTTTAGAGTTCACATCATGTAGGAGTGTTACTCCAAGTGCAGCCTGCCTATCAGTTGCCTCAATTACATTCAAACAGTTCTGTCTTCTTTTATCCAAAAACCAAAATGTTCTCAAAATCAGAAGTTTCTTTGGGCTACTTTTCTAACATGATTTGGATGACACCTGGAAACTGAACAAAATCCGGTTTCCAAAACACATCTGTCCCCAACGATTTTGGATGAAAGGGTACAGACCTGTAATATGTGTCTGTTCTACATGTATGTTTTCAACCAAGTTTCTGTGACCTGTCGTCGGGTACTTTCATTTGTTACTTCCCATGTGGTTACGGTTATAGCACTGTATAGCCGGGTCATTGGCTAAACCTAATCATCATGCTATTTTGTTAGAGTACATTGAATTCCATCCTGTGTAGCTCGTGTGAGTCTCTGAAGAGACAAAAAGAAAATAGGACAACTACACCCTCAGACAGTGGGCTGGCAACCTCACCATGTAGAAATAATTGCCACAGAAACCACTGCTGTAAAAGCATATGAATGCTTGGTGCATTTTTCCTGCTGTGGGAAGGGGGGAACGGAGGCATGGAATGACCATTTACAGTGGTGGCTGCATGCTTCGTATGGAGTGCAAAATAAATTGATGATGATAATGCCATTGAATTCCATTTCTGTTGGTCCCTGTCCCTGTCATTGTATTCATAATCCCGTCTATAGCCAGTAGTAAAAGATATACTGACAAGAGGTATCTCTGCCACACTCCAGTTCTAATGTCAGAGGGTTCTGGAAGTTATTCTTCATGAAGAACTCAGTATTTCAAATTTATTATGTTTGTTTTTAAAATGGGGGAATCCATAGTGCCTCATCAGTTTCTGAAGTGATTATCTGTCTAAACTGTCAAATGATTGTTCATAGTTGACAAATCCAGTGTAAAGTGGTGAGTGCAATTCCAACGCTGGTCAACTATTAGGTGCATTTGATAGCTTACAAGGCAGTCATTATTCTGGAGACCCCAGGTTAAAATAGATAGAGATAGATTGAAAAATACATGGGACAGAGAAGTGGAGATAGAAATGTCAGGACTAAAGAAGATAATGGAAAGACCTTAAATGGATGGCTCAAGATAGGAGGACGGCA
The DNA here is from genome assembly GCA_024509875.1 of Oreohelix idahoensis. Taxonomy (NCBI): domain Eukaryota; kingdom Metazoa; phylum Mollusca; class Gastropoda; order Stylommatophora; family Oreohelicidae; genus Oreohelix; species Oreohelix idahoensis. Next base: position 755,159 of record JAMPIV010009136.1, read on the forward strand.
TGAAATTTGTTGAATTTCTATGTTCGTTGTGGATCGGAAGGGTGATGATGATAGTGCATTTGCCTCTGCTCATCGACCATCTGAGCAGAGAGTCTTGCCTGTTGAATCAAATTTTCTGTCATAATTATGATATTCAGTGTCATTTTATTGTCAATTTTGGTGTTTTATTTGTGTCAGAGCATTTGAAATTGATTGTACTTGGTGATAGCTGTTTACAGCAGAGTTTGTTTATTAACTATTTACATTTTAATTATTTTGTTGTTGTGAGTTTTCATATGTTTAAAAAAAAAATCCAATTTGACTTGTTTTCCAAATTATTTTTTATGTCATAATGCTGTAGATTTTAATTTTCATGTGAATTATTTCTTTTGCTTTATAATTTTTCTTTGTTTTTGTTTATTAAGTATTTTAGATATTTTTTAAACTATATTTATTAAGGTAACTACTCATTTATTCCTTTTTGGCTTGCAGTTTTTCTTAAAAAGTATTTCTGGTGTTATTATTATTACTATTACTTACTAGTGGAGATGGTCTTTAAGTATTTTATAAAATCATCATTAACCTTCGGTTTCCTAAGGCTTTTAACAGATTTGTGCCAAGCCTTGGTGCCGTGTGCAGTCCGTTCTCAAGAGCTTTTCATGTCTTCTTGATCCCTTTCATCCCTGTCACCAGTACCCCTCTCCTGGTGTTTTTTTTTTGGGACTCCCTCAACCTCTTTTTACCTCGGGATTCGAGAATAAGGATTGCCTTGTAATGCTATCACCAGGTATTCTTAGTTGAGTATCCTATCCAGCATTAATTTATCAGCTTTCCAGAACTCATGTTTTTCAGGTCATATGTCAGAGTAGTTTATGACTAGGAAGAGTTCATTTTGCAGGTGTCAGTGGTGACCATGTCGCTTATGATGTGGGGGTGTTGCTGCCTGCAAGTACCTATAGGTCAGTTTCAGCTGAATTATTAGTGGTATTTGTTCTTTTATTAACTTTTTGTTGTGCATCTTCCGAATGTTGATAAAAATCTAGTTATGGTTTACATTTTCTGGCAGATGTAAAAATCGGCACTCACCATGAGTTGCTTAATGTGTACAATAAACCAGGCAGGTCCCAGTGGAAGAAGAGGTGAGAAGAAGACGCTGGTTGTGGACAGGACACATGTTACATTGATAGTGTTACAAGGCAGTCCTTGTTCTGGATTCACCAGGGTAAATGAGGTAGAGGAAGGCCAAAAAACAGATGAAGAAGGAAAAGAAAGGTATAGAGAAGGCATGGAAAGATCTTAAGCGGATGGCACAGAACGTAAGAATCTGGGTTAAATTTGTTGAAAATTATGCTCTTTTGGGAACTGAAGCGTAGTGTTGATGATAATGATACCACTTGCCACAGTTTGTATCATTATCAATTCCCTTTCGCTGCAGCTGGTCACTTTGCAGAAAGCCTGCAACAACGGTCGTTAACAATTTGTTTTACATTATGAGGTTGGCTGCCGCATGCCCAAGCTCATCTTAGTCGCCTCTTACAACATGACTGAGGGATATTAGTCCTGCTCTTTCTTTATCTCTTCAGAGACCCCAATTTGAACAAAACATGGCACAGATTACACTGACTAACAAAAAAAAAATTTTTTTTTTCTTTCTCTAACATTTCTATGTTTTTCTGGTCAATTTTAATGCGCTGTTTTTAAATCTGCAAACCGTTTTTCTCTATCAGGTCGGGATCTCTAGAAATACGCAATTGAAGTTTTTTAACAACGCATACAGTATTACAACATCATGTGTACAATAAGTATAACAGTTATGTAGGCTTGAATTTCTTTGCAGTCGACTTTCGTCGGTGAATGGCATGTGGTACATCATGATGAAGCATCCAACAATAATCGGCAAGCATGGTCACACTCCACCGTCCTTGATAACGTGACTCCATTACGGCGATATCTTGATGGAATCGTTCTCCATGTTCATTGCTGATTTCGCCAAGATGCGAATCGAGCAAATGGATTTTGAGGGACATGTTACAGCTCATAATTCTGTATGCATCTATGCACTGCTTAACAATATGCACATAGTCGACAGATTTGTGATTTCCCAGAAAGTTATCGACGATCGATTTGAATGCCATCCATGCGCGAAGTTCACTACCATGTAACAAGTTCTCGAATTGTTTGTCTGCAATAACTTTCCTAATCTGAGGTCCTACAAAGATACCTTCCTTTATCTTTGCATCGCTAATTTGCGGAAACTTTTCTCGATGATAAGTGAAAGCTTTGCTTGTTTTATCTAACGCTTTTACGAAATTCTTCATGAGCCCCAACTTTATATGTAACGGTGGTAAGATGATGCTGTCTTTGTTAACTAATGGCTCGTGTATTACATTTTTATGCCCGAGCTGCATACGATCCCTGATAGGCCACACCTTTCTTGCATAATGTTCCTGTCTGTTGCGGCTGTCCCATTCACATAGGAAGCAACACAATTTAGTATACCCAGTCTGCATGCCCGTGAGAATTGCAATGACCTTTAGGTCTCCACAAATCCGCTATTGGTAGTCATTGTACTTTATTTTTGCCAAAAGTATAGCCATATTGTCATAAGTTTCTTTCATATGAACAGAGTAGGCGACTGGAATTGATGAAAATAAATTTCCATTATGCAATAACACGGCTTTTAGACTAGTCTTGGAAGAGTCGATGAAAAGTCGCCATTCGTTGACTATGTGCTCATGACCGAGGTGCACCATTAGACCTTTTACATCTTTGCAATAGCAAATGTCATCATCCATCTCAAAGTATTGAACAAGTTCTCTGTGTCTATGACGAAATTTAGATATCAGAGTATTGGGCGCTAAAAGATTCCATTCTTTGAGTCGCGAACCGAGTAATTCCGCTTGTCCTTTGGTGAGAGCGAGATCACGTATTAGATCTGAAAGTTCTGAATGGTTAATTAAGTGAACACCATCATTCACCGGTACATAATCCGAGTCAGAATTAGTTTCTAAAGCAGGTAAACTATCACTTTCTGATGGTTCATTCACGTCCAACGGATATTGTTCTGGTGGAACTGGGATCGGACACGTGATTGGATCATGAGGCACTGGTTTCGAAACCGATTCAATATTTGGATAAACCACAGACTTTCTAGTTTTAAAAGTGAAACCATAGATATTTGTCAAGCAGAAGTAACAATCAGTAGCGTGATTTGTCGGTTCATGCCATATTACTGGCACTCAAAAAGGCATCGACTTATGCTTCGGCGATTTTCGTAACCAACCTGCCAATGTATTTGCACAAGTCGAACAAACTGCATTTGGCTTCCAAGATTTATTTGCATCATCAACTTTTGAATCGAAATAAAGTTCATATGCTTTCTTTAGCAATGGTGTAAAGTTTTTCTGGTGAACACGATCGGTAAAATATCCGCACACGTAACAAAACAGATCAGCCGAATTTCTACAACTTCTAGAAGCCATATTTCACTCAGAATTATTTCAAAATACAGTAACTATTTGAAATATAACGTAACATATGTCATGCATCTTTTAGCAGTATAAAAAGTAGAATTATTTTGCATTTTATTAATTTTTAAAAAGTTATATAGTAAAAATGAAACGGAGCAAATAACAGTTTCCCAAAAATATATTTATTCACAAATATCTTAAGAACCCGACGTGATAGAGATAAACGGATTTCAAATTTGAAATCAGCGCAAGAAACTGACCTAAGAACACTTATTCTTATATAAGAAAGAAAAATGTTGTTTGTCAGTGTTATATGAGTATACCATTTACTACATATAATATGAAGCATACCATTTACTATATGTATATGAAGCATACCATTTACTACATATTATATGAAGCATAGCATTTACCACAGATTGTATGAAGCACACCATTTACCATAGATTATATGAAGCATGCCATTTACCACAGATTATATTAAGCACACCATTTACCATAGATTATATGAATCATACCTTTTACTAGAGATTATATGAAGCGCACCATTTACCACAGTTTATATAAAGCACACAATTTACCATAGATTATATGAAGCACACCAATTACCACAGTTTGTATGAAGCACATCATTTACCACAGTTTGTATAAAGCACACCATTTACCAAAGTTAGTATGATGCATATCATTTACCACAGATTTTTTCAGCCATACCATTTATATTTTGTATGAAGCATAATTTGTGCCACACATTTTATTACCAGCAATATGTGCTGCGTGGTGTGTTACATTTACCTTAGATTGCATGAAACATTAACATAAATCACTAATTACATAATGAAAAGTTAAAGAGACCACAAATTTGCGTGAAATGTAAAATAAACTACAGATCTGTAAGAAACACCAATTGAGCCAGAAATTGTATGAAATGTTAACAAATATCACCCAATGCATAACATGTAACATTACTCACATAATGTTTAATAATAATATATACAACAGAGTGTATGAAATTGAGTGTTGTAGTGGGTTTGATGGTATTGTATGATGGTGATGTTACTAAATGTAATTGTATGAGGCCAGCTGTGAAGGCTCCTGAGATAAAATGTAGTTGTGAATTGTCAGAAGGCCTTTCTTGCTACCACTACGACCTCACACTTATCTTTTTTTTTTTTTTCTAATGAATGTAGCTACGTAAAGTGTCTAGGGTTATGATATGTAATGTGGTGTGATAGTCATAGATACACCCACAGATATTTAAGTAGACTAATAATATTTAACCAATATTACAACACACTGAACTAACTCAATAGTGTAAAATTTTTTGATAGAATTATATTACATTTATTTTGTTCTGGATCAATTTTTAGGTTGACCAGAACTAAAAAAGGATTTAGAGATTATGAAAGAAATGCATGGAATATTATATCATAAATGCAATAGTGTACATATATATGTACTATACTAGTTAGTTTTATTAAAATGTTCTAGTAGTCATCTACTTGGGAGGATAGTTAATGTTTGTGCTGTTGGGGTGGCCTCATCACACCTGTCTATATTGACTACACAGTGTCCAGAAAATGGTGGGAATTTTTTATGGGGGTATTAGTAACTAAAAGGCGTTGGTGAATGTCCAGCAGACCAGAGGCTCACTCATCTTGTAGTTGTAGCTCTGGTGCTGAAATCTGGTGGTCCCACCTCTCCGTGCTGGCGGGCAATAATGGTGGTCTCTGTCACAAGTACTGCGCAGATACACTCGAGTAAAGTCACCAACTGAATAGACACTGCTTTGTTGACAACTGAAACTCACAGCTCAGATTATGAATAAATAACACAGAAATGCTAGCAAAACTCAGCTGAGCTGCTGGCTATAGTATGGCGTCCCTGAATTTATTTCACTTTCTTTCATATGGAAATCACCACACTTTAAAATCTGTGTCTATCACTGAACAACTATTGAAGAATGGCCCCACTTGCGCGTCTGAGCGCTAATAATGATTGTCTGTGGCCAATCACTGCCTAGGTTTATTTTAAATTCAAATTTCCTACCCTAAAGTCATTTCAGTCATGCTTCAGTCAAGTATGGATGTTTATCTGTTAGTCTGTCCGTCTCTACTTGCGTTTTTACAAAAATGTACTTGATTTTTGAACCAACCTTTCTCTCCCCTCCAAAATTTTGTCGTTAAAAGTTATATTTAGACACAGCTCCCACCAATGTCCCTTCACTTCCCTACTAAGTAGATTTGAACACCTGCGTCTCGAGGTCGTGTTTTTTTGTGCAAATAGCGACACTTTTTATTCAATACAGTCTGTCGCTGATGTGAACAACACTGTCCTTTGTCATTATCTTCAATATTATCTATCCGTCTGTAAAATTAAGAACATATTAGTTCACTGCTCAGAATGGGCCATCCGGCCAGCTAATTTTTATATTCCTAACATTAATATTAAGAAAAAGTTACTTTTTAATTTTTGTAATATTCCCAACATCTGCGTTCTGCCGCTCAATTCAAATCAAAAGCTTGGTATCGCAAAAGCGTCCAATAAATGACTGTGGCGTATCATATCCATGGTCCCTTCTGTCGAGTTGCTTACTTTTTATGTCAACTTGGGAAACGTGACTTTTTTCCGTTTCCCCCCCCCCCCCCCAATTGCGTCTCCTTAGCCTTTCTAGTCTCACGCAATCTTTCCAGTCATATTTTTTTCCTTTTTGATCCGCCGTTCCCCTCCTGTCTAGCAAGTCAATTTTTATGGAGGGTGATGACCCGCGGTCTGGGCGATCATGTACTATCAGCAGCCTACGCATTATGTTTTTATCCTTACATGTTATCTTTGGAGGTATTTTACCGTTGTATCTCTGTTAATTTCACTACACATCTCCCCACTTGAAAACATGCCTATGGCAAGTTCCAAAACCAGCGATACACATAGGTAAAATTACTCCTCACGTCTGCCACTACTCTAATTTTGATCACAGGGGTGCCGACTGAGGAAATCTGCACCGACATTCAATTTGCCTGGGATATATTGGATACTAAACTGATAAGGTTGAAGCAACAAAGACCACCTCAGCAATCTTGCGTTTTCATGCTTAGCCTGAGATAAGAATACGAGAGGCTGATGGTCCGTCTCCACCACAAAAGTCCTACCATACAGATAGATTTGAAACTTCTTTATTGCCCAGATTAATGCTAAACATTCTTTTTCGCTTGTGGAGTATCCTTGTTCCGCCTTATTCAATTTGCGGCTTGCATAAGCGACTGGTTTAAGTTCCCCATCAGGTGAAGATGATCTTTGCAACAAAGCCCCTCCGAGTCCTACATTACTTGCATCGGTTCTTAAGACAAAGTCCTGTGTCAAATCAGGCAGTTTGAGAATAGGCTTGCTAGTGAGTTTTTCCTTTAACTCTTGGAACGCTAGTTCACATTGTGCAGTCCAAATAATTTTATCTGGAAGTCCCTTGCGAGTCAGATCAGTCAGAGGAGCACAAATAGCGTTAAAATTTTTGATGTATTTCTGATAAAATCCGCATAACGACACGAATGATCGCACGTCCTTTTTTGTTTGTGGCCTAGGTGCTCTCTGCAGTTTTTTCCAAGTTCTTAGGATCAGGGGTCATATTACCCTGATATACAGTGTGTCCCAAGAATTCCAACTCTTTACATCCAATACAACATTGTGGTGGCCTAGCAGTCAAGTTTCGCTTCCCGAAGTCTATCAAGCAACATCTCCTAGAGCTTCAATGTGTTCTTCAAATGTCTCTGTGGCGACGAGAATATCATCCATGAAATTCGTGATACATGGGTTATTCAGGGGATCCAACAATTTGCGCATCATCCTTGAAAACACACTCGGAGCATTTTTCAGTCCGAATGGTAGCATATTGAATTCATAATGTCCATCCGAAGTGCTAAAAGCCAAATAAGGTCTCACTTCAGGCTTCACTGGGATCTGGTAATAGCCTTTACTAAGATCCACCTTTGAAAAATATTTTGCCTTGTTCAGTCTGGCAAATAACTGTTTTGTGTCTGGTAATGGATCCACTTGTCCTTCTGTGACAGCATTCAGTTTCCTGTAATCTATGCACAGTCTGTGTTCCCCAGACGGTTTCCTCAACAAAACGACACTAGAACTAAAAGATGATTCACTGTGCGAAATAATCCCCTCCTTCAACAAATACTCTATTTCTTCCTTCAATGCCTTCTCCTTCGCGAACGGAATAGAATAGGCTCTCATACAGATTGGGTTTGAGTCTTACCAGTTTTCATGTCATACTGTAGCAAATTTGTATGGCCTGGTTTATCTGTTAATACATCTGTATGTTCCTCCAGAACCTGTTGAACTCTCTCCCTCTGGTTTTTAGTCAGGTGCTTACTGACTTTTACCTGTGCTGCGGTTTCACAAGGATGTAATGGGTATTCATGTGAGGTGAGTGGTTCTTTTTGCATCTGGGTTGCAATAGCCAAGGTCAATAAGGGGGTGCTTTCCTGGAGTGGTCTGTCCAGATACTTCTTTAAACAGGTTTACATGATAAACTTTCTCCTTCCCCTTTTTGTCAATTTTATAGTTTGTTCTAGACACCTTCTCTAGAACCGTATATGGACCTTGCCAACCAATTTGTAATTTATTCTGGCTTCCGGGTAGTAGAAGCAGCACCTTCTCTCCGACTGCCAGTTCCCTGTCCTTTGCCTTCCTATTAAAATATGCTGCATGTTTCTTCCTGGCTTGTTTCAAATTATCATTTGCCAGTCTCCATCCAGCTTTCAAACGAGTGGTCAGTTCGTTCACGTATTGATACGATGAGGTAACAGTCTCTTCCGCCTTCTCATCTGTCCAGGTCCTTAATAACGCTTCTAATGGACCTTTTATTGGCCTCCCAAATAGCAGAGTTGCGGGAGCCATCCCGGTTGAACTATGTGGTACCTCCCGGTCCGCAAACAATGCGGCGGGCAGGAATTGATCCCACAGATCCGGTTTTTCGTGTGCCAGCTTTCTCAGGATAGAAATGAGAGTCCCATTGAACCTCTCTACCTGGCCGTTCCCTTGTGGATGGTACGGACTACAATGAAAGTGTCTGGCTTGAAATAGCTTAAAAACTTTTTCCGTTAGTTTCCCCTTGAACTGAGAACCATTATCCGTCAAGATTTGATGCGGGAATCCTAATCGGGTAAATATTGTAAGTAGTGCCTCTGCTACATGTTTTGAATCAATTGATGGCAGGGCTACCGCCTCTCCCCACATAGAACAAGTGTCCACCAGAGTAAGGATGTAACTGTTCCTCCTCTTGGTCCGAGCGAGAGGTCCCACAATATCCACTGCAACCCTCTCAAAAGGTGTTCCCACTATGGGCATTTCCCCTAGAGTTGCAGGAGCAGTCCAGTGCTTTGGAGCTACCCTTTGACATTCTGGGCAGGATTTGACATATCTTTTATATCCTCCGTTATCCCTGGCCAGAAGTAATGACAAGCTATACGCTGTCCTGTGGCGCTGATCCCCATGTGACCACTGAAGGGAATCGCATGCCCGAGTTCCATCACTTTATCTCTATATGAAGTGGGAAGAACCAGCTGGTTGTGACCATTTGTTCCAGTTCCGGCCTTCCTGTATAAGAGTTTGTTCTTCATGAAATATTCCCCCTTGCTCGGAGTCTACACCCCAATATCAGAGGGTAGATTGGTTCATCTATCACTGCTGCTCTGATTTCTCCTTCCACATAGCGAGTTTTCACCGTTATCCTTGCGATGGGAAGTGTCATGAGTGGTATGTCCTTGGTCGCCCCTTGTATTTCCACTGTTTCTGTGGTATACTGACTTGGGTCCACTAGGCTAGACTTCACAACTGAATCATAATCCAAACCTGTATCATAAAGGCACCTTATGGTGACCCCATTACAAATAACATCCTCACAAACTGGGGGGTGATAAGGTTCCTGTTGTCCATTAGGATTAACCTTTAATCTTTGCGTCCCCGACTTCATTGCAGCAATGTTTGAAGGTTTCCTTCTACAAAATTCGGTGTTATGGTTATCCTTCTTGCACCATTTACACCATCTTTTTCCTTGGTTCAACGGTTTTCTTTCATTGAACTTTTGGTCATTGAACTGTGAGTTTCTGTCGCGATAGTCATTTCTTGGCCGCTCAAAGTTTGTCCTACCTTTATTTCCCTGCTCTCTATTATCAAATTTATTAAATTGCTGTGGAGCTTTAAAATTGTCTATGTGCTTCTTTTTAGCACCACTTACCTCTGCCTGAGCTGCCTGATACCTCTCAGCAACATTTAAAATTTCCCCCAACTTCTCTGCACCTTGTTCCATGAGAAATTTTCTCATGTCTGGAGCCATGGACTCTCTCAATTGCTCAATCATGATCATTTCTTTAAGATCTTGGGTCTTCCCCAGAGCCGTCCATTTCTCCAAATAGGTTTCTAGTCTGGCAGAGAATTGGTGGTATGTCTCCCCAGACAACAGTTTGGCATTTCTAAATTTCTTACGATAAAATTCACCATTCTTCTCGTACCTTAATAACAAAGCCTGCTTTAACATGTCATAATTGTCTTGGTCTTCCCTGTTCATTTTGGCAAATACTTCATAAGAAGTACCTCTCAATCCCTGTGATAGCTTTAAACTCCACCTCTCTCTCTCTAACCCATATGTAGTAGCTAATAACTCAAAACGTCCTAGGTACCCCTCTATGTCATCGTCTTTTTCAACAAAATGGTCTAAATGAAACCCCATAGCTGAGTTTGAGGCTCCCAGACTGGGCGTAGCATCTGAGGCAAAAGGGCTGGCACCATTTTCAGGAGCCTGGCCTTGTAATTCCAGCTCCCTTAGTCGTAATTCGTGCTCCCTTTGCAACCTTCTATCTTCTGCCTCCCTTTCGGCCTTTTTATCTTCTGCCTCCCTTTGCTGTCGTTTTTCTTCTGCCTCAATCTGCAGCCTCTTAATGTCTCTATCAGCCTCAATTTGTAACCTCTTCTCTTCAGCTAACCTTTCAGACTCTAATTTTCTTTCAGCCTCTTTTTCTAATCTCCTTTCTTCCCGTTCAATATATTTATCACATTCAGCCGTTACGTATTGAATTAAAATCTGACCATCCATTCCCATCTCCTTCGCGGTGAGCACAGCAGCTGATCTAAATTTTGCCAGCTCCGCCATACTTTTTAGACAATATAATAATATACAAGATAAATCTCTAACCAGTAAATACACTAAGTACTTCTAATTACTATATGACTATAGTCTAACTAATTCTAACTAACCAGTTAACTAATTAATTATTACTGGCTGTGAAGATTCACCAACTTTTATCTGTAGGGACACTTTTAATGTTAAAGGGAATTTTACAATTTATTTCCCTACTTTTATTTCTCCCACCAGGAGATCCTAATATTACTGTTGGGTTAATTATCCTTGGACAAGACCCCAATATATGTAGTGGGTTTGATGGTATTGTATGATGGTGATATTACTAAATGTAATTGTATGAGGCCAGCTGTGAAGGCTCCTGAGATAAAATGTAGTTGTGAATTGTCAGAAGGCCTTTCTTGCTACCACTACGACCCCACACTTATCTTCTTTTTTTTTAATGAATGTAGCTACGTAAAGTGTCTAGGGTTATGATATGTAATGTGGTGTGATAGTTATAGATACACCCACAGATATTTAAGTAGACTAATAATATTTAACCAATATTACAACACACTGAACTAACTCAATAGTGTAAAATTTTTTGATAGAATTATATTACATTTATTTTGTTCTGGATCAATTTTTAGGTTGACCAGAACTTAAAAGGATTTAGAGATTATGAAAGAAATGCATGGAATATTATATCATAAATGCAATAGTGTACATATATATGTACTATACTAGTTAGTTTTATTAAAATGTTCTAGTAGTCATCTACTTGGGAGGATAGTTAATGTTTGTGCTGTTGGGGTGGCCTCATCACACCTGTCTATATTGACTACACAGTGTCCAGAAAATGGTGGGAATTTTTATGGGGGTATTAGTAACTAAAAGGCGTTGGTGAATGTCCAGCAGACCAGAGGCTCACTCATCTTGTAGTTGTAGCTCTGGTGCTGAAATCTGGTGGTCCCACCTCTCCGTGCTGGCGGGCAATAATGGTGGTCTCTGTCACAAGTACTGCGCAGATACACTCGAGTAAAGTCACCAACTGAATAGACACTGCTTTGTTGACAACTGAAACTCACAGCTCAGATTATGAATAAATAACACAGAAATGCTAGCAAAACTCAGCTGAGCTGCTGGCTATAGTATGGCGTCCCTAAACTTATTTCACTTTCTTTCATATGGAAATCACCACACTTTAAAATCTGTGTCTATCACTGAACAACTATTGAAGAATGGCCCCACTTGCGCGTCTGAGCGCTAATAATGATTGTCTGTGGCCAATCACTGCCTAGGTTTATTTTAAATTCAAATTTCCTACCCTAAAGTCATTTCAGTCATGCTTCAGTCAAGTATGGATGTTTATCTGTTAGTCTGTCCGTCTCTACTTGTTTTTTTTCAAAAACGTACTTGATTTTTGAACCAACCTTTCTCTCCCCTCCAAATTTTTGTCGTTAAAAGTTATATTTAGACATAGCTCCCACCAATAACCCTCTCTTCCATACTAAGTAGATTTGAACACCTGCGTCTCAAGGTCGTGTTTTTTTGTGCAAATAGCGACACTTTTTATTCAATACAGTCTGTCGCTGATGTGAACAACACTGTCTTTTGTCATTATCTTCAATATTATCTATCCGTCTGTAAAATTAAGAACATATTAGTTCACTGCTCAGAATGGGCCATCCGGCCAGCTAATTTTTATATTCCTAACATTAATATTAAGAAAAAGTTACTTTTTAATTTTTGTAATATTCCAAACATCTGCGTTCTGCCGCTCAATTCAAATCAAAAGCTTGGTATCGCAAAAGCGTCCAATAAATGACTGTGGCGTATCATATCCATGGTCCCTTCTGTCGAGTTGCTTACTTTTTATGTCAACTTGGGAAACGTGACTTTTCTCCGTTCCCCCCCCCACTTGCATCTCCTTAGCCTTTCTAGTCTCACGCAATCTTTCCAGTCATATTTTTTTCCTTTTTGATCCGCCGTTCCCCTCCTGTCTGGCAAGTCAATTTTTATGGAGGGTGATGACCCGCGGTCTGGGCGATCATGTACTATCAGCAGCCTACGCATTATGTTTTTATCCTTAAATGTTATCTTTGGAGGTATTTTACCGTTGTATCTCTGTTAATTTCACTACACATCTCCCCACTTGAAAACATGCCTATGGCAAGTTCCAAAACCAGCGATACACATAGGTAAAATTACTCCTCACGTCTGCCACTACTCTAATTTTGATCACAGGGGTGCCGACTGAGGAAATCTGCACCGACATTCAATTTGCCTGGGATATATTGGATACTAAACTGATAAGGTTGAAGCAACAAAGACCACCTCAGCAATCTTGCGTTTTCATGCTTAGCCTGAGATAAGAATACGAGAGGCTGATGGTCCGTCTCCACCACAAAAGTCCTACCATACAGATAGATTTGAAACTTCTTTATTGCCCAGATTAACGCTAAACATTCTTTTTCGCTTGTGGAGTATCCTTGTTCCGCCTTATTCAATTTGCGGCTTGCATAAGCGACTGGTTTAAGTTCCCCATCAGGTGAAGATGATCTTTGCAACAAAGCCCCTCCGAGTCCTACATTACTTGCATCGGTTCTTAAGACAAAGTCCTGTGTCAAATCAGGCAGTTTGAGAATAGGCTTGCTAGTGAGTTTTTTCCTTTAACTCTTGGAACGCTAGTTCACATTGTGCAGTCCAAATAATTTTATCTGGAAGTCCCTTGCGAGTCAGATCAGTCAGAGGAGCACAAATAGCGTTAAAATTTTTGATGTATTTCTGATAAAATCCGCATAACGACACGAATGATCGCACGTCCTTTTTTGTTTGTGGCCTAGGTGCTCTCTGCAGTTTTTCCAAGTTCTTAGGATCAGGGGTCATATTACCCTGATATACAGTGTGTCCCAAGAATTCCAACTCTTTACATCCAATACAACATTTTGTTGGCCTAGCAGTTAAGTTCGCCTCCCGAAGTCTATCAAACAACATCTCCAGAGCTTCAATGTGTTCTTCAAATGTCTCTGTGGGGACGAGAATATCATCCATGAAATTCGTGATACATGGGTTATTCAGGGGATCCAACAATTTGCGCATCATCCTTGAAAACACACTCGGAGCATTTTTCAGTCCGAATGGTAGCATATTGAATTCATAATGTCCATCCGAAGTGCTAAAAGCCAAATAAGGTCTCACTTCAGGCTTCACTGGGATCTGGTAATAGCCTTTACTAAGATCCACCTTTGAAAAGTATTTTGCCTTGTTCAGTCTGGCAAATAACTGTTTTGTGTCTGGTAATGGATCCACTTGTCCTTCTGTGACAGCATTCAGTTTCCTGTAATCTATGCACAGTCTGTGTTCCCCAGACGGTTTCCTCAACAAAACGACACTAGAACTAAAAGATGATTCACTGTGCGAAATAATCCCCTCCTTCAACAAATACTCTATTTCTTCCTTCAATGCCTTCTCCTTCGCGAACGGAATAGAATAGGCTCTCATACAGATTGGGTTTGAGTCTACCAGTTTCATGTCATACTGTAGCAAAGTTGTATGGCCTGGTTTATCTGTTAATACATCTGTATGTTCCTCCAGAACCTGTTGAACTCTCTCCCTCTGGTTTTTAGTCAGGTGCTTACTGACTTTTACCTGTGCTGCGGTTTCACAAGGATGTAATGGGTATTCATGTGAGGTGAGTGGTTCTTTTTGCATCTGGGTTGCAATAGCCAAGGTCAATAAGGGGTGCTTTCCTGGAGTGGTCTGTCCAGATACTTCTTTAACAGGTTTACATGATAAACTTTCTCCTTCCCCTTTTTGTCAATTTTATAGTTTGTTCTAGACACCTTCTCTAGAACCGTATATGGACCTTGCCAACCAATTTGTAATTTATTCTGGCTTCCGCGTAGTAGAAGCAGCACCTTCTCGCCGACTGCCAGTTCCCTGTCCTTTGCCTTCCTATTAAAATATGCTGCATGTTTCTTCCTGGCTTGTTTCAAATTATCATTTGCCAGTTTCCATCCAGCTTTCAAACGAGTGGTCAGTTCGTTCACGTATTGATACGATGAGGTAACAGTCTCTTCCGCCTTCTCATCTGTCCAGGTCCTTAATAACGCTTCTAATGGACCTTTTATTGGCCTCCCAAATAGCAGAGTTGCGGGAGCCATCCCGGTTGAACTATGTGGTACCTCCCGGTACGCAAACAATGCGGCGGGCAGGAATTGATCCCACAGATCCGGTTTTTCGTGTGCCAGCTTTCTCAGGATAGAAATGAGAGTCCCGTTGAACCTCTCTACCTGGCCGTTCCCTTGTGGATGGTACGGACTGCAATGAAAGTGTCTGGCTTGAAATAGCTTAAAAACTTCTTCCGTTAGTTTCCCCTTGAACTGAGAACCATTATCCGTCAAGATTTGATGCGGGAATCCTAATCGGGTAAATATTGTAAGTAGTGCCTCTGCTACATGTTTTGAATCAATTGATGGCAGGGCTACCGCCTCTCCCCACATAGAACAAGTGTCCACCAGAGTAAGGATGTAACTGTTCCTCCTCTTGGTCCGAGTGAGAGGTCCTACAATATCCACTGCAACCCTCTCAAAAGGTGTTCCCACTATGGGCATTTCCCCTAGAGTTGCAGGAGCAGTCCAGTGCTTTGGAGCTACCCTTTGACATTCTGGGCAGGATTTGACATATCTTTTTATATCCTCCGTTATCCCTGGCCAGAAGTAATGACAAGCTATACGCTGTCCTGTGGCGCTGATCCCCATGTGACCACTGAAGGGAATCGCATGCCCGAGTTCCATCACTTTATCTCTATATGAAGTGGGAAGAACCAGCTGGTTGTGACCATTTGTTCCAGTTCCGGCCTTCCTGTATAAGAGTTTGTTCTTCATGAAATATTCCCCCTTGCTCGGAGGTGTGTGGCATTTGGGCAATTTTTTAAAACAGGGCTTGAGTGTCCTATCCTCAGCCTGCGCCTTCCTCATCTCCTCTGGATGAGCATTTATAGGTTCACCTTCTTCCTCCTTCTTCTGTGACCTGGTCTGCACTGTCGCCATGATCACAGGTTTCTCGGGATTCCCCAAGAAGACGTATCTACACCCCAATATCAGAGGGTAGATTGGTTCATCTATCACTGCTGCTCTGATTTCTCCTTCCACATAGCGAGTTTTCACCGTTATCCTTGCGATGGGAAGTGTCATGAGTGGTATGTCCTTGGTCGCCCCTGTATTTCCACTGTTTCTGTGGTATACTGACTTGGGTCCACTAGGCTAGACTTCACAACTGAATCATAATCCAAACCTGTATCATAAAGGCACCTTATGGTGACCCCCATTACAAATAACATCCTCACAAACTGGGGGGTGATAAGGTTCCTGTTGTCCATTAGGATTAACCTTTAATCTTCGCGTCCCCGACTTCATTGCAGCAATGTTTGAAGGTTTCCTTCTACAAAATTCGGTGTTATGGTTATCCTTCTTGCACCATTTACACCATCTTTTTCCTTGGTTCAACGGTTTTCTTTCATTGAATTTTTGGTCATTGAACTGTGAGTTTCTGTCGCGATAGTCATTTCTTGGCCGCTCAAAGTTTGTCCTACCTTTATTTCCCTGCTCTCTATTATCAAATTTATTAAATTGCTGTGGAGCTTTAAAATTGTCTATGTGCTTCTTTTTAGCACCACTTACCTCTGCCTGAGCTGCCTGATACCTCTCAGCAACATTTAAAATTTCCCCCAACTTCTCTGCACCTTGTTCCATGAGAAATTTTCTCATGTCTGGAGCCATGGACTCTCTCAATTGCTCAATCATGATCATTTCTTTAAGATCTTGGGTCTTCCCCAGAGCCGTCCATTTCTCCAAATAGGTTTCTAGTCTAGCAGAGAATTGGTGGTATGTCTCCCCAGACAACAGTTTGGCATTTCTAAATTTCTTACGATAAAATTCACCATTCTTCTCGTACCTTAATAACAAAGCCTGCTTTAACATGTCGTAATTGTCCTGGTCTTCCCTGTTCATTTTGGCAAATACTTCATAAGAAGTACCTCTCAATCCCTGTGATAGCTTTAAGCTCCACCTCTCTCTCTCTAACCCATATGTAGTAGCTAATAACTCAAAACGTCCTAGGTACCCCTCTATGTCATCGTCTTTTTCAACAAAATGGTCTAAATGAAACCCCATAGCTGAGTTTGAGGCTCCCAGACTGGGCGTAGCATCTGAGGCAAAAGGGCTGGCACCATTTTCAGGAGCCTGGCCTTGTAATTCCAGCTCCCTTAGTCGTAATTCGTGCTCCCTTTGCAACCTTCTATCTTCTGCCTCCCTTTCGGCCTTTTTATCTTCTGCCTCCCTTTGCTGTCGTTTTTCTTCTGCCTCAATCTGCAGCCTCTTAATGTCTCTATCAGCCTCAATTTGTAACCTCTTCTCTTCAGCTAACCTTTCAGACTCTAATTTTCTTTCAGCCTCTTTTTCTAATCTCCTTTCTTCCCGTTCAATATATTTATCACATTCAGCCGTTACGTATTGAATTAAAATCTGACCATCCATTCCCATCTCCTTCGCGGTGAGCACAGCAGCTGATCTAAATTTTGCCAGCTCCGCCATACTTTTTAGACAATATAATAATATACAAGATAAATCTCTAACCAGTAAATACACTAAGTACTTCTAATTACTATATGACTATAGTCTAACTAATTCTAACTAACCAGTTAACTAATTAATTATTACTGGCTGTGAAGATTCACCAACTTTTATCTGTAGGGACACTTTTAATGTTAAAGGGAATTTTACAATTTATTTCCCTACTTTTATTTCTCCCACCAGGAGATCCTAATATTACTGTTGGGTTAATTATCCTTGGACAAGACCCCAATATATGTAGTGGGTTTGATGGTATTGTATGATGGTGATATTACTAAATGTAATTGTATGAGGCCAGCTGTGAAGGCTCCTGAGATAAAATGTAGTTGTGAATTGTCAGAAGGCCTTTCTTGCTACCACTACGACCTCACACTTATCTTTTTTTTTTCTAATGAATGTAGCTACGTAAAGTGTCTAGGGTTATGATATGTAATGTGGTGTGATAGTTATAGATACACCCACAGATATTTAAGTAGACTAATAATATTTAACCAATATTACAACACACTGAACTAACTCAATAGTGTAAAATTTTTTGATAGAATTATATTACATTTATTTTGTTCTGGATCAATTTTTAGGTTGACCAGAACTTAAAAGGATTTAGAGATTATGAAAGAAATGCATGGAATATTATATCATAAATGCAATAGTGTACATATATATGTACTATACTAGTTAGTTTTATTAAAATGTTCTAGTAGTCATCTACTTGGGAGGATAGTTAATGTTTGTGCTGTTGGGGTGGCCTCATCACACCTGTCTATATTGACTACACAGTGTCCAGAAAATGGTGGGAATTTTTATGGGGGTATTAGTAACTAAAAGGCGTTGGTGAATGTCCAGCAGACCAGAGGCTCACTCATCTTGTAGTTGTAGCTCTGGTGCTGAAATCTGGTGGTCCCACCTCTCCGTGCTGGCGGGCAATAATGGTGGTCTCTGTCACAAGTACTGCGCAGATACACTCGAGTAAAGTCACCAACTGAATAGACACTGCTTTGTTGACAACTGAAACTCACAGCTCAGATTATGAATAAATAACACAGAAATGCTAGCAAAACTCAGCTGAGCTGCTGGCTATAGTATGGCGTCCCTGAATTTATTTCACTTTCTTTCATATGGAAATCACCACACTTTAAAATCTGTGTCTATCACTGAACAACTATTGAAGAATGGCCCCACTTGCGCGTCTGAGCGCTAATAATGATTGTCTGTGGCCAATCACTGCCTAGGTTTATTTTAAATTCAAATTTCCTACCCTAAAGTCATTTCAGTCATGCTTCAGTCAAGTATGGATGTTTATCTGTTAGTCTGTCCGTCTCTACTTGTTTTTTTTCAAAAACGTACTTGATTTTTGAACCAACCTTCCTCTCCCCTCCAAACTTTTGTCGTTAAAAGTTATTTTTAGACACAGCAACCACAATATCCCTTCACTTCCATACTAAGTAGATTTGAACACCTGCGTCTCGAGGTCGTGTTTTTTTTGTGCAAATAGCGACACTTTTTATTCAATACAGTCCGTCGCTGATGTGAACAACACTGTCTTTTGTCATTATCTTCAATATTATCTATCCGTCTGTAAAATTAAGAACATATTAGTTCACTGCTCAGAATGGGCCATCCGGCCAGCTAATTTTTATATTCCTAACATTAATATTAAGAAAAAGTTACTTTTTAATTTTTGTAATATTCCCAACATCTGCGTTCTGCCGCTCAATTCAAATCAAAAGCTTGGTATCGCAAAAGCGTCCAATAAATGACTGTGGCGTATCATATCCATGGTCCCTTCTGTCGAGTTGCTTACTTTTATGTCAACTTGGGAAACGTGACTTTTCTCCGTTTCCCCCCCCCCCCCCCCCCCCCCCCCAATTGCGTCTCCTTAGCCTTTCTAGTCTCACGCAATCTTTCCAGTCATATTTTTTTCCTTTTTGATCCGCCGTTCCCCTCCTGTCTGGCAAGTCAATTTTTATGGAGGGTGATGACCCGCGGTCTGGGCGATCATGTACTATCAGCAGCCTACGCATTATGTTTTTATCCTTAAATGTTATCTTTGGAGGTATTTTACCGTTGTATCTCTGTTAATTTCACTACAATTGTTTATCCGATCACTATTAAATTAGTGAGACCTTTGATTTTGCTTCTTATCAACCAACAGTTGGCTCAATTTTTGAAAGAGATATTCGCCGCATATCATATTCATTTATTGCTTGGATTTTATTGAGAACAGGACCCGTCGTTCTCACTCCAATCAGCATCTTCATTTTTTCACTAACACTACGGTACCAGTTTTGGAATATTTCAGTAGAATAATATAGTTATTTACTAGAAATTACCTGTACCCTCTTGACAAACTTCCAGTATCCTCTAACCCTTTGCCCGTACGTGACCACAGGTTGAGAACACCGAACATAGCTTGTAGAATAAACTCCATGAAGCATAACACATGTCGCAGGTTTATGAAACCAGCATTATATATAAAAACTGTATACGTGTGACATGTCTTAAGAAGTGTAACGTGTTCCATACATTTTTTAAACACAGTATTTGATTCTTTTATTCTCGGGTTGGCACCAGGTATTTTACAGGCTTGTCACCTTCCTGATCTGTTTATCTTTTCTTCGTGGCCCTCAGTGTTAAGTGAAGACAGAAATCAATGTCACCTTGACATGTTTGTATAAAACGCCAGCGATAGATGTATTAAGCCGTCAATCCCCACACTAGATTGCATAATTACTTCCGCTCATCTGTTGAATGAGTCTGACAGTAGTAAAACAGATCGTCATTTAAGAGATAACGTAGGAGTGACGTGCAAAAATACGGCCCAACCTTAAGGCTATCGTGATTTAACAATCATGACACCACACTTACCACGAAATCATTTCCAGCAAGTATCTTAACAACCTTAAACAAGATATAAACAAATATTGGAAGAGAGTGCAACCTTGCAAGAGATTATCAAATGTAGTAATTAAGGACAGGGCGTATGATATAATGGTTTTGGTAAAATTAACACTTAAGGGGCAAAACCTTATATAGTCATATTAGTAACCTTCCGAAATCTGGGGTAACATTTACTAAAAATGAGACTCATTACCTTGCGGTGGGGTTGAAATTGGAAATTAAACTAAAATTGTGAGAGGGTTTCATCCAACAGAACCCCACAAGGTGACATTTGTGCGTGTGCAAAAATTCAACTTTAAAACTAGCGCGTTCCAAATATTTCCCTACTGCAGTTCTTACCTTCGTCAGATCACAGACAGCCAGAATAAAGAGTAGTGCTCAGGACTCCGTTATGGAACAGGCCAAAGGATTAGATGTAGCTTTAACATTTTTAAGAGTGAACATTTCAGAGTTAATACTTAGTGCCCCAAGCCCAAGGAACTTTCCTTATGTGTAAACAGTTAACTCACAGAGGGACGACTGCATATTAAACAGTTGCAGTTACTTACCACGACCATCTTGATCAACGGGACCTGGATATAATCACTCAAATGTATTGAGGTAAGTTGTAACATGTACATTTTTATTTTGCATTTAACATGTATGAATGTTTTGTTGATGCATAGTTCATATGGGGCTGGCAACCTCGTCATATAAAATAACTTGCCACATAAACCACCACTGCAAGAGCTGGTGACTGCTTCGTGCGGGTTTTTCACAAGGAACCAATAGAAGAGGTGGCCCAAGGTTCCATAGCGAACAGGGAGTGGATGATGATAACATCATGGCATAAATACGAGTATATTTATGCCGACATTTCTAATGAAGATGTATATACCTATATGTGAAGTTAGTACTATTATATGGCTCTGAAACATGAAGACAACCTAAATTAACTTTTTTGACAAATCAATTCCCCCCCCCCCCCCCAGTTTAGCCCTGTTGATCAAATATTTCTTAAATAAATCTCTTGTTATTTATGTAAATATAACTCTACAAGTTGGAGTCTATCAATTGGTTAAGTGAATTTGATGTTTGCACCGGTATGACTCATTTTTAAACAATACACACACACATACATACATACACAGAGCTATTAAACTAATATTTTGATGAATTACCTTCCGCTGGGGACTCATTTAATATGAAACAAAAAATCACAGAAGTTCGCGGAGAATACAAATTTTATAACAAACTTAAATGACTGTTGTTTACTTACCATTCTATAAATAATTGTGAGACTCCCTAAAGTTGAAGCACAAATCTTTTATTTACATTTCTACCAAGAGTAATTTTGAGCGAAGGTATGCTACCTTTGTAAAAAAAAACCAATTCCTTTTACTCGAGTTTAGCCATTATTGGACCACTACTGCAGGGCAGGGGAGACAACCCGCGACACGGTGGTTGATTGTCCTTAGTATCTCTTACTTACTTAGTCGTTCCCCTTCTACCGTGAGGTGAAGAGGTTTGGAAGAGAGAGCGCCAGAGTATCCTATCGGCTGTCTTCCTCCTGGCCTGGTTCCATTCTAGTCCTTGGTCCTTCAAAGATTGTCTAATGTTGTCTTCCCAGCGGACTCTGGGGGTCTGGATCCCTGGTTCTTTGTTTCACATGCTTGTCGTGGTAGCCGATCTTCTCCCATTCTGCAGACATGGCCAAACCATCTTAGTTGGGACTGTTCTACTTGGGTCTGCAGGGGGTGGGATTTTAGGCCTTGACGTATCGTCTGGTTGCGGACCATGTCTCTTCTTGTTACTTCAACCACCTTCCTCAGATACCTCATTTCCTAGGTTTGGATCTGGCTTTTGTGGGTTGTATTCATTGCCAATGACTCGCATCCATATGTTAAGACTGGGACATAGGTGGAGCGGTATACAGCCATTATCGTTTTCTTACCAACCTCTCTCTTGCTGAGGAATCCTTGATTTATGGCCTGAAAAAGTCTCCCAGCTGCTAATTTTCGAGTGGCCAACTCTTCTTTGATGCCTCCCTTTCGGTCTATAATAGCTCCGAGGTATTTAAAGTAGTCGACCTGCTCCAGGACCTGTTCTCCCAGCTTAATCTGATGTCTTCTTTCTTCTCGTGATATCACCATGGATTTTGTTTTAGAGCTGCTTATGACCATCCCTCTCTTCTCCAGCTCTTCCTTCCAGACTTGCAGCTTGGATTGGAGATGTGCCTTTGATTTAGCAATCAGGGCAACATCATCAGCAAATGCCAGCTCTGAAATACAGACCTGTCTCATCTTCCAGTACCCCACTGAATACTTTCTTGTTCTCTCCCTTAGTATCTCAAATAATAATAATATGACAGTAATGAATATGATTGGTCCATGGCTTTTTCGTTGATGCATTTGAAGAACACCTATGTCTTGTCAAACAATGTGCTGCGTAATAGACACATACGTGCAGTGCAGATCAATTGTTTAAATTCTTTAAAAAAAAAAAAAAAAATTCAGCCTAATCAAGAAAGATAAAGATTATTGGAATAAATGCATGAAGAATAGCACAATTGCACTTAAAGAAACATCTCTACAAGCAGGGCCGAATTTCCCTTTAGGCACAGTGTCTAAAGTCTTCGAAATTGTTGTGGCCTACGAATGAAGGGGACAGTTATAATACGAGGGGCGTTCAGAAATTAATGCACCACATCGTTTTTCTCAGCTAATAATGAAGATAGAAGCATGAAATTTTGCACACTTCAAATATGGCATGTTCCAATTGTGTGCAAAAAATTGCACCGGAACCGGCCAAATAATACGGCTGCCCTAAACCGTTGAAATGGAGCGTGTTAGCAACTTGCATTATAAACAGCGAATTGTGATAGAATTTCTCGTTGCAGAGAAGAAAACTGTTGTGAATATTCACAAGCGTCTATGTGATGTGTATGGAAGTTTTGCAGTCGACAGGAGTACAGTCAGTCACTGGGTTCAGAGAATCAAAGAATCAGGAAGTGGAAATACAGAGCTGCTTGATCGGCCGCGCTGTGGACTTCCTGCCACAGGCACCAACGCAGAAATGTTGAAATGCGCTGAGGGCATTATTCTTACTGATAGGCGAATCACTACTCAACAATTGGCCTTACAGCTGTCAGTCAGCATTGGTAGTGCAAATGCAGGTATAAAAACTCGGATTTTCTAAGGTTTGCGCAAGATGGGTTCCTCGAAGTCTCACAAATTACCACCGATTGCAAAGGAAAGCAATTTCTTCTGAATTGTTGGAGCGTTTCAATACTGATGGAGAGAACGTTTTTGGCTAAGATCGTTACAGGTGACGAAACCTGGGCACATCATTTTGAACCTGAGACAAAAAGACAGTCAATGGAGTGGCATCATCCGCAATCACCAAGAACAAAGAAATTCAAGACAATTCCTTCAGCTGGAAAGGTCATGATCACTGTCTTTTGGGACATTGAAGGTTTGATTCTTGTGGACGTTATGCCAAGAGGAGAGACAATCAATTCGCAAGCTTACAAAGACATTGAAAAAACTCAATCAACGTTTTCGCAGAGTTCGGCCGCACAAGAATCCAGCAGACCTGCTTCTCCTTCACGACAATGCGCGCCCTCACACAAGTCTGGCAACACGGGAAGCAATCACCAAATTGGGTTGGACTGTACTTACCCCATCCACCCTATAGTCCCGATTTGGCACCCTCTGATTTTCATCTATTTGGTCCACTTAAAGATGCACTCCGTGGGACAAGGTTTGAAGATGATGAAGGAGTGATTCATGCAGCGAAGAAATGGCTACATGATCAAGACAAAATCTGGTACGGGCTAGGAATACATGCACTTGTTTCGCGCTGGCATAAAGCCGTACAAGTTGATGGGGATTGTGTTGAATAATACCGATGTTTACATGACATATCCATGTATATTGTGTATAAATTTCATGCTTTTTGAAAAAACAGCTCCTGAGAAAAACGATGTGGTGCATTACTTTCTGAACGCCCCTCCTACATAAAAAAATCTGTCTTTTAAAAATGAGGGGGGAAAAGATTGTGAGACAGATAAATAATGAAACTAAAACTTCAAAACTAAAAAATGTCTTGGCTACTTATAACATCTCATAATACAGTTGTTTCTCTCCAATTCTCTCCCCCCCCCCCTTCCCCTTCCAACTGCTTTCAATTGCAGCACATTGCAGCAAAGTCCGTATTACGAATTATCAGTAAAATAGCTCCTAAAGCACGAATCTTTCATTTCTTTTTTTTACTTTTAAAAGAAATGTTCTTGCCTCTTTTACTTTTCAGTGACAAAATTTGTAAAACTTTTCCCCCATTTATAATATGCAGCTCTTGTAAGTATTGAATACATGTCTCCACCTTATATTTTACATATATAGCCAGTGAAACCTCATTGCTTCTATGCTTTCGTGCCACACTGTTTCTGTTCTTCCATACTTCTGAATCAAAATGTAAATGACTGGAGGGGAATCAAGTGCCGTCATCATTTCCCGCCATGTTTTGGTGGGGACTTTCTCGTTTATAATGATGAGTTAAATCCGTTTCACGAATGAAACTGAACAGAAGAATATCTTGATTGTCTTGTTGATTTAATGCACACCGTCACCCTTTGCTATTTTCACGAGAGTACATATAAGGGGAAACAATACAATTATTGTCTTAACTTTCAAACACAGTTGCACCCCCTTAGCTGTGCTCGAAAGTTAATGTACTCTCTCGAAAATAGAAATAAGTGCGACAGACCGACGGACCGAAATACCTTACGGCGGGAATAATGATATTGGAAAATATTCATAATTCATTCTCTACAAATAAAATGAATGAATTAGCAACAGTAATAATGGATCTTTTTTTTTCTCAGGAAAAATGTTGCATCCTGGTGCATATTTACGTTAATTTTGTGTTTTACTATTAACAAAAGTATAAAAGAGAAAGATTAAAATAAATGCAATAATCATTTCATAAAACCTATTCTTATAATCATTAACATCGATGTAAAAAAAATAAAATAATGATGGTTGAATAATAACATTTATAAATGGTATTGTACCTTATAAGCAAAGTAAGAAGTCTGAACATGAAATGATAAACTTTTGCATAATATGAATATATAACAAAACAAATTAAGGAAAGGAAAAAAGGCATATTTTACTCTCAATGAGACTTTTGCCGCTGCTCCGACGATGACATATTGTATGTCAGGCTTGTATATGGATGCTTTGAGAGATATGCAAACAGCACTAGTTTCTTCAGTAAGACTACTCATGAATAGAGAATTGACAAAGTGCATCACTGAAAAAAAAAATGCTCACACGAATATGTTGATGAAAATATTGTTAATACTGCCAATGCGAGATTCTTAAGACAGTCAAAAAGTCTCAGACATGATTTCCAGACTTTCATAACTTCATTTTTTTGCAATTTTTTACGATAATCTAGCCACTAACCGATCTTTTTCAATGTTTTCAGTTCAGATCTTAAGTACATCGCACTTCAAAAAAATAAAGAATACACGTCAATAATAATAATTACTAACGTGTATACTAGGCTTGCGAGGATTTCAAACCCTTTCATCCGACGTCACTTATTCTCGCAATCGTGTAGCTGGGGGCCATGCGTGAGTGCATCCGGTTTATAAAAATTCATTCACTGCTTCAGTTGCAGAAATAATAATTTTATTTATTATGAGTGGGGTGTAACGAATCTTACAGCGGCTATACATGCTGTGTACCAAAAATGTTTTTCTTTCGCATGCCATTTTGAGTACGCGTGCCGTATGTTCGCCACCCCTGGCCTGTACTCTGCAGGATAATCAAGACCATAAATGATGAAATGACTATTACTCAGTTTACTTTATTTTTCACAAAATCTAAGTTAGCATAATATGATGTATCAAAACTCTTTAAACCCAAGTATTCGTCCCTCGTATCGTTAAATATCTTTTCTTCCAAACAGCCGATGACAACTCTGTCCTCCCATAAGTAGAATTTGTTAGCAAAGTAATGCTTGGCTTGTCCTAAGAGAGGCAAATCACCTGTGTGAGAGAAAATACCAACAATATTGAATAAATAGTCACATGATTGATCCATAACAAAAGAAAACCAAATCCCAGCTTTTGAAATGGCGCACTTCGTTTACCTTTTGTTATATCAATCAACACACTTTAGCTCCCCAAGGAGCATATGCCTTCAACAAACACATGCCAAGTCACCTGTCACGTGCCATCAGCTCCAGCTCTTTCTACGTTTTCCTCATCATTTAGAACGTATGTCTCGTTTTCCTCTCCGTGTGTTTCTTAGCCTCTCTTACCCTGGGGGTTCCAGAACAAGGACTGCTTAGTAATGCTATCAACAGGTTTCCTCAATGTGTGTCCTATTTATCGCCAGCGTCTTCTTCTCATCTATTGTTCCACTAGCACTTGTCCGGTTCTTGTCATCAGTTCCACATTGGTGACCTTGTGACACCATTTCAATCCTTCTATTCTACGCAAGCACCCATTTATGACGTTCTGTAGCTATTTGGTCACTGTTTTCTTTGTTCTGCATATTTTAGTCATAAAATATGACTGACGACTTTTGAATGGAAGATTCTTATTTTAATGTTGGGACTACCTTTACAGGTAATTAATTCTTTTTCTCAGTTCCACATAGGATCTCTAATTTAGCCCTTTGTTTCTGAGCAGTCACTTATTAATGAGTTAGTCAATACCTGTCAGCTCCGCGTCGAGCTCTGGCCTTCAACAAAAACATTGCTACGCTTTCTTGCTCTGTGCCATACGTTCAATGTCTTTTTCCCACGTTTTCTTTATCCCTTTCATTTTTTTTATTTTTAAGGTGTTTACTAATTTTCTTTTTAGCACGCTCATTTCAACTATCTACCATATACATAGAGCTGTTTGTTATATCTGGACGCGTTTCATTTATTGTAATATTTTCTTATTTTGTATTTATTTTATGCTCTATGCTGTATTATTTCTCTCGTAGGTATTTTTACATTTTAGTTACAGTTCATATTGTTTTATTGTTCAGAAAAGTGGTAGTGTCTATACTGGTATGTATTTAATGTTTGGAGGTTTATTTATGGTCGATTAGTATTTATCCGGGGGGGGGGGGGGGGAAGAAGAGATCAACCACTGAAGATTACTGGCTAGCATCCTTATTTATTTATTATTATTTATTATATGTTAACTTTTGTTTGTGCGATACAGCGTTGTATTAACATTTATATGTCTGGTGGTGGTGGTGGTGGGAGGGGGGGGGGGGTGTGTCTTACTGCCTTTGAGATTTTTTTCACTAATTTCTACCTTGTGGTAACTGCAGTAAGTCTTAATGTTTTGCCCCTGCTGGTCATATTTTTATGTCAAGTTCGCTTCTCCACATGTTTGTATGTAGGTGTTTTTTTTCTAGTCTCCCTCGGTTTATCTTACCATGGGTATTTTAGACCAGAGCATGACTTGTAATGATATGAACTGGTTTATCTTCACGTGTGTAATTGTTCCAATGCCAGTCTTCTCATCTATTGATCTTGTCACGCTCTTTTCACCAGTTTGACATTATTGATCTTGTTATGTCACTTCAATCCTATTCTGCGCAAGGTAATTAATTTATTTGTTATCAGACCTAATGGTCTTTAATACTTGGACATGCGCAGTAATATAACCGACTAGGTTGAACGGTACGCGCCTCGCCAAATAAAATAAAATATATTCTGTGTAAACAACTATTTATGGAAGTTACTTAGCTTTTGTTCTAATGATATTTGCTTAGTTCTTTTTCTCACTTTGACATTGGGTGCCTGGATCATACTAATTTAGTTATTTTACTCTGAGCAAGTATGTTTTTAATGAATAATCATCATTGTTGCGTAACAGTAGTGATTGGAAAAAGTGTGGAAATGGAATGTGAAGGAATGCAGCAGAGGAAAGCACCGAGAGACAAGTTGTTTTCTTCACAGACGCACTATCAGTAATTGCAACGCTGAAGAGCCAGAATAATGCAGACCTTGATGACCTACGAGTAATGCTCCACAAACTATGTCAACGATTCAAAAGTGTTGTGATACAATGGATCCCATCTCATTGTAGCATCCCCGGCAATGAAGGGACTACAGATTGGCAAAGGAAGGTGGAAAGCAACCTTAACCTGATACAACCATGACTTTCGAAGAGGCAAAGAGTTTTATCAGAACCAGATACAGAAACAAATGGGACGCACAGCATCCAGGACACACACAAAACAATGCATATTACCAGCTGAGCAGAAAAGAACAAATGATAATCTTCAGACTCCGCATGAGCAACAACAGATTGAGATATCATGTATTCAACAAGCTAAAGATAGGAACAACGGATGAGTATAAATGTGGCACTGATAAAATAACTGCTAAACATCTGCTTCAAAGATGCCCAACATATATGGAACAGAAAAATCACATATGGCCGTCACCAGTAACATTTTCGGAAAAAAAAGAACTCTATGGAAATGCAAATAGCCTGAAGCTGACCACTGCTTTCTTTGAAAATATTCAAGAAATCTTTTGAGAGTATACCAAGAAGAAGGAGGTGTGTTTATGGTTTGTTTACTGTATGGAACGTGTCATCATCTTGTGTTCACTGGTGTGAACGATTTATGCGTGATGGTTGGCAGAGAGAGATCTGTTCTCGTGTTTTAGGAGGGAGTGAGTTTAGTGTGAGCCAATGTGGCTGTAAGACCTTGCACAGAGTGTTATGCGAGCCTATTTGTGAAGGAAATAGGAAGCGGTGCTTTAATGGTGTGAGGGTCGAGAGGATTTCTGAAAATGTGTATATACACCACCTATAGTGTTTCTGGTTCGTGTGCATCCGCCAGATTTAATCGTGCTTCCTGCATATGTACATTCGGTTGCCATCACTCGTTTCTGCATAATTTGGTACTGCTGAAATCAATCCGTCATTTGATGGCCCATGCATGTTAATGTGAAAGCGTTCTGTGCTGAAAGTGTCTCATTGCCTATGAACCTGGAAGTAGACTTTGTGTTAAACCTATGACCACAGTGTAAAACTATCATCAGTTCCACGTTCGCTCCTTACAGAGACACCACTGCAGCTGGCCCCTTTCCAGGAAGACAACAACAAAGCATAAATATGCTCACGCAGTGGTTGTTTCTGTAGCCCTGGTTTACATGTTGAGGTTGCCAGCCCCTTCACAACCTCATATTAGTCGACTGTTACGACATGCCAGAAGAAGCAGTAGTCATGTTTATTCTTTATCCCCTCAGAGACCCCATGGGGAGCTACACGGGATGTTTATAAATACTTGACCTGACAAGAGTGTATCACATAGATCTAATCGTTGATGGCCCTTAGTAAAAATGCACCCGTACTGCACTGAAAAAGTGGTCAGGGAGAGAAAATGATGAATTCACTGGGTAACCTCCCGGAATGGACTAAGCTAAACCCGCACTTATTTCTCAGTAGCGGCTTGAATATAAATGTATCTGTGTTCGGAAATTCTTTGCAAGAAAGGGTATGACAATTGGAAGGACGAAAAAAGCGCGAGGCAGTTCTTTGTCCGTAGATCAACTGAGTACTCTTACTGAAGATGACTTGTTATATATCAGACACAATTCAGTCTACAGCGTGTATAACATTCAAGTTGATCTGTATGGTGACGATCTCCCTTGCTTTTTTTTTTGGGGGGGGGGGGGGGGGGGGGGGATACATTACGTTTCCATCAGTTCAAAATTAAGGGGGGGGGGGGGGGGGGGGGGGGGGGGGGGGGGGGGGGGGGGGGGGGGGGGGGGGGGGGGGGGGGGGGATGGGAAGACATAATCAGGATAGCGCACTATCCAAAGAATGAGACAAGCATCTGAAACAAATAACACTGGAAAGAAAACCGGAAATGGTCGGAGATATAGCAACTCAATAAAATCTTTTAATTACATTGGACAGCAGAGTAACAAGAAAACATTAAACTGTTCAGTGCCAGAAACAAGCTAGACAGGGAGTGATTGTTATGAAAAAGCTAGTTAGAACTGCTTGGAGTCTTATGATAAAACTAGCTATAACTGCTTGTAGTCTTATGATAAAACTAGCTAGAACTGCTTGAAGTCCTATGATAAAATTACCTAAAACTGCTTGTAGTCTTATGATAAAACTAGCTAGAACTGCTTAGTGTCTTACGATAAAACTGCTTGTAGTCTTATAATAAAACTAGCTAGAACTGCTTGGAGTCTTATGTCAAAATTAGCTAGAACTGCTTGGAGTGCAGACCATCAGATATTGAAACTGTTATATACTGGAAATTTTAGAGTGGCACTGGAATATTGAAAACCATTCTAGACACATGTTTCAAAATTCAGCTTGGAAGGAACCACCAGACTACTGAACCAGGCAAAGAGAATCATGTAAAACAAATTACCACATAAACCAACGCTGCAGTAGTATTTGAGTGCTTGACTTGGTGCAGGCTTCCTGCAACGGGACATCTACAATAGTGGTTCCATGGTCTGTAAGGAGCGCAACGGAAAATGAGAATCATTGTGCCGTGTAGTTACCGGAGGTCTCTGAGGAGACACAGGAAGAATATAATTACTGCTACCTCAGGGTAACGTTGTAGTTGTGGCTGGCAACCTCATCATGTAAAACCAATTGTTCCAGAAACCACCGATACAAGACTACAAATATGCGTTGTTGCCTGCTTCTAGCAACAGGGTCGGCTGCATGTCTGCGTGTTCCAAAATGAGCCAAGAGGAAAAGGAAAAGAATTCTTACTGGATTACTGAAATCAACCCCAATAAAAGAAATAAACAAGATGTCAAAATCTTAATCCACACACAAGAGACTACTGAAGATTATCAGATCACCTCCTGTACTAGTGATCTGTGTAGCTTCCAAAGATCATTGTAATCTTTGTGTCGCCATTACGAGCACTTAGTAAATTAACAAAATCCGGGTATTTGTGGAATGTAATGATATAATATCTCTAGATAAGTATTCCTCACTCGTGTTTTTACCCGGGGCCCGAAAGAGGTAGTAACACTGTGACATACCAAGCATGTCATAACAGGCGACACAGAAGGGTGGTGTATGGGGTCAGCTACCCCCCACCCTGTAGAAACTAAGCTTCAAAAACTTTAATAACAGCACTTATGTCAATGGAACAAGAGATGAGAAGACGCTAGCGGTGTCAAGTACGCACTGATGAAACCTGTTGATAGTATTATAAGGCAGTCCTTGTTCTGGAGTCACCAGAGTAAGAGAGAAGGAAATCGAGAAAAAAAACTTAGAAGAGAACTGGAGACAGAAATGAAAGGGGTGACATAAAGACCTTGCTCAGATGGCACGGAACAAGATGACTTGACCTAAGCTTGTAGAAGGTGTGTTCTCCTTGGACAGTTACTGAATAAATGAATGAAATATCCATTCAGTCAACACATTTGAATGTAGAAAGAAAGAAGGGGAGAGAGAGGGAGAAATATAACAGCACTTAAAAATCGTGTTCTAAATTGTGATCGAAAAGTCACTTCCAGTTCTTAAATTGATTTCTTCTTCACTCCTATCCAACAAATTTTGTTACATAAAATCGTATTTCACATTAACTATACAACTCCGTGTGAGATCCAGTCTGTGGAGACCATTATTTTATAGCGGGCAGTAATTTGTGCTGTCTCTTATAACGTCCGTTTAGTGGTCATTCTATATCATTATTGTTGTTATATTTAATTTTGTTTTTGGAATACAAAAAAATTTATAACTTTTCTGTCCAATGGAAGTTATTGCTCACTTTTTTTTTAAACGCTTGTTTCATGTATACCCAGTGGATTAAGGTGGGGGGGGGGGGTGGGGGGGGGGGTCAGTGGAGTTGGTAAATTTGTTAGGGGAGTCACAGCCGGTAAAAAATGTCCAGACTCCTCCGAATTATACGAGACATAAGATCGTTGCCAAGATTATGTCCACATAAGAACCAATTCAATTTAAATAGAAAAATTATCATATTTTAAAATACTTTATGAGTTTTTATTTTGTATGAATGGATGAACAGTTAAAAATGTAATCTACGAAAGCCACGTATTCATTTATTCACACATATACCATACTTACTTACTTAGTCCTTCCCCTTCTACCGTGCTTCTAAAATGTCAGGAGTCGGAGTGGAACAATTTTTTTGGTCGACTCCACATGGGGATTTAAAAACAGTAAGCGAATTTTCAACAACCCTGTATACAGGGTGTCCATAAAAGATTGTACCCTTTTCAAAAAAAATTGTTCACGGCCCCATGACATGGTACGAGGATGCTTTCTATCACAAAAGTAAGATAATCTCTGCAAGTTTTTAAGCATACCTTACAAAGACTAAAAAAAAGTGCGCATGCGCGCAGCGGGTATTTCAAGTGAAACTTTCGCAGTTGAGTTGAAACCAGTAATTGTTACATGTCTCTCAACACACTGGTCAAGTAGGTGAAAAAAAAAATAGGTACATTCTTTTTGAGTCTTTGTAAGGTATGCTTAAAAACTTGCAGAGATTATCTTACTTTTGTGATAGAAAGCATCCTCGTACCACATCATGGGGCCGAGAATACATTTTTTGAAAAGGGTACAATCTTTTATGGACACCCTGTACAATTTAAATGAAAGGCTTACCTAGGGAAAGAATGCATATAGCTCGTACGTAGTTGCCAGAAGCGCAAGGCAAATGACCCCAGTTCTTGAAACGTGTCAGGAATGGTTTTTTCTCTTCCTCGGTCTCTGGTTCTCCTGGTGGTGATGATGATGATGATTACTTTGACGATAATGATATGTATATAAGAAAATAAGGAGAAATAAAACCTAAGAGGAACATGAGCTTATTTCTTGACACTATCCGTCGTCTTACGGTATAATGAGTTCGTCATGATTCCTGTATAATCACATTGGGATCCTCGCCGGTGTTACGGAGTTCGCGCACTGTGCTGAGATCCTTCTTGTGTGATCTAAGGGTGGAGATCGGAGCACTGATGGAGTTGTCCGTGTGCAATGAAGATAGTCCTTAAAACCTAACCAATCGTTTCTCACTATTCATTGTCTTACTTTATTCAACCAACAAAATGTAACGTTTAGCTCTGTCCACATTACCCTGTGTAGCTCTGGGGGGAGGGGGGGGGGGATCTCTGGTGAAACAAAGAAAGAATTGGACTAATGCTCCCTCGAGCATGTCGTACAAGTGAGATTGTGTATGAGGCTGACAACCTCATCGTGTAAAACAAATTGCCACATAAACCCCCACTACAAGAGCATTCCAATGCTTGGTGCAGGATTCCTACGGGGGCTCCATGCTCCACTGGGAGAGAAAAGGAAGATAGTGATGACTATCCACGCTCTTACATTATCCAGCTAACAAAAGGAAGATAGTGATGACTATCCACGCTCTTACATTATCCAGCTAACAAAAGGAATATAGTGATGACTATCCACGCTCTTACATTATCCAGCTAACAAAAGGAAGATAGTGATGACTATCCACGCTCTTACATTATCCAGCTAACAAAAGGAAGATAGTGATAACTATCCACGCTCTTACATTATCCAGCTAACAAAAGGAAGATAGTGATGACTATCCACGCTCTTACATTATCCAGCTACCAAAAGAAGATAGTGATGACTATCCACGCTCTTACATTATCCAGCTAACAAAAGGAAGATAGTGATGACTATCCACGCTCTTACATTATCCAGCTAACAAAAGGAAGATAGTGATGACTATCCACGCTCTTACATTATCCAGCTAACAAAAGGAAGATAGTGATGACTATCCACGCTCTTACATTATCCAGCTAACAAAAGGAAGATAGTGATGACTATCCACGCTCTTACATTATCCAGCTACCAAAAGAAGATAGTGATGACTATCCACGCTCTTACATTATCCAGCTAACAAAAGGAAGATACTGATGACTATCCACGCTCTTACATTATCCAGCTAACATTGTTTTCCACTAAGCGTCAAGTGTCATAGCAGAGTGCTTGCTTCTCGCGGTAAGGTTACTCGTTCGAAGCTTGCTAACTCCACGCTCCAGTCTACCCAGCTGCAAATGGGTACTTGACTCATTCTCTTGAGTTAGGAAAGGGAACCGGTCACCCACTCTCATAAATCTGAGACCTAGTATAGTGAAGTCTCGAATAGCAGCTGACACAGTCAGTTCCTTCATTAATAGCAGTTATCTTCAGAAACGACAGCTAAATCTGCCTTCTTCATCATCTCATCATCTCAGCCCGTAACCCGTCATGGGTCGTAGGGGTGCCATGGTGGAAGCATCAGCAGACAGTGTCCTCCACTGCTCTCTATCCTCAGCAATGCGTACAAGTGTGGAAAAACTTAACTTTTCTAAAACCAAATTAATCTTTAAAAAAGAGTGCCATCTGCAGTGTCAGGCACACACATAGAGGACTTTGCCTTGAATATCCCTAGAGCAACAACTTCTTCACCACTATTAAAAAAAAAAAAAAAATTGTAGGTTATACCTTTGTAAAACGTCATCATGTTTTTTTTTATTTTTTTTTTTTTTTTTTTTTTTTTTTTCGTTCGCCCGCTAATACTCGAGGCGAAATCTCAGGTTATCATTTATGTCTAACCTGACATTGATTTTACGTGAGTATCCCTTTATTTCTTGTACAGAGACAAATGTCCCTCGCCATTCAGGCAAATACTCGCCGATTTCGGAGGTACCCATTGCAGCTGGGTCGGCTCAGGAGCCGCCAGTCCCTGGTCGACGACACTCCTTCAAATGTATTCGCCAGGTCTCGAGTTAATCCAGTCCAAATCCCGGTCGACGAAAAATCCTCAAATGGCGTCGCCCGGGTTTGATCCTGTATCACCCGGTCGCCAGAGCGGTGTTGTAACCACTACGCTAGCGCGGCTCCCAGTCATCATGTGAAACACATTGCTGCATGAACATCTGCTGCTAGATCATGTGAGTGCTTGATGCAGGCTTCATGTAAGAGGACGACCTGCAGTGACAGCTATATGTTCCATAAGAAGCGAAAAATGATGATGATGATGTTACCTTTGTAAGGCCCTGGGTAGTTCCCGGGAGGTCTCTGAAGAGACTTAAGAAAGAATAGGGACTGCAGCCTCAAGCATGTCTTTAGAGGCGACTAACATGACGTTGTTGATAGCATTACAAGGCAGCCCTTGTTGTGGAATCCCAAGGAAGAGAGAGGCAGAGGTAGACACACACAAAAAAACACATGGAGAAGAGAACTGGAGACAGAAGTGAAAATGATGAGGAAGACGTGGAAAGAACTTGAGCTGATGGCACGTGACAGGAGAACTTGGCATGTGTTTGTTGAAGGCCAGCTTCTTGGGGTGGGGGGACTAAAGGGCGTTGATTGATTGAACATGACGTAGTGCACGTGGGTGACAACCTCATTAAGTAAAACAAATTACTACACAAACAACCGCTGTAAAAGCACATGACATTTTTGCTGCAGGCTTTTTGCAAAGGAGGGGGGTGGGGCAGATGTAGTGGAGGCTTCATGGTCCACTGGGTGCGGAAAATAAATAAATAAGGAATACCTTTGTAAGAGCCTCTAATTCCTAACTGAGGGTTGTGGTTTAGTGTCGCGAAAAACGTCTCGTCCGGGAATGACGTGTCCCGTTTAACCCATTCCAGAATCACCTTCGCTGTGTTGTTGTGTAGAATATAGTTCACGAAATCCCTGGGGGGGGAAAAAAAAAACGTTTAGAGCGAACACTTTAAAACATCTACACTTTTTTCTTCTCTACTGATAAAATTACGAGAGGTGTGGGGATAAGGAAGCTTAAATAACGTATTCTTTGCGATAAATATATATTTGTTTTCAGTCAACATTTAGAACACCAGACATAAAAACACACACATACACACACAGGGGGAAAAAAGGGGGGAGGGACAACTGTAAATTAAAACAAACGAATTAATTAATAAAAATAAACAAATATTCACATTTTGTACCAAAATATTATTATTTATGCACTCTAATGTTCACTTAAAAATTCCTTTTTCTGTACAGGTTGCGAAGGCTACGATTTCTTCCGGACTATTTCTCTTATTTTTCATTCTACGTCT
Organism: Oreohelix idahoensis; assembly: GCA_024509875.1. Lineage (NCBI taxonomy): Eukaryota > Metazoa > Mollusca > Gastropoda > Stylommatophora > Oreohelicidae > Oreohelix > Oreohelix idahoensis. The sequence continues at coordinate 791,332 of JAMPIV010009136.1, forward strand.
GCACTGCTCCCGCCTTAGTTTTTCGGGGTTTTTTTCCCCGTACTTTAAGTCTTTTCTCTCCGCTTCCTGTAGCGACAGCCATATTTAGGCTAGCCATGCCGGACTATCAGCTGTATTCATATTTATTTTTCATGTTTTTTTACTTAGTTCTCACTGTTCTTCTTTCTGTTTTTGTGCGTTTGTCCCTGACGAAGGCCTTGTGGCTGTAGTGCAAGGTTTATCTCGTCTTTTGTCACAGTAAGATGTATTACCTTTTTTTCCCCTCAACACTACTATTTACCCAGTATTCTTCGTGCAGGAAGGTTGTCGGATTTGGGTTTTTTTTCCCGGAATTCAGATAGCATCGTCCTCGTCTCCTTTTTCACTCCTTCATGGAGCATGTAGCCACCACTACAGATGACCCCCTTTAAGAAGCCAACACCACACAACCAACTCTTGTAGCTGTAGTTTCTGTAGCAAGTTGTTTTACATGATGAGGTTACCAACCTCGTAGACAACTTCATATAAGTTGCCTTTTACGACATGAACTACAGGTGACGGAATTCAGTTAGCAAGTTCCATTGTGGCAGTTAGCAAGTTCCATAGTAGACTCTCCCTCCACCCCCCTCCCCCGGGCCGCAAAGTATAAGATACACACACACACGCACACAGAGAGCGCGAGAGAAAACCACAAGAAGAAATACAAGAACAGTGAGTATTTTCACTTAGGCGCTTTCGAATCCAATCCACGAATACTTTGCCTATTTCTACATTCTTTGTATTGCTTAATATGTGCCCGTGCTCCATTAACATGGTTAAACCAACTTTCTCTACACAATGTTAATAATTGCTATTTTTGTATCATTAAATCATAGACGACAGATGAACCATTACCATACTTATTGTACAAAAGCTCTATTGATGCACCTTTGTCTAGACGTTTTAGTAATTCCACAATATTAATCTTTAGAATTTCCATGTGTGTCCGTAACAGAATTTGTCCCGTCTGCTGTAAAACTGCAAGGTAAATTTAAAAACACGGAAAAACAGCTGTATTGAGTAAATTTTGTAGTTGAACAATAAAAACACAAAATACCACATTGTGTGTGTGCGTGTCAAAAAAAAAAAAAAAAAAAACAAACACAAAAAGGTAAAAAAAAAAAAAGGGCGGGGGGAGGGGGGGGGGGGGAGGGGGGGTGGGGGTGCAAACGCTTGAAGTGTTTAGTTTGATTTTTAATTGGCCTTCATGTGTCAAGAGTAATATGTTTTATAAGAACACCACTAGACCTTCACTTCCCCTGCATACCCCTCACCAATTACTTATATATTAACTTTTGTTCTAGTAAAATACTGTTTGACTATATTTTGTAGTTCCACAGGTCCGTTCTTCCACGAAGTCAAACTGTCAAGTATCTTCTACCTTTGTCGTTGTGGATATCTTTTTTTCCCTTAAATATTGTATGTTTTCGCGATATGTTCCACCTTTCTCCTTCTCTTAACAAGCACAATGAAAAAGGATAGCCTGACTCGCTTCCGTAGCTAGGCGGTGTTGCCGTTCGGATAGTCCTGGTTGTTACGATGTGTAGATGTGACGTATAATGGAAATATAGCCTACAGTATCCGACAGCCTTTCGTTACCTCGTGACGTTCTATGATTCGTTAGCAAAGTCAAGCATTTGACAGCCTGCCTTACTCACCCTTAATCCACGCTTTTCCTCGAGATGTAAACAAACAGACATAGTATCGACTTTCGCGACCTGCCAGCGAATAGGGTTTGTTTACAAAAGTTTCTCACGCGAGCTGATCTGTCAATCATCGGACATCGGACAGACCGCGCGTGGGATAAACACTTAACCCTTTGATCTTCAGATACGGAAGAGTCTGACATCGATTAGCATTTCATCTCGAGACGCGAGCGATTTTGAAAGAAACCCTGTTATCGTAACGAGAGCCTTTTGATGTTGATCAACCAGCGCTCGACGAGAGAAACGGTGGCCGGCTCCGAGGACCTTTCATCTGGAAACGCAGTTTCCTGATTTTTCTGCTATGCACTAAGAGTGTGAAAATTAACATCCTCTAGAGATCATAATATCATGATGGTATATAAACTGCGTCTTTCCCAAATCAGTTATCATTGTCGCTCAGAATTTTTCGGAGAGTCTAAACACGGTATCTAGAACCATTGGGAATAGATGTGTTAATAGTTTCATGGTGATTTCATTCTGGATTTCTGGTAATATAAATTTGTGCTTAGCGTATTAAAGTGTTAAAGGTTTATCATCTTAAATTCACTGTGATTTTTTAGGTGTTAGAATCAGTGGAAAATAACGCGTAGCTAGTTGTGTACCAGTTGTTCAGTAATGATAATTTTTCCACCCGCTATCACACAGAAAGAGACGGTTTAGTTGACTAATTAATACACTAGGCGCGACGGATAATTGACGGAATAGAATTCACGTTTATTTCATTTTGTGTAATTTAGAAAGGGACTGTTGTTTAAATATTATGCGACTAAACGAATCGACGCCGACACACTAATAGCTATTTAGCGACAATCGATAATGGTTAAAGTGCGCGTATGGATAAATTAAATAATAACTGACATTGTACGCTGATTGTTAGCGCGCGCAGAAGGAGCGGGGAGGGCACATGCCTTCACCTGATCTAGAGACGCCGCGCTAAAAAAAACTGACCGGATAGGAATAGGCTAGAGACACCGTGTGCTTATATGTAGATATATACTGAAGCACATTAAAAACGCACCGCTATTATATATACTGATGCCGAGAAGCTGGAAAAAAGAAGTGTGGGAATGGATTTTCCCCGTGTTTGTCATGAGGTAGAGAGCGAATGGCTGCTGGAATGGAAAGTGCATGATTCAACCCACGGGTTTGTGTACAGACTACATGAAAACAATGAAAGTTACACGTGCAACACGATTCCCAACAGCTATGACCCTGAAAATGTGTACGCGTTGTGGCAGTATACTTGGTATAAAAAGGCCGTTGAGACTAAACACCCAGTACATGTGCTTGAAATGCCACGACTATCTGAAAACGACCGCCAACGAGCCATTGGTATATTGGAGACCGGAATGAGCTCGCGGGCCACTGCCAGAAGGATGAATTGCCACCACAGCACTATTGTACGTCTCAATGAACATAACGAAACCACTGGCAGTGCCCGGGATAGACTTCGGAGTGGCCAACCATGAGTTAATACCCTTGCGCAAGATCGTCATATTGTGCTGAGTCACCTAAGGAATCGTTCTCTCCCGGCAAGTCAAACAGCAAGAGCAATAGTGGGTAGACGTGGGCAAGTCTCTCGAATGACAGTCATACGACGACTCAGAGATTGTCAGGGAGTGTTTAAACGATGATGTCCACCGATGTCAGGATACTATATAAGATGAATGATGATGGGGGGTGGCGTGTGTAGATGATGAAGATCAACAATGCCAGTGGTATGCAGTAACACAACGCCACTGGTTACAGTTCCATGACATTTATTAGAACATTCACATACATGTTCTGGATATTAAACTTCTTGTGAACAACTCTGAACCAATACTTAGGCTAACACTGCCTGTACGGCATAACGAACTACAGTATTCATACACAGTCTCTCCGACTACACAATAACAAAGTACAGAATATCCTTGGTGCGGTATACACTCTTCGCACACAATAATAACTCAAACACTCTACGTGCGGAAAAAACACCCTCGCACACCAGACTTGAATTCACTACATGCTTTCTCCCAACGCATGCACAAGTCACACCTTGTTGACATAAAGTCAGACATTAACTCAGTAGCTGAGTTACACTTAAACAAGTGTTTACAACATCAATTCAGTGACCCTTCACACCAACCACTATCATCAGTCATACTCATGGAAATGTTCTGTGACATCCACCCCCTCTCCAGATGGAAAACGAAGTTTTGCACCGAAGACCCGAGTACACGCCACAGAACCCCTCATGTACCAACACATAATTGGCTGGAAACATATGGTCTTACTGAAACAGTAGTCATATTACTATGACTGGAACATTTACACAATAAACGATGGGTGAGTCACACTCTAACCCATACCACAGTTCTCCATACTACCTCTCACATGAAGCAAATGCTACAACATACTGTCATACCATTCCACTAATGGAGACAAATTATATAATCAGTGCAATATCATACAACCCTTGAAAAAAAATTCTTGCAATAACTAACAGTTATTTATTCCCATGGACAATACATTCCAAAAGGAAAATTGTTAGCAATTCTTATGACACCTGTTATCCAAATAAATACCACATCTTGTGAAAAATGTTCTCTTATGCACATCAGTACCTCAGTCAAGTATACTACACAACAAATTAATTAAGCAATAACCATGTTGCTTTATCACAATGTGTCAGTTATTCAGTGAATAATATGAACAACTATAATTTCAAAATTATAGATGCATGGGATGTATGTACTTTTCTTACTGTATACCACTAAAGCTCTTAGTTCTTTATCCATACCGAGAGGATCTAGTTTCCTTCACTCCGATCGCTTTGGCCCACAAAGATAAATTCCTCTCATATTCCTTAGTTTTCCAATCCAAAACTTTGCTCAATCACAATTGTAACATACATTACCATTACAATAGATGCTATATAGATCCTTTCCAACAATCCGAAAAAATTATGTAAATGTATACAATCACATGTCAGTTCCACCAAATATGCTGGTGTTATGTTTACAACTGACACTCAGAATCACATAAGCTAGACGTCAGCTATATGCTTTCATCACAATTACACTACTGAGGTAATTACTATTACATTGTAAAGGCAAGTGTTACAAAGAAAAAATATCACAGCATAAATATCACAATCACAACTATGCATCCTCTCAGTCACAACTACGAGCTTACAGCTCGGCTTCCAAACACAGACTCGAGCGCTCAGCTCGGCTGTCAAACACAGAATCATTCAGTCACACCAGACTTGAGTTCACTACATGCTTTCTCCCAACGCATTCACAAGTCACACCATGTTGACATAAAGTCAGACATTAACTCAGTAGCTGTGTTACACTTAAGTGTTTACAACATCAGTTCAGTGACCCTTCACACCATCCACTATCATCAGTCGTACTCATGAAAATGTTCTGTGACAGAGATACAGGCCTTACTGCAAGACGACCTTATGTTGGGCCAAACTTGACTCACAGACATCGTCAGCAGCGCCTGCAATGGGCAGAGCAACATGTCAGATGGACTAGACTGCAGTGGAATGCTGTCCTATTCACAGACGAGAGCAGATTCAACATATCCTTTGCTGATGGGCGTATGCGGATTTGGCGACGGTGTGGAGAGCGCTTTGCAGATTGCTGTGCTCGTCAGCACAACCGATTTGGAGGTGGCAGTATTCACATTTGGGGAGGATTCAGTTTTCACCATCGCTTGCCTCTTCACGTCTTCCATGGAAATGTTAATGCTGTGACTACATCGAGATGAGGTTCTGGATGCATTGGTTGCTCCTGCGTTCACAAATTATCCAGACTTGCAGCTTCTCCAGCAGGATAACGCACGTGCGCACACCGCATGCATTACGCAGCAATATCTACAGCAGCAGAACATTGTGACGATTGAATGGCCTGCCCTATCACCAGACATGTCCCCTATAGAACATCTGTGGGACGAGCTTAGACGCAGTTTTTGGTTGTCTTCCTTGCCTGCACAGAATGCAATGAATTTCATAACAATCAAATGTACAAATTAATGACTAGCATGGATTCATAGGAAAATGAATAAAGATTCCAAATATGTAAACTTGTAAACACTTATATTTACATTTCACACTCTGTTCCTGGATTATACAGGTGGTAGGTTTTTAATGTGCTTCAGTATATATTAGTAGCATTTTTTTCATAATGTTTCTCCATCCTTAGGCATAACCTGAACAACGGCGACCAGCGGTCTTTTATTTGGCTTTATTTTGGTCTATATTTTGGGCCTTTTCTCCATTTTACTGATTGGATTAAAGTTGTCTTCTTTTGGCTTACGCGTCTCCAAGTTCAGTTGTGAACAGGACCAGCCACAGAGACTAATGAACATTTAAAAAGTAAATTTTAACTGGACTTACGAATATTCAGATATATTTTTGCATTTTTATCAGCCCACTGGGGTGTGAAAGATATAACCATTCTCCCGACTTTTGATAGTCGTATCAAAGTGGATTTTTTTTTATCCAGAAGAGTAACGCTATTTCAGAATCGGCACTCACCAGAGCCAGCCGATAGGATTTACCATCATCATCAAGTAACTATAGTTAACAGTTTTTAGCAATCAGATGTTTTCCTACTGTTTACTGTGAACAGATCTCAGAGTCGCGGCATTAACTATTCAAGGTGACATTGTTTATCCAGGAATCAATCACCAAATTAGGCGTCCCCCTTATAAAATTTAATTATTAGTGGAGGGACTGGGGCCCAATTCGGAAGATAAATACTCTGGACCTTATATACATATTCATGGATTTTTACGTCCAACAGATTGTTTCACCAAGAATAGGGTAAGAAGCGAGATTGTGTGGCTACGTATGACAGAGAGAGTGAAATATTTTTCTTTAGTATAGGAAACATTGTATCATCTGCACGCTGACTGACTATTGTTTAATTTTATTGGATAACGTTTAGTGGGAACTGTGTTCTTTCTTTACTGTCTATACGGTAACCTAGTGCTAAACTTTAACCTTTGGGGTTATTAACTTGTTGGGTTCTTTTCTTCTCCAGGAGGGGAGGGCACAGGTATTCTGATAGTTTTTCTTTGCATGTAATTCTGATTTCATTTGATCTTTTATTTAGATATTCGATGTTGTAAAGTTTAATGATAATAAACAACAAAATAACTAAACTTTGTGTGTTGGTCAGACCCATACCCAAATTTACCATAGTTTTTTCACGTTTGTGTGTCTTGTTGTCACATAGCTGTGTGTGTGTGTGTGGTTAGTGTAACTTATATTTCTCAATATTGGGAGGTGCAAGATTGTCTTATACTAAATTATAGTCGTATAGATAGGCTGGACTAGAGAAACTACTCAGTCCAGAGTCAGATCTTCTCCTTAAACTATCCACTCGTGAAAATCTACTTCTTACACCTTTACTTCTCACATACTTATCACCATCCCCTATACTCAGGCGGGACCCTAACTAACTTTAAAACCTATCTAAGCACGACAGGGGGTATCTTCTTGTAGTTATAATTGATCAGAATATAGAATCATAAAATGTACATGCATCGTACTGACAAACACGAATGGAGACGGGTATGATCGTTACAGGACATCACTGGCCGAAGAACACAAGTCGTCGTGTAGAGGGTCCACAAGATATCTTCTTCATTTATTTAACTTCAGGAACAACAACATCGTGGGCAAGGCATATATATATAGTACATACATCATAGTAAAATCCTTCATCTGTCTCGTCTCAACCATTTAGTTCTGGCCGCTGTACTAGAGGTGCATACCACCCAAGTAATGTAGACCAGACGACGTGAATGTAAAAATACTGGAATTATCTCCTCAGTAGTATATGGAACTTCTCGACAAGTTCTGAATCATCGTAGAAAATATAGTGGTGGCCTTCGAAGTTAAATATGCCACTTAGATCTCTTCCTCCGCAATACTTGGAGCTTGAATAAAACACGTCTTACTATGAAGACTAGAAGTAACGAAAGGCCAAGAATATTGGCCGTTAGCATAAATTAGTGCAAAACGCTTTACGTCATTAACATCTGGTGACGTATAAAATATACGTATTAAATATTAAAACTCGTGCAAAAACATGAGTTACCACAGAAAGACATATTACCGCAAAATGAATGGTAATAGTCTATGTGTGACAACCTACAAAATATATTAATATTCGTTCTTTAACACTGGTATCCTCCAGCGAGCCTATCATTTCTGCCGTTTTTCTGTTGTCTAGTTTTCTACTTCTTTATTTCTCACGAGTGTCTCAAACATCATACCCTTATGAGTGTAATATTTATTTATTTATCAAAGAAAGTGAATTTCTTCACTGTAATATGAGTAATTCGCTTACCCTGCTCACTGGCTACTGTTAACTTTTTTAAAATGATTTATTTTAGGCTCGTATTGATCTTTATAATTATTTATTTCCTGCTGGTTATTAATTTTTTACTAAACTGTCTATTACTTACCAAATGTTTGCGCTATCAATTTTCTGATTGTTTAACCTCTACTACGTTTGCGTCCATATTCTATGCACAAGTTATGGATACATGTATATTACATGTTACAAACAGTACGACATTATATAGCCAAAACATGGATCAGTATTTAACAACTGCATGATCTAATGAGGACGATTATGGATGAACAAACACATTAACAAAATAATATTCACTGCTAAAATTCAAATCAAAAAGTATGTTATACATAGTAAAACTTTAAAAAAAATCAACAAGAAAATAAAAGAGATATAAAAAAAATATTTTTTGGGTAATTATAATAAATTAAAAGACAAAATTACAATAGACCAAACTCAAGCAAGTAACTAAAGCCTACAAGTCCTTTGAATACTAAACTTTAAAGGAAGAGATATTAAAGAGTATTAAAAGTGGTACTACATATGCACTAAAGTGAATTTGTAAGACAAAGTAAGATATGCCAGGACTTCGAGCCTGGAAGAAACAACAAATAAAAAATGCTAAAGATTGAAAGACAATCAAGAATTTAGAGACGTTCCAAAAAAAATTCATAGGCCAAAAATAAATATAAAGGTCGTTTTCTTATTTATTTTATTTATTGTGTTATATGTGATATAACATCGGAAATACATGTATAGAAACCTGTAAAATGTTCTAGAAGATTCCAGATTTTATTCAGTAATACAATTTATTTTACATCAAGTAGATTTTAGTAATAATAAAAATAGTTTAAAATAATGTAGTTTATTCAGTAAAGCACTGCTAGGAGTTGATTTTTTGTTTTTGAAGGTATTTCTTATCAATAAAAAAATTCAGTGTCGTGCTAGCAAATTATCGTTCTGAAAGTGTGGCCCAGTGACAAATGTTTTGGAACCACTGATGTACATGCATGAAAAACAAACCCCGAAACTTCTCGTGTGTGTATTAATCTTTCAATCACAAAATTGAATCTATACCTATTTGTAATCGTTCAATTACAAAATTGACTCTATACCTATTTGTTCGTGTCCGTGTTTTTTTTTTAATCGTTCAAATACAAAATTGACTCTATACCTATTTGTCCGTGTTTTTAAATGTGCCTTCCAGTTTTACAGCCGAACGTCCTTTAAAAAAAAAATTTCATTACGCATGTTAAAAACAAACGTATTACTTATGTAGGAGAACATGCTGGCCATGGATACGACATCATGCACTGAGAAAACCTGCAGATAGTATTACCAGGCAGTCCTTGTTCTGGAACCCCCAGGGTAAGGGAATTAGAGGTAGACCGAAAACAAATAGAAAAGAGAACTGTAGATAGAAAATAAAAGGGTAAAGAAGAGATTATATGAGCATGAGCGAATGGCACAGGCCAAGCGGACATGACATGAATTGGGGAGATGACAGGTACTCATGATGATGATGATGCTGATAATGATATTTAAGTAGTGTGTATTACCTGTTGACTGTGATATGTACAGATCCTTTAATAGGACGAATACCAAAAGGTGGAGCCGTTCGCCACCTCTCGTAATTTGCCCTGTGAAATTCAAGTTACATGAATTAGAACATTGCTAAACTACATCATTATTGATTCGAAATTAAGAAAAACTACTACGTATTTTGGAGCAGTGGTTAGTGCACTGGCTTCCTTGCTCGGTGGTCCATGGTTCGACCCCCAGATGAGGTGGGATTGTTTAGACCCAGCGTCATGAATTCGGTACCAGAGCAACTCTGAGAAGGTTAAGGCGGCCGGCGTGATGCTGACCACATCACCCCTTGTGTGCCCATGGTCAAGAAAAAATGGACCTAACACCATATGCCTCAATGGGCGTGTAACGGGATTCATTAGCTTTTTCTTTACTAAGTATTTGCAACCACTTAAGGCACACAAAGATGCAGACTACAGTCTTAATTATGTTATCGTGTTTGGTTTTAAGACCAACAAAAATTAGTTGTGCACATAAATAGGTATGTTGCTGATACTTCTAAGAAATAAAGAAGGAGAAAAGTAGACAACAGAAAAACCAACTGGAGTGATAGGCTTACAGGGCGCCTCGAACCCAGAACCCTCCAAACGTCACCAGCAGTCTGGGTTGTTCATGTGTCCAATATTCCATCGGTACGTGGGGTGTCCGTGCTAATGATCACAGTCCACGAATCACTATTTCTTGCGGTGCTTTACTGGCAGTGCGGTTAGTCGCGATTAATTGCTGTAGCGAATGTAACGTCTGCCATAAACATGGATACCATTCAATCAATCAGTCAATACCATTTAGCTCCCCAAGGAGCATAGGCCTTCAACTAACACATGCCAAGTCCTTATGTCACGTGCCATCAACTTAAGTTATGTCCACGTCTTCCTCGTAATTTTCAATTCTGTTTCCAGTTCTCTTCTCCGTGTGTTTTAGGTCGACACCTGCCTCTCTTACCCTGGGGATTCCAGAACAAGCACTGCCTTGTAATGTTATCAGTAGTTTTTTTCAAAGTGTGTCCTATTCATCGCTAGCGACTTCTTCTCATCTCTTGTTCCATTGGTATTTGTCGTGTTCTCCGATTGTGATAACGCTTTCGGCCCTTAGCATTCCCCGAGTCTGATCATTCACAAACATCTAACGGCTGGTGACAGACATCATGTATTGCCTTCTTCGTCAAAAAATTATGCGCTGTCGCATTCACTTAAAGTTTCGTATTCCTAAGTGGTAATGACAAAACTTCTGCTTAAGCGAGACAAAATGTGAGCTCCGACTGAAAAATTCCTCGACTTGTCAGAAAATTCGTCTTCTTCGTACCCTCTCAGACATCTACTTGAATGTTTTCAAAGAAAGAAGTAGTCAGCTTGAGGCTATTTGCATCTTCGTAGAGATTTTCCACGGATGGTACTGGTTCGGGCCATATCTTCGTTGGGCAAGAGATTTTCCCACGGATGGTACTGGTGTCTGTTGGCCATGCGGAGTATGATCACCCTGTTCTCTTCTTTCTCTGTTGACCGCATATGTTTTGGGCAACTTTGAAGCAGATGTGCAAAGGCACACACAGGCCACAATCCACTGTTCTGTTTGTCTTTTAAAACTATGAACGGTGGCTAAAGGCGACCGAACTTTATCAGTGCCACAAAAGTTACACTGATCGGTACAGTTCATATCTGAAAGAGCTAAATCTTTAGCTTGTTGAATAGATGGTGGAACTCACTCTGGTGTAAAACTGTGAAAACCATAGTCAACCTGGTCATAGTGCTGGGCCAAATGAGGATGAGAGTCTGAAGTCAAGGAGGAATTCTTCGATCTGTTCAAAGGACTGTTTGCCTAGAGAATGTTTCATGCTGATTTTTGAGCTGGAAAATGAGAATGCATCATTATTAGTGTCTCAATGTGACTCCTTGGCAGTGAATCTCATTACATCACCATTTAAGCGTTTCTGTGAACCAACCAAGAATATCAGTGAATTCCTGAGCTCCATTAAAATTCGAGATTCTTGCCTCCTCGAAAGTTATGCTTGCATCAGGCTGAGGTAGATTTCCACCTTCTTTTGCCAGTCTGCCAGCCTCTTCATTGCCGGTGATGTTACAATGAGATGAGATCCATTTGATCACAACACTTTTGAATCGTTGACATAGTTGTGGAGCACTATTCAGAGGCCATCCAGGTCTATATTATTTTGGCTTTTCAACATTGTAATTACTCACCGTGCATCGGTAAAGAAAGCAACTTGTCTGACTCTGATTTCCTCTGTCATTCTAACCTCTGCATGCAGTTTTCAAGGCCCCTCCCTCTGCTCTGAAGTTCTTGAGTATTGTCCTGTTGCCATTGACAGATTTTTTTTTTGTGTACTATAGTCTGTTCGGAAATTCGTGCCCACAGAAAGCGTCAATCTTCTTCAGGACTGTTTGTTGTATGGACATTAATTTTTGCATGCAGTCTTAGATTTTCCATGCAGTTAAGATTTTGCGATCATTACATCCACAGCTTTCGCGAAATTTGCAAAACGGCGATTTTCTTTGATCTTTTTGGAACATTTGCCTAAAACTGCCCGCAACATTAATTCTTACAGTAAATCACAAGACCCCAAGATGCAGCAATAGTGAATGCAGTCAGCGACCCATAGCTGTACTGCTTGCATCAGGACCAGCGAACCAGAGCTGGTCAAGACCGCACTCCACCTCCACGTGGTGGTCCTGGAAACAGTCTGCAGCAGTGCAGTCTGGCTGAGCGAGTGCGGATCGCAATGGGAAGGCAAACCCGGTCCCTAAAAAAATGCCGTGCTGAAGTCGGATGTGTCGACCGAAAGGTGCAGATATCACAGCTTAGGCGTAAACAGACACAACGCAACCACCGTCCTTTTCAGGGCGAACGAAGAAGAAGAAGAAGAAGAAGAAATCACAACATTTGTGCGACAAGACGGTTCAAAGGCGTGTCCTAAATGTGTGATTGGTTGTTCACGTGATTTTGATACGAGGAATGATGTTCTGATAATGAACCATGATAGCAGTAAATCATCAGGAAGCTATGACGAATCGTAACTGTTTATGTGTTATTATAGATTGGCATATGAAATTAGTTTATCACAAACGAAGGAATGCGAACGACGTGCCTCATTCCGAATCGGACGACTCCAATAAGTTCACAACAGTTATTGGTTGGATAAACTGCAAGCCATCTCGCTGCCAGTAATCTTCTTCTTCCTGGAGCACGTGTTCTTCACATTTAGCCCGTACTCTGTGTCTATTCGTGAAAGGGCCTCACGAGTCATGTCTTTAACAGCGCACATTTTAAAAGTGGTGTTCTGGGCGGCCACTTGCCCTTTAACTCTAGCCCAAACCAGCTCTATTGGGTTAAGGTGAAAATGATAAGGTGGGAGTCGAAGAGAAACGTGACCCTGCTCTTGGATAATTTTATCAATCAGATACAATTTTGTCTTATTTCTCTGTCTCACAAGCTGCAACAACTCTGGTTTTAAATAGCTGTTGTCAGCGAAGATGTTTTCATTCACAAGCCAACTCCTGATTTCGTCTTTCGTGCTTGCCGAAGTGGGAGCTTTATCCTCCTGCGTTAGAACATTATGATAGGACGCATTATCCATCACCAGGCAAGACGGCCTATCTAGAGTCGGGAGGAGTGTATTCACTATCCAATCTCTAAAAATGTGTCCATTCATTTCACTGTGGTAGTCCCTACCATCTACAGACTTTGATTGAAAAATAAGCTCTGCATCACGGACAAGCCCATTCTGTCTGCTGCCAGCATGTGCTAATATAATGCGTTGACCTTTGCTGCTGGGAATTTTCCTTCTATGGTCTCCCTCAACAGACTGCCATTCTTTCTCGTTCGTATGATGAGCATTAACCTAAGATTCGTCCAAATACACTATATCATAGCCGTCTTGTCTTCTCTCACGAATCTGCCTAAGGTATTTGCTTCGAGCTGCAACCAGATGTGGTTTTTCACATAAAAAATTCCTTCCGCCAGACGTTTTTCTAAAAGTGAAGCAGACACTTCTGACAAGTTGCCAAAGAGTGGTTTTTGAGACGTTAATATCGCATTCTACTTGCAGCCGACTTTTCAGCATGCGGAGAGTAACAAGTTGATTGGCATTAAACATCTTCAAAATCAAACGTCTAATGACATCCTTGTCAAAATCATCAATTTTTTTCTTCCTTCCTTGCTTAACCGCAGCCTCTGTACAATCACCGTCCTGTTGTATCCAACGTCGAAAAGATCTTCTATCCACACCCAGTGCCTTTCGTGTTCTCCTACCTGGTTCTTGGATGTCGTGGTATAAACAACCCATCTTGGCCCCTCTCTGCGAAAATGCCTGTACAATATAACAGTTACCTTCTGCAAAGTGATAAATTTGCATTTCGGATTCATTGCGCTTTTCATAATTATGCAGTTTAGTTTATTAATATATTATACGCTGGTGTCGTTTTTGTTTCGTTGCAGCCAACTCATTGCAATTAGCATACGCCGCTGAAATAATTACTCGCGACTGTGTACAATAGGTACGCACTCGTGCGGACATGTAGTCACTACACTAATTCAAACAAAAATAATATTGAATAGCACATTTCATCGCTTGTGCTGTGCTGCAACAAAAATTAAGTGCGCAATTTTTGAACGGATCTTGTAACTTTCCTGTAGAACTAATAAAAATTAACCCAGACAACGGTAAGAGTTTTTTATATAACTTAAAGAAGAAAATTCGAACATGACATGAGTTTTGTAAGGGCAAAAAATATATTTATAACTGCATTGATATCAGTAGGCCACGTAGCAAATTTCAATAACATCCGTCCAGTGGTTGCAAAGTTACAACGTTCGATGCGTGGGCACGAATTTCCGAACGGACTATAGTGCTAAATGTCAGAAAGACACCTTCACCTCCATTTTCTTTTGCATTTGTTGCTGATCCATCTGTGTATGCATGGTTCGAGTTGTTGCGTGGGTAATATTTCTCTATGTATCTTGTCGCGATGGATTTTCTCTCTGTTGCAGTCTGGCTCTTCTTTCTTTTAATTACAGAAATGTTTTCTATCATTTCAGGGAAACGATGTTGTTTCCATACTGGAACCTTGTGTGCCGTGTAGATGGGTTTAATAGTTGATATTGCATTTTGTCGCAGCAAAGTCAAACAGACTTTTGAAAGAGTAGGGAATAAAATGAAGTAAGTTCTCCGAAATGGCTCGTGACAGAAACACATACAAGTGATATTAAGAACAAACAAAAAAATATATATATAAAAAGAGTTTATTTTTATTTTTTTATTATTTTATTTTGTTTTAATTTATTTTTAAAAACTCTTTCTACCTCTTCTCTCTCCATATATATATATATATATATATCTATATATATATATATATATATATATATATATATATATATATATATATATATATATATATATATATATATATATATATATATATATATATATATATATATATATATATATATATTTTTTCTTAATATCCCTTTTCCATCACTCTGTTTTCCAGTCCTTGTTTTCATTATTTTTTTATTTTTGCTTTTAATGTACTATCCACTTCCGCTTTCCGGTTTAGTGGCATCCATTTTTGCTCCAACATGTGACACTATCGGGGAGTATTTTTCTTTTATTTCTATAGTTTCATGTTCTCCACTTAATTCTCACTTTCTTTCCCTCCTGTCTCTTGTTTCTCTGTCCCTGACGAAGGCCTTGTGGCCGTAACGTAGGTTTTTTCTTGTCCTTTCTCCTTGTAAGACGTATTACTATGTTTTTTTTTCATTCCACTATTTCATTTTTAGCACTGTTTATGTTTTTTGCTTAAATGCGAGAGTATTTGCTATGTTAAAGGTTTGTGATTTGGTGTGAGGGTATTGCCTCCCCTGCTTTGCTGTAGTGGTCCAACAGTGGCCAAAACTCTAGAGTATCTAATATGGGCTTCAAAGGTGTCTACCTTCGCACAAGATTACTCTTGGCAGAGATGTAGATAGAAGGTTAATGACGCTTCCTCCACAAAGGAGTTTTCACAAGATATTCATGTAAGCGAAAACAATGCTGCATTTGGCTAAGCACGTTAATTCTAGAATCTGCCGACCACTTTTGTGAAGAATTAAGCAATGATTAATTTTAGCTCGTTAAGCCCCCCACTTCTAATTAACTCAGGGAAATTCTTATTATTAGGGTATAGCTCAGTTTGGAGTGTGTTTAGTACATTGACTGAGACAAACATCAGTACATTTAGAAATGATTAAATCGAAGTTAAATTTGTATAATTACAAATAACAAAATTTAATAATCACTTTTGGTTTAACAGTTTAAAAATTTGAATAGTTATGGATCAAGAAAAAGTTATCATCAAGGTTGTGATGGGGTGTAAATTGTAAAAAAGAGAAGTTCAAGTGGCAGCATATAGATTGAACTTAGCGGCCAATGACGGTTCTGCTCCTTCTGAAGGTTGGTTCTTGTTACACTGCTCGCGCTCGTCGTTGGTCAAGGTTAAATGCGCCGCACGTTCCTACGTCAAGGAGTAACGGCCAAGCTGGTCCTGCGTCTGTCTATATAAGACCCTCTTATGATGGCGTCTCGCACAACGTCAGTCCACTTCTACCTTCACTTGGTTCCAGAGATAGTACTTTCTGCTGGTACCACCAATAACTGTGGTAATAGAATAGAGACGAAAAGTTCTCCTGAGTATGCCGTTTTCCAACACATAGTTATGTGCCCCCCTCTTCTATTCTACCATCCCATTTAGCTCAGAATTTACCCTCGATAAGAATTAAACTGAATCTTCTTGAGATAAAACTTTCTTTACATTTAAATTGAAAAGCTTTGTAGTTATTTATACATTTACATGAAAAGGTTAAACGTACATATATAATATGTTTTACATTTACATCTCCACTGTTTGAAAAGTGTTCACAATATAAATTGAACATATTTAATTTATATTTACACTGATTTAACAGTTTGGGATTTCCATTAGTTTTAACGTGAATATGTTTTTTCGTTTACATTTACACTGATTGAAAAGCTTTGAAACTGTATTATTACTAGAATGTACTTCTTATCTTTCATCTTTTCTTTCCTGCTCCATATGGAA
Organism: Oreohelix idahoensis; assembly: GCA_024509875.1. Taxonomy (NCBI): domain Eukaryota; kingdom Metazoa; phylum Mollusca; class Gastropoda; order Stylommatophora; family Oreohelicidae; genus Oreohelix; species Oreohelix idahoensis. Next base: position 808,093 of record JAMPIV010009136.1, read on the forward strand.
CCTAGAACTCTTTATGCATTTAGTTCTCTTTAAGAAACTAGCAATAAAGCAGTCACCAGCCCTTGCAGTGGTAGTTCATGAAATCATCATTCTATACGCTGAGGTTGCCAGCCTCAAATGACTTCGACATCTCTAGCGATTTTCACATATAAATATTCTTCTTCTTCTTCTTCTTCTTCTTCCGTCCTTAGCCAAAGACCGACCAAGCAGTCAGAGGCCATCACGCCTAGTGGCGTCTTAAGGGCAACAGCAGATTGATTTTCTCTGTTGCAGTTTCCCATCACGCCTAGCGGCGTCTTTAGGGCAACAACAAATAGATCCATCTGCCGTTGTTTCCGTAATCGGTGTGACAAGCCAACGGGTGATCAGCCCATTGGGCATATAAATATTCACATGGTAATATATACATGTTAGTACACATGTTAGTAAATGAAACATATCGAGTGAAAAAATATACAACTTACGCCAGTTCTGGCTCACATACGTTTTTGCTCAGATGAATACGTTAAGGCACTAGGGGTCGTTAATTTTAACAATAATTCCTTCTCTGACTCCGTGTTCTCAGTTTCCACAGTCCTGCGTTTCCTTGTTAATATGAAAGAGAGTTCCTGGGCTATTTTTGTAAGTCCGTCAAGATTCTCCTATAAAAGATCCAGGATGATAAAAAGGAAATTCTGAATTCTAACACTGGCAATGTCTGGTGTCTTGGCAAGCGTTTCTCTCAGTCGAATAACACTGGAACGTCAGTGTAACTGTCTTTTTTTCTTTGTTGATGTGATCACTGGCCCAAGACAGTATACATGTTGTTAGATGTGTAGTGCGAGCGTATGATGAATTGAGTGTGGGTGCGAATGAAGGCGCGAATGTGTTTAGGCTCGTATAGATGTAGATCCTGCAACCCATACTCTCACATGCAGTAATCAAGGATGCTTTGACACTGCAGGCATGTTTCAAGACATTTATTGACGGGAACACACATAGTATCAACAGGAACAGTCAGTGTAACAAGGTCATGCTGACCTGACATCGATAGGTATACATTTGGCATTCAAAAAGGTAAACATCAGAATAGACGTGCATGGTCAATAGCAAAGTTCTTCAATAATGACAGTTCGTAGCGTCGCCCTTGGCGTCTCTGACTAAACGCGTCAGATGCCTTAGTTACTTTGACACACAGGTGCAACTTGGCACTCCCCGCCAATTGCACATATCAGGCTGTAGTATAACAGCCGAAAGCACAGGCCTCGTTCTGACGTCGGCCGTGTACTTCTGTTAAATAGGTTATCATCAACCCTGCAGTAATACTTATTGTAGATAGAAGTTCCGCCAATCTGCGGCTCCCACAATATATCTTCGTCACTGGCTTTCTGGACAATATAAGACTAACAGTCTTGGATGGCTACCTCGAGCACAAATATATAAGTTCTGAAATGGCGGATCAGTGAGCTGCTGTTCACCCTAGGTAATCCTTTACATGTTCTGCCACCGAAAAGCGTAATAATGCATAAAGGTCGGTATTACCTGGAAAATGAATCCTCAGAACTAAACAAGGAATTCTGTCGTCATCCCGACGCACAGAGATTCACTGGGGAAAACTGCCATAGCAGTTACTTCGAAGATTCTCCCCGAAAAACAATGGACTCTTGGTCCCTTCAGAAAAACAGGACCTCCCGGCTTCCCGGAAGTATATCTCACTCCCGCTTAAAAAACCTTCCCATAGGCCTACGCCGAACTGTCAACCTCTGACCCTAAAGGTCAAACACAATGAATGAATAAACAAGGGAAGACAACCCCTAATCAACCTGACATCGCAGGTAAAGACACAATTATTCTTATGATACAAACATAAGCAAATAACTTGACAGATGACTCCGTCGAAAATGACAGCAACAGTCAGGTTATATTCCCGGTCTCCCACGCATCTGTTTGTTATTTCATACATTCATAACCCTCCACTCCCAAAGGAGCATAGGCCTTCAACAAACACATGCCAAGTCCTCCTGTAACGTGCCAACATCTCAAGTTCCTTCCACGTTCTCCTTATCATTTTCATCTCTGTTTCCAGCTCTCTTCTCCATGTGCTTCTTGGTCTACCTCTTCCTCTCTTGCCCTGGGGGTTCCAGAACAAGGACTGTCTTGTAATATTATCAACAGGTTTCCTCAGTGGGTGTCCTATCCATCGCCATCGTCTTCTTCTCATCTCTTGTTCCACTGGCACTTGTCTAGTTCTTGTCATCAGTTCCACGTTGGTAACCTTGTCATACCATTTTAATCCCTCTATTCTACGCAAGCACCCATTTATAAAAGTCTGTAGCTTTTTGGTTGTTGTCTTTGTTGTTCTCCATGTCTCAGAACAACAATACAATAGGACTGACTTCACATTTGAGTTGAAGATTCTTATTTTCGTGTTGGATCCGATCTCTCTTGGTCTCCATATATTTCCCAATGCAATGAAAGCTCTCTTGCTTTTTGTATTCTTATTTTGATATCACTGTCTGTCCCTCCTACTTTGTCTATATTGCTGCCAAGATATGTGTACGATTCTACATCTTGTATTGGTGCTTCTTCAAGTTCAACCCTGTTTTCATTACCTGCATTTATTCTCATTATCTTTGTCTTTTCAGTGTGGATTTTCAGACCCAAATGCTGTGACCTCTCATCGAGTGTTTTTAATTTGTCCTGCATCTGATTACGTTTATGGGACAGAAGAGCCAAGTCATCAGCAAAATCCAGATCATCCAACTGCTTAGTCAGAGTCCACTGGATTCCATTTCTGTTGCGTGTTGTTGATGTTCTCATAACCCTGTCTATTGCTAATAATAAAAGAAATGGAGACAACAGGCATCCATGTCGCACTCCTGTTCTTATCCCAAATGGTTCCGTAAGCTGTCCTTCATGAAGAACTCTGCATGTCATGTCTTCCTATGTTTTCTTTATTAAATTAATGATCTTCAGGGGAACTCCATAATGCCTCATCAATTTCCAAAGTGATTCTCTGTCTACACTGTCAAATGCTTTTTCGTAGTCCACAAATCCGATGTATAATGGTGAATTCCATTCCAGACTTTGTTCAACTATTATTCTCAAAGTGGCTATCTGGTCTGTACAGGATCTGTTTTGTCGAAAACCTGCTTGTTCATCTCTCAGTTTCTTGTCTATGGACTCTTTTAATCTCTTAAGGATAATCCTATTTAATAATTTTCCTGGCACTGATAGTAACATTATTCCTCTATAATTTGTGCACTCTTGTAAATTTCATTTCTTAGGCAACTTAACTAGATATCCTTCTTTCCATTCTGCTGGTATCTCTTCCTTTTCCCAGACTTTACCAAAGTAATTTATATAACATCTCTGCAGCCGTGTCGGTATCTGCTTTGATGGCCTCTGCTGGAATGCTATCAGGTCCAGACGCTTTTCCATCTCTTAGAAGCTTTATGGCTTTCTTTATTTCTTCCTTCGTTGGTCTTTCACCGTTAATTTGTAGCTCTTCTTCTGCTGGCTGGATGTCCGGGTGGTTTTGTGGAGCTGGTCTATTGAGAAGGTCCTCAAAATATCCTGTGCACCTCTTCATTTGCTCTTGTATATTGCTGAGCAGTTTCCCATTCTTGTCTTTTATGAGGCAACTTGTTTGCTTGTATTTCCCTGTTAGCTTCTTTGTGCTATTATACAGTTCTCTCATATTTCCTTTGGCTGCAGCATCTTCTGCCTCTCTTGCCAACTCCTCAGTATACTCCCTCTTGTCTCTTTTGATACTTCTTTTAACTTCTTTGTTTGCTTCTGTGTACACTTCTTGAGCCTTGGCTTTGGAACTTCTGGTTTTGCTTGTGTTTAAATCTGCTTTCTTGTTTTTCCTGTCTGTTATATTTTTGATTGTTTCTGTTGTTATCCATGCTTTTTGTGGTCGTTCCCTTTTCCCCAGTATTTCTTCACATGTCTCATTTCATACAGTTTTGATTAGTTGCCAATAGTCTTCTGTATTCTCTACATCTTCCAGCTATTGGAGCACTTGGAATTTGTTGGATATTGTGACCGCAAATGTGTCTCTTGTTTCTTTGATTTCTTAGATGTCTTACATTAAATTGTTGTCTATAATTTTGCATTGTTGCATATCTCTTGAGTTTCATTTTTACTTTGGCTATCAGAAGGTGGTGATCTGATGCCACATCTGCTCCTCTATATACCTTTACATCCTGCAATGATGATCTAAACGACTTGTTTATGCATATATGATCAATCTGATTTTCTGTTCTACGGTCTGGTGATATCCATGTTGCCTTGTGTATTCTCTTATGTGGAAACATGCTTCCTCCTATAGCCAGTTGATTTGAAGTTCAGAAGTTTGAGAATAGTTCCCCATTTTCATTCATTATTCCTAGCCCCTGTTTTCCCATGACTTCTTCAAAGCCGGTGTTGACTGTACCTATCTTTGCATTCATGTCACCCATCAAAATTGTGATGTCTCTTCTTTTTACTTTTTCCATAATTTCCTGTAGTCTAGTATAAATGCTTCTTTCGCAGACTCTTCTTTGTCATTAGTTGGTGCATAACATTGGATGACATTTACATTTATTTTCTTTTTAGCTGTTTTAAAAGTAGCTGTTATTATTCTGGATCCAACGGCTTCCCATTCAATGAGTGCTTTCTGTGCTTCTTTATTTTTGTTATTTGGTCTAACCAAAAGCTCCAATCATTTTCAAACAGGCGGGTTAGTGTGTGGTATTTTTAAAATACTCCACGTGAAATAAGGTGCGTAAAGCAAAAGGTCACGTATTACCTTATCGCGAACATGTCGTTAACTTCTTATGACAACTTGTGTCAGATGTAACAATAATTACTTTTATCACAAATTAATCTTGTAATCCGTGTCTGTCCATAAGTTGTCTCCCTGTATTCCAAGCTTTGGTGATGCGCGCACCCGTCTTATCGGTGATTAGGCAGATAGCGCTGGGCGATGTACATGTTAATCTGCCGCGGCCAAGCTGTGGTAGACAAGAATTATCTCAGTCTCTCCTTGCAAAGTGAGGAAGACATAGATAACAAACAAACATGATGACTTCCCCGGAGAGGGGTGTAAGAAGGAAAATACATAATATCTGCCATATATCAGAGAAAGAAAGAAAGACAGTGCGACTATTAAAAATCGCAATAAAATCAGTACAACAAATGTATCGAGTACTGCTGGGGTGAAACAGAGATCGAGAGGGGTCGCCTCATTCTGTTACAAATGATTTTGAGCAAGTATGGTCAATAATAATAAATTATTTGTAACCTTTCAGTATTTTCATTATATTTTCAGGACGTATTTTACAAGTAAAATAAATAAAGTTGTCACAGCGCTATTTCGCAGTGTATCTTAGGTATTGTGTTCGGCCAAAAGCCAGCCGGGCGAGGCCGGGGCTTGCCGAACTGGTGTGTCACGTGGCCACCGGAAGTCGGGAGAAAAGGCGCAATGTTTGGGCAGTCAGAAACTAGCCGTGGTCCAGAGTGGATGGATATATTTCCCTTTTGCCAGCGAGATTGCTGTGCGGTTTATGTGATGGACTATTAATGGAATGCTTGCCATATTTCGGTCCTGGTTGTTAATAACGTGATAATGCTAGAGCAGTGTAGTGTCTAGTTTGGGTTATCTACAGGCCGTAGATTAATAAGTTGTCAATGATATGAGTTAGTCATTGTCTCAGTTTTTTGCCGCTCAAGTGAGCGAAATTCATTGCAGTGCTTACAGTGTAAAGCCGTACGTCGTGTATGTTGCTGATAGATTAAGCTGTTACGGCAAGTGTACAGGGGCATTTCATTATTGTATTTGATGCGTTTATTGGCCGTGTGAGGCCTTATTGTATGGTGCGTATATTAAAGGGAAGTTCCTGTTAAAGGTGTTCATTTCTATTATCAGCCATTGTTGTGTGGTATACTCTTGGAAGAACGAGCCTTTAGTTATTATTACAAATCCACACTGCAGTGGTGGAACCACAATAAATGGGTTCTTGACAGCTGGAGAGCTCTTATCCGGTTCTTTTGTGAGCCTAAAGGCCGTAGGGCCAATATTTTAAAGTATACAAGGCTAGTAGTTTCTATGCACACAAATATATAGAGGTGGTAGCAAAGCATTGTGTACACTTCAGGTTTTCCAGCGTTCACGGCAGTGTGTTTGTTTTGTGGTTAGTCAGTAGCATTGAACTTTGTTCGGTCAGGTGTGACCCGTCGCGGTATGTGGTCTAGTTTGGACATAGGGCACAGTGAAACGTTAGCGTTGTCAATAAAGCTGATAATTGACATTTATTGTGTTCGATGGTGGTTGTGAAAAGTTCCCGTTTGTTCTAGTTTTCCAGTTATGGATAGGAGGGGTGTCACAAGGTATACAGTAACCTTACAGCTGGCGTCGAGTATCACAGTTTGATATATTACAAGGCGTACTTTGGAGCTTAGTGCTAGGAAGTGCTAGGGATCAGACGGGGTAACGGAGGTTAGGTGTTACAGGTGTCTACAGTTGTTCCATGATGGTTGCAAAGGAGATTAAAATTTCTTGTGTGGTTGGTAGTATTTGGGCTCTGGTGCCTGACTGTGTCAGCAGAGGAGATTAGATCTTCAAGATTTGTTGATATTAGTAGTGTCACTAGTGGTGTTGGTAGTATTTGGGCTCTGGTGCCTGACTGTGTTGTGCCGGCAGAGGAGAATAGATCGTCAAATAGTGATTGGTAGTGGTAGTGTCAATAGTGGTGGTGGCATCTCAGGGTGTGTGCAACTCCTCTTAGTTGGATTATAGTCTAGATCAACGTAACCATCGTTGTACATGTAGCCAATCTGCAGTAGTGTCATCGCTCGTACTGCTCTACCTACCATCATTACATTCCTGCGTTCCTACCAAATGCTGTCGTCATCATGCCCTACCGATGTGCCGTTCCAGTGGGAGCCTACTTATGCTCCTTTCGTGGCCCTAGTACCGCTTGAAGGGATGCCAGTTACCGAAGCCTGCTGATCTGAGTGGTCCTGGAAATATACTGTGCTGAAGAGTGAAGACTGCTGGATTCCTAAAGTGACGTAGTGAAGTGAACTGTGCTGGTATATTTTACGCATCACCGTGCCAAAGGACATAATTGTTATTATCTGGCACATAGACTTGTGAAGAAGACATTAGTGTGGATACGGTCGTTATTCTTGCTGTGGACAGTACTGAGATAACACCGTGAAGAACATTGTTTTCGGTTGGATTTTGTCAAGTTTGTGGAGACCTGTGTGTGCTGTTTTCATCTACCATCATCTGTGTCTGAGGAGCTACGTGGAGGTGCATCGCTGGATCATCAGTTAAGTTATTGTTTGAACATCTGTGAAAGATTTGTGTGTTGTTTTCTTTTTTGTTCTTCCCTTTAAATTTTCTTTTCTGTCTTCAAATTTCTCTTTTCTGTCTATCCATCTGATTCAATTTATCATACAGTCGGGTCTCTTAGATTAGTGGGACATTTCTGTTGGGGTCGTGTTAGGTTAGCATAAGCAATAAGCTTTTTTCGGTGTCAGCGTCTGTTTCTTGAGGTATTCTGATTTGTTTTGTTGTTTTTCCTTTCTTTTGTTATGTTCTGTTTCCTCGCTTTCTTTGTAGAAATTTAGTATGTGCCTTTATATGGTGTTAGTTAGTTACGAGGGATCTGTCATTCTGATTTCCTGTCACTTGGAGTCATTATTATTATGTTATAGTGTTATTATTGCTTAAATGGTACGAGGGAAGGTAAAAAAGTAATGCCTCCTATTTTTTATGTATGTAAATACTGCATCGGTGTGCAATTTGTAAATTTAGCAGGATTCCTCAAACACTCTTCTGCACTGTATAGCATTACCAACCTGTTTCAGTAACAGGTGGCACCACTGTAACAGTTTAAAAATGGCTGCCAAAGACGTTTGGTTAAAACAAGGATATGTCAAAAATTCCTCAATGCTGAAGGCGAGACCCCAATTCGCATCCACGAACGTTTGAAGAATGTTTATGGAGATTCAACAGTGGATGTTAGCACTGTCCGACGTTGGGTACATCGTTGTGATGAAGCTGAAGTAGGTCAATCCTCAATGGCTGACGCAAAGCAGACTGGCCGTCCGTCTACCGCAGTGACTCCACACAACATTCATCGAGTTGATGACATCATTCGTGGTGACCGTCGGGTAACACTGGATGAACTTTCTTCCATGTTGTCCATTAGTAAAGGCAGTGTCCAGAACATCATTAAAGACCTGGGTTATTCAAAAGTTTGTGCACAGTGGGTACCCAGAATGTTGACAGACAGACACAACATCGCCGACAAGAAAGAAGTTCAAAAGTTCATCATCTGTAGGGAAAGTTATGGCCTCCGTGTTTTGGGATGAGAAGGGTGTGATTCTTCTCGACTTCTTGGAACAGGGAAACACGGTGAATGCAGACCGTTACATTGAAACTCCGAAGAAGCTTAGAGGTCGTCTTCGGCGACTTTACCCATTAAAAGATCAGAGAACTGCACTACTGTTGCACGATAATGCCACGCCACACACCGCTAAACGCACCATTGATGCGATTGCAGAATTTGGCTGGACATTATTACCACATCCCTCTTACAGTCCCGATCTTGCACCTTATGACTTCCATATCTTTGAACCACTGAAAGAAGCTCTTCGCGGACATCACTTTGAGGACACCGAGACCCTTAAACACGCTGTACGCCAGTGGTTTAGGAAAAAGGACACAATTTTTTACCGTGCGGGGGATACATGCCCTTGTGAAAAGATGGACAAAAACTGTAACAAATAACGGAGACTACATTGAGAAATAAATTTTTGAAGCTCAGGCTTTGGGCTACATTTCAATGTGAATTTTATCTGTTTTCTTGCCTATTGAATGAAATTAAAAATTACGAGGCATTACTTTTTGACCGTCCCTCGTATATAGTTTATTTTGATTGGTATGATTTAGTTAGGGGCTAGTTAAGGTTATAGCTCTCAACACTTCATTGTTAAGTGTAGTTGTTGTTTTAGTCTGCTGTGTTTAACGTTATATTTGTGAGTCAAGTGTGGACGGGTGGCGAGTTTAATTCTTCCTTTTATTACTTGTGGGAAAAGATTGGATTAGACTGATTTCTATTAGGGTGTGGCTGCTTATGTTTAGTGGTGGAGTCAGGCAGAAGGGTTTCCTGCGACTGCCCTACTTAACATTCCAAGCTCAGTATTTGTTAGGTGTACTGGTGTGGTGTATATTTACATTTTATTGTACATTTAGTAATTCTATTGTTGTGTTTAAGTGGTGTGATCTCGTTCCTTCTTGCTATCTTGTAAATACGTTAACGGGTACCCCTTGTTTTCGTGCGTTGTCAGTCACGCATTGTATGTATCAGTCTATCCCTGCTCTGATCTTGTCTGTCATCTTATTCGTCGTGACTGGTAGTTATCGTAGTGTTTGATGTGTGTCTTATCATCTGTGGTATGTTCATTTTTGCCATTTGTAAACATACTAAGTAGAACTGAAATACTGTCAGAGTACAGCACCAGGGTGGGTGCTAGCAAGATACTGTGGTGTTGAAGCTAACTTAGGGTTCAATTTTCGTGGTGGTACCACTTACAGTTGTGAGGTGGTATAGCACCAAGAGGTATTATCAGCTAGTTAGATACAACTATCGACTATAGTAAGGGTCTTCTCGGTTGTATCACAGAGGCTAAGTGGTCGTAAGGACCAGACCTAAAGAGTACGTGGACAGTAGCCAAGAGGCAGAGAACGGTTATACTGAATTGAGGGGTGAAGTGGATTATATATCCAATGAGGGGTGAAGTGGATTATATATATGCATGTAATTGCACTGGGAACTCCGCCAATGCCGGTCCCAAGCCCGGATGAAAAAGGAGGAGGGCGGCCTGCATGGAGGCCGTAAGGAGGCAGCCCCTCCACCATGCAAAGGCACAACAGGCCAATCACCTGTTTGCTTTAAATCACGATTACTAGCAACACAAGAGAGAAAACTGGACTGATTCTAAAGGCAACGAACTGGAACGGACTACGACTTATGGAACTTGGAACACAAGAAGTATAAATGGGAAGGAAGAGGAGCTGGTGGAAGAGATGAGGAAAGCAAAACTAGAAATCCTGAGCAGAATCTGATCATTACAAACACAAAGTTCCCCCATAAGCGCATACATGCATACACTAGATGTGAACCAACAAAGAATGAGAAGTCAGTGATCGACTATGCCATTGTTCGGAGAAGCTCATTCAAATATGTCCGAGATGCTAGAGTCTGGAGGGGGCCAGAGATTGGAAGTGATCACTACCTGCTAACAATCAAAAGAACAACTGAAAGAGTTGCTCAGCCTAGGAACTGCCCAACATCACGCAAGAAACCAAGTAAACGAGCAGGAGAAATGAGCATTAGGACCTACAAGCTGAGAGAGCCAGAAATTAAGACCATATATCAGGGGCTTATTGCTGCAGCGGTGAGCAACACAGAAGAACGACCTGATGACTTGGAAACCCTCTGGATTAAATTCAAGGATATCATAAAGACAGCTGCTGCAGAAGCATGCGGTGAAGTCCGACTTGGGAACAAGAGAAAGAGGACACCTTGGTGGACAGAGGAAGTCAAAGAGAAAATAAGAGAGAAGAAAAATGGCATGGAAACAATACTTAGGAGCTAAAAACACAACAGGACAAATGGAAAAATATAGAGAATATGTGACACTCAGAACAGAAGCAAAGAACAAAGTGCTAGCAGCAAAACAGAAGTCCTGGGAAGAATTTGGAGAAAAGCTAGAAAAAGATGCACAAGAAAACCAGAAATTGTTCTATAAGACCCTAAAGAACATGAGGAAGGAAAAACAATGCCCTCTCAAATTTATAAAGGACAAGCAAGGCAAATTGCTTACTGCCCCGAAGGAAGTAATGGGAAGATGGAAAGAATATTTCTCAGAACTCCTGGATGGTGAGCATGGTGAAGCATCAGAAATGATAAACACTAGCACAGAAGAGGAAACCAATGATGGTGAAGATGACATAAAGATGGAAGAACTGAAGGCAGCACTGGAGAAAATCAAGATGGGCAAAGCAGCAGGGCATGATGGTATAACACCAGAAATGGTTAAGTTCATGGGAGCATCAGGCGACCTATTACTCTTAAGGGTTTTACAAGCAGCGTGGTACAACAAGACCATACCAAAGGATTGGGAGATTGCCATCATAACACCAATTTTCAAAAAGGGTGACAATCGACAGTGTGGAAACCATAGAGGCATATCCCTTCTCAGTGTCCCTGGTAAAATCTACTCTAGAATCCTAGAGCAGAGACTCCGACGCCTAGCTGAGCCACAATTGGATGAGGTCCAGTGCGGATTCCGAGCAAACCGACGTACTCAAGACCTAATCTTCACACTCAGACAGCTGAGTGAAAAGGCCCTTGAGTATAAGAGTGAGATGCATCTTTGTTTCATAGATCTGGAAAAGGCGTATGACAGGGTCCCCTGGAGCAAACTTTGGGACTGTTTGGCAAGGAAGAATATTCCAGCACCTCTAATTCATGCTATACAGAGCTTCTACAAGTCTTGCAGAAATTATGTGAGGAAAGCAAACCATAAGTCAGAAGAGTTCAGGACCACCACTGGTGTAAGACAAGGTGATATCCTATCACCTTACCTCTTCATACTCCTTATGGACGATGTCATCAAGGCATGTAAGGAGAGAACAAGAAAGTATTCAGTGGGGTACTGGAAGATGAGACAGGTCTATATTTCGGAGCTGGCATTTGCTGATGATGTTGCCCTGATTGCTAAATCAGAGGCACATCTCCAATCCAACCTGCAAGTCTGGAAGGAAGAGCTGGAGAAGAGAGGGATGGTCATAAGCAGCTCTAAAACAAAATCCATGGTGATATCACGAGAAGAAAACATCAGATTAAGTTGGGAGACTTTTTCAGACTATAAATCGAGGATTCCTCAGCAAGAGAGAGGTTGGTAAGAAAACGAAGATGGCTGTATACCGCTCCACCTATGTCCCAGTCTTGACATACGGATGCGAGTCATGGGCAATGACTACAACCCATAAAAGCCAGATCCAAACCTCAGAAATGAGGTATCTGAGGAAGGTGGTTGAAGTAGCAAGAAGAGACATGGTACGCAACCAGACGATACGTCAAGGCCTTAAATCCTACCCCTTGCAGACCCAAGTAGAACAGTCCCAATTAAGATGGTTTGGCCATGTCTGCAGAATGGGAGAAGATCGGATACCACGACAAGCATGGGAAACAAAGAGCCAAGGATCCAGACCCCGAGGACGACCCAGAGTCCGCTGGGAGGACAACATTAGACAATCTTTCAAGGATCGAGGACTAGAATGGAACCAGGCCAGGAGGAAGACAGCCGATAGGATAGTCTGGCGCTCTCTCTTCCAAACCTCTACACCTCACGGTAGAAGGGGAACGACTAAGTAAGTAATTGCACTGGGATTAGTGATATTGTTATTTATATACCATTACTGCATATTTTGTAAGCAGAGAGTTATCTGTTGATAAAAGTGAGGTGTTTATAGTACATATGTTTGAGTAGTTGCATAGTAAGAATCTATAGCAAAAGAAGCAGAATTATAGATAATATTGAGTATACGGAGTGTAAATCATGGACTTAGAGGGTTACATTCGGATAGGCAAAGAATGTGGGTACACTGGGAAAGAACTGATGGATTGTGCCGAAGCCAAATACCATTCAGCGGAAAATCAAAAAGCTTTGGAGAAGAAAAAGATTGAAAAACAGAAGCAGGAAAGAGAGGCTCGCGCTGAAGAGTTACAGCTCAAAAGAAGAGAATTCGAAATACAAGAAAAAAGATGAAGGATAGAGAATTAGAAAAGGAGAGAATTAGAGTAGCTCTGGAGGAAAAAAAATGCAGGTAGAAGCTGATAAGAAAATACAATTAAAGAGAATAGAAGCGGGTGCGAGTGGTCAGAACTCGACTCCGAGGGAGTCTCACCGTTCCTTTAGGCTGCGTCTGCCGAATTTTAATGACAACATTGACAGTTTAGATTTTTTCCTTGAGAGGTTCGAGGACGATTGCGTGGCCTGGAAGGATAACAGAGACGAGTGGCCATCTCTGTTATCCACATTGCTAGTGGGGCCTGCGATGGAGACTTTTTATAGCCTCCTGCTGGAAGAGCGGGCGGATTACGACAAGGTGACGGAACGGTTGCTTCGGAAGTTCCGTTTGACGGCTGACAGGTACCGGACGTGGTTTAGAAACACTATGCCAAATGCAGACCAGGACTTCGAGGACTTCATCTCGAAGATCAAGATTCTGTTGAATAGATGGATTGAGTTGGAAGGAATTCCAAAGGACTTTAATGGCTTGGTTGATCTAATGCTACGGGACAAAGTGTTGTCTTGTTCCACTGAGTTGGTAGCATTTTTTCAGGAACGACAACCTAAGGATATTGCTTCCATGGCCCAATTGGGGCACCATTATGTCCTGGCCCATCCGGGCGAACCCATCCATCGGTCTGGTCTGTCTGACGCATTAGTTGCAGGTGTCGGCAAAGTTCAGCAACAACCATGGCAAAATCAGTCAGGCGATGCAGACAGGTGCCAAGAGCAGAAGGACGATAGGCCCTCCCGCCCCTATCAACCATGCAGAGGGAATTACGGTATCTTCCGATCTCATCGGAGTGGTCGGTCAAACTGGCACAACCGTCAATGGAAAAGTGATAGTGACGGAAGAACGCCAAACATGAAAGCAGGTACGCTTTGAGGAGTCTCGTGACTAAGATCGGGTTTACTATAAAACAAAACATTCCAAGCGGAGGAATGGGTCCGCGGATAGCCGATCATCCGACTCTGATGAGCGGTCTTCACCAGTTAGCAGTCCCAGCAATAGTCCACACGATGAGTCAAAAAGGAACGCAGATGTTCCATATGCAATGGCAAAGGTCATTATGCTGACAGGTGTCCTACCCCAATTGAACACACGAATTTCGCGGTTGTGTTGGACACAGTCAATAGCGAGGACTGTGTGGGGTGTCGTCCTCTATTTAATTCGGGCGAGAATATAGTGTTACACTGCGGACACGCGGTACCATGTCTGTCGGCGGTCCATGAGACTGGCGAGGTGGCACTCCGCAAGGGTGTGGTGGAGAAGAAACCAGTCTCGGTGTTGAGGGACACCGGATGTACCACAGTCGGGGTGCGTCGGTAATGTATCGATGAGTAACCTCACAGGGAAAACTGTAAAGTGTATAACGTTTGGGGGCAAAGTTGAGTCTTACCTCCAGGAGTGTATTAATGTTGACACCCCGTTCCTATCAGGGAGAGTGAACGCGTTTGTCCTCGAGAACCCAGTCGCCGATTTGATCGTCGGCAATGTACGACGAGTGCGTAACGCCACGGGAGAAGCTGAAGCAGGGTCTCAGCAACACCGAAGTCCCGGGGCGGACGATCAGGTGGTCGAGATATCACCACCTGAGAAGAAAGTACATCTTAGGCGGGGTTCGTGACAGGCGCCCATTAATACTCACGGTCCGATGCCAGGGGACATGAATAGGAACAGTAGAGACATTGTCGTAGATTTTATCAGATAGGTAATAGATGTTTATAGCCCTGTCTGAGCAGAGGTGATAGTGATGACAATGTGAAAGAAAGGGGTGAGAAATAGTTTTATCACGAGGTGATTTATCTAATCCAGCCTATCTGGACGACGATATTTATATCAGACGCACTTTCTCTCCTTGTACGAAATACAAGTTACACTACACTCAAATGCACACAATTCTGTGACAAATACGCACGAACGAGAAAACAAACAATGAATAACATATAATGGATAAGGGTTGACCGACACGATAACTAAAGGTTTAATAAAGGTTATTATCAATAGAAGATCACAACAATAAGCATATACATTACTAGATCATGGTTTAGAGACAAAATTGCAAAAGAAGAAATTAATCAAATAGGTTATCCCCCTCTGGTAAAGGAAAAGAAAGGACGATCCCAACAGAGGTTAATTAACCCAAAAGATCAAAAGTTAACAATAAGTTATGACATAGTCAGTATGGGAAAAGAATAGGTTCCTAATGTAATCTATCCCGTGACTACTGAGATTAGTGAGATAAAAAGAAAGATATATGATGTTTGTGGCGTTGGCTATTGCACGCCACATGTTAGAGAATAACCAAGAGTTTGGTGCTGGTAAGCGCAGCACGATAAAGAATTATCACTATGTGTATTTCGCACATGACGTAAACATGTTTGGGATAGAAACGAACAGAGCTGGTGTTTACCCTGAAGGGTCCGCTTGTGTTTTCTACCAGATGGTAGACATTTGGAAAATGTTCAATGGACAATGTCTTCAAAGACATCAATGTGTACAGAAATGAAATTAACAAATGAAATGGGATCAGATGTTTATGTGGAAACACGGGATGTAGAATTTGATGAAATTAACATGTCTTGCAATGCCTTGTGATGATGTTCAGTCTACGTTGTATTAAATGTTGAAATGTCAACAGAGTTTCCAAGTCAATATATTTACCGTTGAATTGGGCCATTGGAATTACTGTTACAGAGTTTGATTGTGGCTGTTATGAACCTTGAGGACATTATATCTAATAACCCTTGACACAGTGAGAAAAACGAGCATAATACTAAACTGAATAATATGAACTTTCACGCCACAGATATGGGAGGCTGCGTCCGCTTTAAGTAATCGTTTGAAGAGGTCTACAAGGCTGTACTTTGGAAAGTACTGGATATAACACATGTCTGGAATCACCAGAAATCACAGTTTTCGTGCGAGGTCAGGCCAAGACTCTGGACTGTTTTTTTTAAGACGTTGATGCCAGCACAACATACACGGCATAGTCGATTGAAGTCACTTATCATGAATCTAACTGCCTAAATATATCTCAAGATTATCGTCACCATATATTGCTGTCGCAGGGAGTTTTGATGAATCTTTTCGCTTCGACGCCCTTACACGTTAACTCGTTGTCAAGACCCATTACAGCAAGGCCACCTTAACGGACTCTTGCGTCTTGAAGTGAACTTACCAGTGGACATTTACTATAGGAATAATAACTATCTTACCATGAATCGTGAGGATCGTTATAGTCTTCAGAACAAGTCTTTCAAGTCTGACGTCGCATTAAGTCTCTGATGTCTGAAAAATGGATCCTTTTCAGCTACGTGAAAGGGGGATGATTACATCGTTTACGTACGTCATCAAACAGATTGGCTGACCACATCGGTTTTTGTTATCAGGATCGTGTAACTTTCTTGAACAGGACTCTAATACGTTATTTCGGAACTCAGACTATACGTTCTCTCGTTACTCTGGTGTACTTCATAGATTTAAGGCTACTCTGCGAGGATGAATGCTTCTTGTTTACAGCGAGGATTGGCGGTCGGGAATTTTTATTCAGATAAGTGAATATATGTTGTGTAATGTCATGGTCTCCAGTCCTAAAAATATCAGGCACATCTTGCTTCTTTATGTATCTTTTATGTTTTCTGTTTTCTTGTGGGCGGTTGGTGGGAACGACACTAAATTATATCCTTGGATGAATTCAGTTGTCGTCGTTCTTTAGATTTTGATTGTATTGATCTCTTTCAGGGATTCAGCATTCAGTGCTGTCGTATTTCCGCTCTGACCGAGATTAATATTTTCTTAGTTGTTTAGCTGTGCTGTCAAGTAACATACTTTCGTGTATTTATTATTTAGTTCAGTATGGTTATGTTCGTACGCGTAGGTCTTCTCTGACTTTCTTTTTTATTATGTACAGTAGTTCTATGTGATTGTATTTCGTCCTGTTCAGTTCATTGGCGGTGGAAACATTTGTTTTATTATATTGCAGATTTTTATGACTTTTTACATTGTTGTCTTTTTCCGTATTTGTTTCTGGCCTTGTCTTTTGTTCCTTTGTCTAATGTGATATTATGGCATGCTTTTAAATAGGTTGGCGGTATTTATTACTTGCTGGTGATATATTATATTGTAATTTGCTGATATATTCATATATAAGATTATTACAGCTACGTTGGGAGAGTAGTTGGTAAGTATCATTACAAAGATACGATCCCAGAAACAAATATATCACACAAAACGACTAAATACTGTATTACAGTTGGTTTTGGGAAAAGGTTTGATTTACCTTACGACTAAGTATAGTCATTTAGCTACAAGTGGGAGATATATACATTTTGCATCTCTATCCCATTACTCCTTGATTCCATTATGGATGACTTTGTAAAAGTTAAGGCAGGATTTATACAAAATGGAAAGGACTTTGGTTTCTCAGGTGATGATCTTATAGCCTATGTAAATAAGGAAGTAGCTGAATACAAAGAGAGAGAAGAAAAAAGAGTGAGACAAGAGAAAGAGAGAGAGAAGAGAAGAGAGAAAAGAAGAAAAAGATAGAATAGAGAGAATTCGTTTGGCAGAAATTGCTACAGAACAGGCGAAATTTAAAAGAGAGAAAACTTTTGAGTTAGAAAAACTACGTTTACAATCTTCTGGTACAAGGGAAGCTTATGGTACGGGATCGTCTAAGATCATTAATTTAAAATTGCCAACTTTTTCACCATTACATGATGACATATGATTCTATATTTTGAGATTTGAATCAAGGGTTACTGCTTTAAATTTACATAAAGCTTTATGGCCTGAACATTTTGTTGGGTTACTCACAGGTGAAGCTTTACAAAATTTCTTTAGCATTGCCGATGAGAAAATGGGTGACTATGAATCCATAAAAGCGGTATTCCTTCGCAAATATTGCTTAGACGAAGAATGAAATCGTCTAAAATTTAAATCTATGGTTCCTGTTGAGGGTAAAGATTTCGAAGACTTTGTGTCTTCGGTGAAGATCTGTCTTAACAGATGGATCGAACAGTCAAATATTACTAAATCTTTCGAGGGTATATGTGATCTCTTAAGAGACAAAATTTTATCTTCTGTAACTTTGGAAATTGTCTCATTCCTTCAAGAAAGGAAGCCTACGAGTGTAGGAGAAATGGAAAAGTTAGGTCAACAATTTTCGGTCGCACACCCAAACTTGTCTTTAAGCAAAACGAGGGTCCTGGAAACTTTGCCTGCGTCTGCTGTTACTCATGATAGATCACGCACTCGTAGCATAGACCGGCGGTATAGGGAATACTATCAAAATTCATATAGAAGTAGATACAATTTCCACCATAATCGCTCACCCTCACGGGTCGGAGAGGGGCGACACTTTAACCACCATAATAAAAATGCATGGTATAAAAATAAACAAGATTCACATAATAAATACACTAACAGGCATCATTTCTCGCCACCATCGCGTAATGATTCTTCTCGCACGGACAATAAGGGGTACTCTCGTTCGGACCGTCCAGTGGATTGGAGAGGATCACATTTTTGTAGAAGCCAGAGTAGAGCAAGATCTCAGACTCATGCTTGTCAGATTAATGTTGGTAGTGATAATATTATCAATAATGAGAATAATACTCACGCCAATGCATGTAACGTTGATCTTGAAAATAGTAGTAATTGCCCAGAATGTAAGACTCT
Organism: Oreohelix idahoensis; assembly: GCA_024509875.1. Lineage (NCBI taxonomy): Eukaryota > Metazoa > Mollusca > Gastropoda > Stylommatophora > Oreohelicidae > Oreohelix > Oreohelix idahoensis. Next base: position 826,616 of record JAMPIV010009136.1, read on the forward strand.
ATTTCAACCTGGGTCTACTCCACGCCTGAGATGCGGACATGCCCTGCCAGTTTTAGCTTTACATGACGGGGTTGGATCCCTCGTTATCCATAGGGTTTTGTATTTGACAGACCCGTTTTAATATTACGTGACAGCGGATGCACCACCATTGGACTAAGGAAGGCACTAATTCCTCCTTCTTGTTTTACGGGGACTTCAGTAAAGTGCGTAACTTTCGGTGGAACTGTCGAATGTTATCAACTGGCAGATGTGGAAATAGACACTCCTTTCTTTTCTGGAAAAGTTACAGTGAGCAGTCTCGATCGACCTTGTTGTGATTTAATTGTGGGTAACATAAAGGGTGTTAAAGAATGTTCTGCACAGGATATTCTTAATTGGGGGTTAGAACATCCTTCCTTGGCTAACGCGATTAGAACCAGAGCACAACAAATTGCAGAAACAAATGAATTAAATTCTTCACTTCACACACAACAAATTACAACTTGTCATTACATTGACAAAAATATATTTATTGCTCAACAACAACGGGATCCTTCTTTGGGACATTTATTCCCATTAGCTAATGCTCAAACTATTAAACATTCTAAAAATTCAAGACATTGGTTTCAATTTCAGGATAATATTATGATACGATGTTTTGATGATTATTCTTTCATTCTCAGACAAGTTATAGTACCTACGTCATTTCGAGCACTAGTTTTGTCAAATGCTCATGACGTACCTTTTGCTGGACATATGGGAATTTTCCGTACATCTTATAGATTACTAAAACACTTTTATTGGCCTGGTGTTAATAGAGACATTTCAACTTATTGTAAATCTTGCACTCAATGTCAAAGTGTTGCACGCAAGGGTGCACATCAATCAGCACCTTTACAGGTCACAGATATCGCTGTACGCCCTTTTTTTCAAAATGCTATTGATATCATCGGACCACTATCTATGAGGTCAACCAGAGGTTTTCAATACATACTAACATGTATTGACCTCTGCACAAGATGGTCAGAAGCCATTCCTTTAACAAATATTACCACAATGTCGGTAACATGCGTTGCTGTCTATATTCTCACGCATCGGATTTCCGGAGGAAATCCTCTCTGATCATGGATCTCAGTTCGTGTCAGGTATAATGTCCGATGTTTTCAACACACTTCGTATTCGTCTTTCTCTTAGCGCTAGATTTCACCCTAGTTCAAACGGGGTCGTGGAACGCTGGAATGGTACATTAAAACAATTGTTGGGGAAGGTGACTACATCATATCCTCATGAATGGGATCCTTTCATTCCTGCTGTTCTATTCGCGTACAGAGAGGTTCCTAATCAACAAACTGGATTTTCCCCTTTTCAGTTAGTATTTGGGACTAACCCCAGAGGTCCAATGTCTCTCTTACATGATTTACTGATAGAATCTGAATTAAACAATAATAGGAAATCCAGTTATCAATATGTTACAGACTTACGCCAACATCTTGTTGATGCATGTCAGGTGGCAACTGAAGCATCTGAGTTGGCAAAATATAAAACCAGATCTCGCATTAATCGGGATAGACGACTAACTTCTTTCTCCATGAATGACGATGTTTTTGTTCTCCTGCCACTCAAGGTAGATCACTTGCTAGTAACATGGCAAGGTCCTTTTAAAGTGGTTGCGAAGAAAACAGACGTGGACTACGTCATTGATATAAGGGGTATACGGAAAACATTCCACGTTAACATGCTTCTACCATACATCACTGGTCCTCTCAGTTACAATTCATTTGTGATGCTATCATAAACCAACCTACTCATCATGCATCTATTGCTTTGGTTGATGAGATACAGACTAGCTTTGCTGATGTACCGTCCACGTTTCAGGTAGCACCTATCCGGTCTTCAGAAACATGGAATGATATTTTAATCTGTACTGATTTACCAACAAGTCATAGGGATCAGATTCGTTCTATGTTGGAATCCTTTCAAGATGTTCTGTCTGATCTTCCTGGACGCACCAACATTATTACTCATGAAATCAAATTATCAGATTACACCCCGATTTCATTAAGACCATATGCGGTTCCTTTACATGTGAGAGATCAGGCTGAAAGTGAGGTGGATGGTATGTTAAAACTGGGTATTATTTCACCGTCAGATTATCCTTCCTGTTTTCCTATGGTGGCGGTTCAAAAGAAAGATAAGTCAATTCGTACCTGCATTGACTTTCGTCGCCTTAACAAAGTGACCATATCGGATTCTGAACCTATGCCGTTGCTGGAGGATTTGTTGCTATGCTTATCATCCGCCACTTTCTTCAGCAAGTTTGACCTGTCTAAAGGTTACTGGCAGATTCCTTTGGCTGAGGTATCGAAACCTTTGACTGCCTTTCCCACTTCTCGTGGATTGTTTCAGTACAATGTCATGTGTTTCGGTTTACGGAACGCTCCAGCGCAATTTGTACGCATGATGCGTCGCGTTTTAGGTAACCGCACAGATCTTATTTTGTATATTGACGATATTTGCATTTTTCATGACACGTGGGATGAACATGTCGCTGGTATACAGTCTTTGCTCCAAACTCTCAGAATACATAACCTCACAGCTCGACCTTCCAAAATCGAAATCGGGTTCAGTGAGATTTCGTTCCTTGGTCATAAGATCGGCTGACATATAATACAACCTGGTGAGTCTACTTTAAAAAGGGTACTAGATCTTGCTATCCGAACTACAAAGAAACAAGTCCGTAGTTTGCTGGGACTCATAAACTTTTATCACAAGTTTATACCACGATTTTCCATTTTAACTTCTGTCCTTTTTGCTCTGACAAAAAAAGGTATGACTGACAAAATAGAATGGAACGAAGAGTGTGACCATGCTTTACATAACATCAAATCACAATTTTAAAAAAGTCCTATACTAAGACTACCGGACTTACGACGTCCTTTTCTCGTTGTTACAGATGCATCTCTAAAGGGCATCGGTGGATGTCTGGTACAGACCTTTGATGGCGAGTACCATCCTATATTCTACCTCAGCAGAAAACTATCGGATGCGGAATACTGGTATCCAATTGTGGAGAGGGAATTATTGGCAGTGGTATGGACTTTACATAAGTTACAGAAGTTCCTGGTAGGTACGCATTTTACATTATATACCGACCAAAGATCACTCACATATCTACAGACCTTTAAATCGCCCAATGCACGTCTTACCAGATGGTCTTTACAAATTTAAGGCTATGATTTTGACGTTCTCCCGATAGCGGGAAAGGACAATGTCATAGCGGACACCCTATCCAGGTTTATGTAATGACTAGAATACATACTTATTGCATACCTTACTTATTCAACATGGAACAATTGTGATAGTGCGTATTGTTTTGTCACAATGGTCACTATAGAAAGTATCGATCACTATGCGAGTTGCAGTACTATTTTCCTAATAACTTGATTGCAATCTATGTCTATATCATTTAATTTGTCTGTGTATAATCATGAGTTGGATTAGCGGTGATCTTACAAATCTGATCTCGCTTCATCTGGTAATTGCCTGTCTGAAAACTATGTTTTCAGTCGTTCGCGGGGGAGAGGGGGGAGGGGGGGTAATGTGGCGTTGTCTATTGCACGCCACATGTCAGAGAATAACCAAGAGTTTGGTGCTGGTAAGCGCGGCACGATAAAGAATTATCACTATGTGTATTTCGCACATGACGTAAACATGTTTGGGATAGAAACGAACAGAGCTGGTGTTTACCCTGAAGGGTCCGCTTGCGTTTTCTACCAGATGGTAGATATTTGGAAAATGTTCAATGGACAATGTCTTCAAAGACATCAATGTGTACAGAAATGAAATTAACAAATGAAATGGGATCAGATAATGTTTATGTGAAAACACGGAATGTAGAATTTGATGAAATTAACCTGTCTTGCAATGCCTTGTGATGATGTTCAGTCTACGTTGTATTAAATGTTGAAATGTCAACAGAGTTTCCAAGTCGATAAAATCCCGTGGAATTGGGCCATTGGAATTACTGTTACAGAGTTTGATTGTGGCTGTTATGAACCTTGAGGACATTATATCTAATAACCCTAGACACAGTGAGAAAAACGAACATAATGCTCAACTGAATAATATGAACTTTCACGCCACAATGTTAACAAAAGACATAAGTTTCTTTCTCCGTTCATTCAATTCACACCCTTCAGTGGCCACTTTTAGACTTTTGCTTACCCCAGTAGTTGTCGCTGGCATTCCAAGGAAATACACTAATAAGTAATAGGACTATTTAGTGTCACATTTAAGTTTTGCCAAATCCAGCCCCAGACTCGCCGTAGTTGCTGACTGCAAATTTCACGGGAGTCGCTAGAGTCGGTGATTTAATTTGTCCTGGATACAATAAGTTATCTATGCCTTCAGTTGGTTGGAGTAAGGTTCATGCGTGGTGATCGCCGACGTAGGATGAATAGAACATATATATAGTTCCTATGTTGTTTAGCCTCAGGTGGCTGAGACGCTAGGTTAAGTTACACAAATGTTGCTGACAATATATTTCGCCACAGCTGGCTGATGAGATTGATATAAGTAAATCTGGTAATAGTTCTGGTCCAGTTAATATTATAATTTAATGGTTCTATTCTGGTTCTCTCATGAAAATGAGGAAAATTGGACCACACATGTCACAGCAAGAAGCTCATCAATATTAAATATTCTTGGATGCTGTGGTGAAGTGGGATGTTATAAATACTTATAGGGGACTTAGTGTACTGACTGAGATCAGCTGTGAAGGTATCTATATCTATTAAGAGTAGTGTATTATAGATAACCTTACTTGCTACCACATATCTATATATCTCAGTCAGAATTATTCTGGAATAGTGTGATGCTACGTTATGTGTCTAGGGTATGTGTATGGTGAAGTGTAAGTCACAACAACAGACAGATAAACAATTTAATTTAATCCACTACTCTTAACAACACTGTGACACTCACATACATATAACACTCTATGAGAATAGCTTAAAGAAGTCACTCGTAACGGTTCAAATAACAATATGTATTCATTACTAGCATGAATGAATATGTGTCCTGATTCAACTACAAGGGAACCAGGAATCACAATCAATTTAAATTACAAGTTATGTACAGAATGTATTTAATATGAATATTGTAGTGACATATATTAGTACAAATGTTCTATGTGTGTCAGTTGTGTAGTAGTAAAATGAGGTAATACTGGTTTTGTTTTGTTCAAGCTCTGTTGGTATTTGTCATCATGACTTCAATAGTTTGTCTTTAGGGACCAGTATTGGAGATGTTCACAGTTCCTGATTTTAAGACAAGTAAATTCCCCTCTGAATAGTATTTTTATAAAGTTATTTCAAGATGAGGGGACATAATGTTGAGCTCAGCTGGCCAACTCTGCTTATCTTGAGTGATGGCGGCAGGAAAGGACTCCTCTGCTCGAATTCTCCTCTGGGCTCAGGAGACACCTCACTGATAGCTAAAAAGACCAAGGAGTATGCTGTCCGACTCTGGATTCAGCAAATCTCTGACCAGATGCTGCTCAGTACCATCAAGACCACTGTCCCACAATTCATACGAATAACACAGATACGTTGATTAGCAATGAATTCTGGCACAAACTGGCACAAATTTCCTTCTGCTTATCTTCCAGGCTTTTATTTAGCCAAATATATGCTGGCTTCAACGCACTGATGCTTTATCAAGCTATTTTAAACAAGTGGTCTCGAACTAACGCTCCCAAGTGTGTATATCAGCGAGACTGGCCAATGAGCCACGTTTCGACAAGTGTTTGAAAAAATGTTACCTTTCCCCGTTTCCCCTAACAACCAAGATAGTATTTATAGCCCGACCAATCGTGGTTAGGCTTTCATTTGTTGCGCTCCAATCAATTTGAAGTTTACATGGTAGGCTATTTCTGTAACGTAAATTTTTTTCAAACACGTTAAAAAAAAATCTTATGAGCAGAAATGATTTATGCTGTCAGGCACCCCCAATATTTTATTTTGGGTATAATTTATTAATTCCTGGACTATTTGCGTAACGTTTTACATATTATTTGTCAGCAAGCCCTAAGGAACCCAAAAATACTAATTTAAAGGAGCTACGTGGCTGCGTTCAAAATATGCAATTTCTTCTACCTCCTGTTTGGAAGATGTGCTGTCTGGGTACTGTTATGTGTTCAAACGTAAACCCATCTATTGTTATCTTTTCTAATAAGAGTCTGTTATGATTTATAAACCTAACTCTGGGAAAGGGTAGTGTATTTTATCACTGTCCGTCTGAAAAAGTTAGTGCTTGTAGACTTACACGCGTGATGCCAGCATTTGTATATCGCGCGTCGCGTGTTGCATGCGTTCCTGATTTTCAGCCCTCCCCTCTCGCTATCCTTTTGTCCATCTGTTCGTTCGTTTTGGTAACGTAATATAATTAATGTTAGGATTAATTTAGGTCATTACGCAGTACGTCTCAATGTTTTTCTTAGAAATGCAGCACACGTTTCATTGAAGCAAGCGGGTATAATACAGTAAGCTTTTACTATCAACGTGAAAGCGTTACAATTTGCAGACGAAGCAGAAAACAAGGGGGATTTCGAGTACATTCCTTGTGACAGCACTGTCATTTTACCATTGCTCTTCTCTTTATTAATTTTATTTGTTAGGCTTCATATTTAATTGATAATTTATATATGTGGATTAGAATATTCCATGACACCTCCCCTCTTAAAACAGACATTATATGTCAGTCCTTTATTCTATATACACATAGAGAAATTTATTATTATTTCTGGGGTTTACGGTGATTCTCATCACACGGATGGCGGCTTAAAAAAATCCGCTCCCAGATTGGTTTTTCCAGATATATATTCAATGCTAAAATTATATGGAGCCAGAAGCAAAGACCATCGGAGTAACCTAGAGTTCTCATGCTTAGCCTGTGCTAAAAACGATAAAGGTTTGTGGTCAGTTTGCAACTTAAATGCCTTCCCATATAGATAAATATTGAATTTCTTTATTGCCCATATTACTGCAAGACATTCTTTTTCGCTAGTTGAGTAGTTGATTTCAGCTTTATTCAACTTTCTGCTAGCATATGCCACTGGGCTTAATTCCCCATCCAATGCATCTGATTTCTGTAGTAAAGTTGCACCTAACCCAATATTACTTGCATCCGTCCTTACTATGAATTCTTGACTTAAGTCAGGTAATTTCAAAATGGGTTTACTTGTGAGCTTTTCCTTCAATTCTTGGTAAGTCATTTCACATTGTGGTGTCCATGTAATGCGATCTGGAAGTCCTTTACGTGTCAATTCAGTTAACGGTGCACATATGGAATTAAAGTTCTTGATATACTTCTGGTAGAAACCACATAATGAGAAAAGGATCTCACGTCCTTCTTGGTTTGTGGTCTCGGGGCTTTCTGTAGTTTCTCTAAATTCTTTGGGTCAGGGGTCATGTTTCCCTGATAAACTGTGTGTCCCAAAAATTCCAATTCTTTACATCCAACGCAACATTTGGTTGGTCGGGCTGTTAAATTTGCCTCCCTAAGTCGATCAAACAGCATGTTCAGAGAGTCAATGTGTTCCTCAAATGTTTCTGTTGCTATAAGGATATCATCCATAAAATTTGTTATACAGGGATTATTCAGAGGATCCAATAATTTTCTCATCATTCTAGAGAAGACACTAGGCGCATTCTTCAATCCAAATGGCAATCTATTAAACTCATAGTGTCCTTCTGAGGTACTAAAAGCTAGGTATGGTCTAACCTCAGGCTTTACTGGAATCTGATAGTATCCTTTACTCAGATCCACTTTTGAGAAATATTTAGCTTTATTTAGCCTGGCAAACAGCTGATTTGTATCCGGCAATGGATCCACCTGTCCTTCTGTAATAGCATTCAGTCTCCTGTAATCTATACAGAGTCTATGTTCTCCAGAGGGCTTCCTTAAAAGTACAACACCGGAACTATACGAAGACTCACTGTGCGAAATAATTCCTTCCTTCAATAGATAGTCTATCTCTTCCTTCAAAGCTTTTTCCTTAGCAAACGGAATCGAATATGGTTTCATACAGACAGGTGTGGAGTCTATGAGTTTCATATCATATTCCAATAGGTTTGTATGCCCTGGTCGGTCTGTTAACACCTCTGCATGATTATTTAGAACCTGTTGCACTCTCTCTTTCTGAGTTTTCGTTAAATGTGTACTGATTTTCACCTGTGCTGCTGTCTCACAGGGGTGTAATGGATATTCAAATGATGAAAGTGGTTTCCTTTTTCATCTCCATGGCGATGGACAAGGTCAACAAGTGTGTCTCTTCCTGATGTTCTCTTTCCAAATATTTCTTCAGGAGATTCACATGATAGATTTTTTTTCTTTCCCCTTCTTATCTATCTTATAATTTGTTCTAGACACCTTCTCTAGAACTGTATATGGACCCTGCCATCCAATTTGTAACTTATTCTGACTCCCAGGCAAAAGAAGCAGTACCTTCTCTCCCACAGCCAAATTTCTGTCTTTCGCCTTCCTGTTATAATAGGCAGCATGTTTCTTCCTGGCTTGTTTCAAATTTTCATTGGCAAGTTTCCAGCCAGTTTTCAACCGAGTGGTCAGCTCATTCACATATTGGTATGAAGATGTAATGTTTTCCTCTGCCTTTTCATCAGTCCACGTTCTTAACAAAGCTACATATGGACCTTTAATTGTGTGGACCTATTTGTCCATGCACCGGTATGGTCTCTTCCACTTGAAGCTTTATAGTGATGATTTTTCCTCCCAGAATTATCATTCACAAAACGACCGCTACCAATTTTTCTTTTGGGGCTTTCTCCCCTCTTAAAATTCTTGATGAGAGATTTCCTCTCTACATCTTCTTCCTCCAGTTTGTTTAAGTCCGATTGAGGGATTGTCGGCTTATCCTGGGGTAAGACATCCTTTTGCACTCTCCGCATAGTGGCCATTGTAAAACAGTTAAGTGAAGCTTGTCCGTGAAAAGGGGCTTCCCATTCCATTTGGTCCACTTTATCAAATCTATATTTTTCTTTTTATTATCAGGCCTAATTTTTCCCCGGGGCGTGTCCAGGTCCTGATCCATGTTCCCACTTGTGGGTGTTCCCTCATGTGCTATGCTACACCTTTCTACAAAGTTCTCAATGTCCCATCTTGCTTTGGGCCAATAATAATTGTGAGCCACCTTTTGAATGAGGGTACCTATTTTCTCATGGTCCCCATCTGGTTTCACATGTAGACTCCTTATTAATTCTGTCCTGTATCTTTTTGGAAGAACCAGCTGTCCGTGACCATGGGATCTAGTTCCAGTCTTCCTATACATCAACTTGTTTTTTCATGTAAAAATCTCCCTTGCCTGGAGTTGTATGACAAGTTGACAATTTTCTGAAACAAGGCTTGAGTGTTTTATCCCCAGCCTGTGCCTTCCTCATCTCTTCTGGAGTGGTATCCAACATAATATCCTCCTCCTGTCTTGAGGTCGACCTGACCTGAAGGGTTGCCATATACACAGGTTTCCTTCTGCAACGGTCAGTGTCATGATTGTCCATCTGACAATTTTTACACCACCTTTTTCCTTGGTTGAAAGATTTTCTTTCATCATATTTCCTTTCATCGAATTGTGGGAATTTATTTTTATTGTCATACCGTGGCCTATCAAATTGGTGCTTACCTTTATTTTGATCCCTAGGATCAAATTTATTAAAGTTCTGTGGTGCCCTAAAGTTATCCACCTGTTTCTTTTTATTACCTGTTACCTCTGCTTGAGCTGCTTGATACCTTTCAGCAACATTTAGCAACTCACCCAGCCTCTCTGCACCTTGTTCCATGAGAAACTTTCTCAGGTCTGGAGCCATGGACTCTCTTAATTGCTCTATAAGGACCATTTCCTTAAGGTCTTGGGTTTTCCCCAGAGAAGTCCATTTCTCCAAGTATGTCTCTATGCGTGCAGAGAACTGGTGATAGGTTTCACCTGACAGTAGTTTAGCATTCCTAAATTTTTTTCTATAGAATTCTGCATTCTTTTCATACCTTAACAAAAGAGCCTGCTTTAGCATGTCATAATTTTCCTGATCACCTCTGCTCATTTTAGCAAAAACTTCATAAGCTGCCCCACGAAGTCCCTGAGATAACTTTAAGCTCCACCTTTCTCTCTCTAACCCATACGTGGTAGCTAATAGTTCGTACCTATTTATATAGCTCTCAATATCATCGTCTTTCTCAACAAAATGATCTAAATGAAAATTCATAGCTGAGGTTGAGGCTCCTTGAGTAACCGTAGCATCAGAGGCAAAGGGACTGGCACCATTTTCAGGAGCATGGCCTTGAAACTCAAACTCCCTTAGTCGTAACTCATGTTCCCTTTGTAATCTCTTCTCCTCCTTTTCTGCTTCCCTTTCTGCAGCTAATCTCTTCTCTTCCCTTTCTGCAGCCTGTCTTCTTTCCTCGGCTTCCCTTTCTGCAGCTAATTTCTTCTCTTCTGCTTCCAATTTCTTAGCCTCTTTGTCAGCCTCAATCTGCAACCTCTTAGTCTCAGCCTCAGCTTGCAACCTCTTAGTCTCAGCCTCAGCTTCAAATTGTAACTTCTTAATTTCCCTGTCAGCCTCTAACTTTCTTTCGGCTTCAAACCTTCTTTCTTCACGTTCAATAAATTTGTCACATTCCGTCGTGACATAGGCAACCATAACTTGCCCATCTAATCCTAACTCTTTTGCAGTCTGAACCGCAGCAGATCGAAATTTGGCCAGGTCCGCCATTGTCTATTATGTAAATTTATACAATGTCTAACCAACAATTCAATCTCTAATGGACAACACAGGCACCGTGAGCTCAACCTTATTTAATTCCACCCAAGGATACCTTTTAATTCTTATATTCCCTGAAGTGAATTACCCCCAATATTTTTAATAGTTAAAGATTCAAAATCCCAAGAGCGAGACCCCAATATATGTGGTGAAGTGGGATGTTATAAATACTTATAGGGGACTTAGTGTACTGACTGAGATCAGCTGTGAAGGTATCTATATCTATTAAGAGTAGTGTATTATAGATAACCTTACTTGCTACCACATATCTATATATCTCAGTCAGAATTATTCTGGAATAGTGTGATGCTACGTTATGTGTCTAGGGTATGAGTATGGTGAAGTGTAAGTCACACAACAGACAGATAAACAATTTAATTTAATCCACTACTCTTAACAACACTGTGACACTCACATACATATAACACTCTATGAGAATAGCTTAAAGGAAGCACTAACAACCTACAAATAACAATATGTATTCATTACTAGCATGAATGAATATGTGTCCTGATTCAACTACAAGGGAACCAGGAATCACAATCAATTTAAATTACAAGTTATGTACAGAATGTATTTAATATGAATATTGTAGTGACATATATTAGTACAAATGTTCTATGTGTGTCAGTTGTGTAGTAGTAAAATGAGGTAATACTGGTTTTGTTTTGTTCAAGCTCTGTTGGTATTTGTCATCATGACTTCAATAGTTTGTCTTTAGGGACCAGTATTGGAGATGTTCACAGTTCCTGATTTTAAGACAAGTAAATTCCCCTCTGAATAGTATTTTTTTATAAAGTTATTTCAAGATGAGGGGACATAATGTTGAGCTCAGCTGGCCAACTCTGCTTATCTTGAGTGATGGCGGCAGGAAAGGACTCCTCTGCTCGAATTCTCCTCTGGGCTCAGGAGACACCTCACTGATAGCTAAAAAGACCAAGGAGTATGCTGTCCGACTCTGGATTCAGCAAATCTCTGACCAGATGCTGCTCAGTACCATCAAGACCACTGTCCCACAATTCATACGAATAACACAGATACGTTGATTAGCAATGAATTCTGGCACAAACTGGCACAAATTTCCTTCTGCTTATCTTCCAGGCTTTTATTTAGCCAAATATATGCTGGCTTCAACGCACTGATGCTTTATCAAGCTATTTTAAACAAGTGGTCTCGAACTAACGCTCCCAAGTGTGTATATCAGCGAGACTGGCCAATGAGCCACGTTTCGAAAAGTGTTTGAAAAAATGTTACCTTTCCCCGTTTCCCCTAACAACCAAGATAGTATTTATAGCCCGACCAATCGTGGTTAGGCTTTCATTTGTTGCGCTCCAATCAATTTGAAGTTTACATGGTAGGCTATTTCTGTAACGTAAATTTTTTTCAAACACGTTAAAAAAAAATCTTATGAGCAGAAATGATTTTATGCTGTCAGGCACCCCCAATATTTTATTTTGGGTATAATTTATTAATTCCTGGACTATTTGCGTAACGTTTTACATATTATTTGTCAGCAAGCCCTAAGGAACCCAAAAATACTAATTTAAAGGAGCTACGTGGCTGCGTTCAAAATATGCAATTTCTTCTACCTCCTGTTTGGAAGATGTGCTGTCTGGGTACTGTTATGTGTTCAAACGTAAACCCATCTATTGTTATCTTTTCTAATAAGAGTCTGTTATGATTTATAAACCTAACTCTGGGAAAGGGTAGTGTATTTTATCACTGTCCGTCTGAAAAAGTTAGTGCTTGTAGACTTACACGCGTGATGCCAGCATTTGTATATCGCGCGTCGCGTGTTGCATGCGTTCCTGATTTTCAGCCCTCCCCTCTCGCTATCCTTTGTCCATCTGTTCGTTCGTTTTGGTAACGTAATATAATTAATGTTAGGATTAATTTAGGTCATTACGCAGTACGTCTCAATGTTTTTCTTAGAAATGCAGCACACGTTTCATTGAAGCAAGCGGGTATAATACAGTAAGCTTTTACTATCAACGTGAAAGCGTTACAATTTGCAGACGAAGCAGAAAACAAGGGGATTTCGAGTACATTCCTTGTGACAGCACTGTCATTTTACCATTGCTCTTCTCTTTATTAATTTTATTTGTTAGGCTTCATATTTAATTGATAATTTATATATGTGGATTAGAATATTCCATGACAGATGCTTATAATATTATAAGTTCGTATGATCATAAGTTCATATGGCCGTTAAAAAACCGCTAGTACTCAGGTTGATCAGCCTAGATTTTAGGAAAGAAAATATAAAAATTTAACCAAATTATCAATATCATATCTAACACGTGTTAAAATACGACCTCTTCACCACTCCGTTATAAATTAGATTTAAAACACACGTGTCTAACTTATCCTATCGTTTTTAACGCGTGATACGAACACTAGTCATTTAAAAAATTACATAAAATGGATAGAAGTAAATAATATATACCGTCAGTAGACAGTTATTTAATGTATGTACTAGTCAATTTAAAACATCTCTTACTGGGAAATAGCGAGTAATCTAATTTACTTTACGGCTGAAAAAGATTTAGCTATAAGTTATTTAATTAGCACAGAAAATCTCAGTGAAATATAATGAAAATTTTAAACACAGTAAATCACTTAAAGGCTAGTATATAAATTACCGCAATCAGAAAAATGAAACACTCTACGAAAATCTAATAATTCTCACTCTGTACGAGAAATCTAAGATATCGAGCTATTGAATTTCAGATAGATTTCTGAACAACTGATCATGGCTATCGGAGAGACATGGTATATATCCGTAAATTCCTTTCTATCGCTCTTTAATGCGAAAGTCTGTACTGCCAGATCCGAGCCCATTTGCCGTTCGATTCTTGAATCAAAGGTAATTTTACCACCTCTGCCGCCGACAACCTCTCTGGCTTGACTTTCATCATCTCCGCCTTGCCGAATATCAGCTACGCAATTAATTCCCCTGAAAGTTTTACAATCCAAGGTCCGTTTCAGACTTAACATCACCCCTGATCAAAGAATCTATTACGCCATGCTCCGCGCTCTCTCTGTTCCACCGTGCTTAATTGCCAAACGGCTCACGTGTTAATTGCACTTGTGAATCCTTCGTTCCTGTAGCAAAAAATAAACTAGATGGGGAAGGGCAAAAGTAGATGATCACTGCTGCACTATTTCAATCTGTAACAGGCATATCTGAGGACCTGATAGCTAGTGACCGCAAGGTATGGGTCCGCAATATCCACCCGAGTGCTAGCTGACGCACACTCAGACGTGCGTTTAATGAGGTCGCGCCGGTTAGGTTCGTTGAGGTATTGTCATTGCGAGACAATACCAAGGTTGCACGAGTTACTTTCGCGAATCAGTGGAATGCGGCAACCAACTGCTGATAGTCCAGCAATAGCAAGGGATAGGTATCGGGTTCGCGTTCAGTACCCTACTGAACCCTGTTTCGGTTAAGGTCAACCGAATTGTAGAGTCTGACCCACGCCACCAGTTCTGTTCCATAATATATGAGGTGTTCTATGCAGCTTTATAATGTTGGCGTAAGGACAGGAGAGTCCGGTGGGAGGTGTTTACATGTGATAGTGAGGAGCAAGTAATTGCAACCACGTTAGAGATGTCTTATGTACTTTGAAGATCATATTTATGCTATGCTATGCTATGCTTGTGAATGCTATGAATTATGGCGCCATAACGGCAATTTGGTATATGTCTAAACCTTGTGACAAATGACTGTTTGTGCTATGAGAATATCAACTGTAATGTCTGCCTATCTAAGAGTTACTATTAATGTACAGCACACTGTGTTATGGGTGACCAGGGGAGGACACAGTCCGTCATTTTCACGACTGTGCCAGAAAACTTTTGGCTAACCTACTTATTATGTCCATATTGTTTTTTCGGAATGGTTGGATAATGCAGACCGCAGTAATGACAATGCGCGTGTACTCCCTGCAAACCGAGAACCTATAGCATACTTCTTTGTTCATTGGGAGAGCGCGGATATGAGCGCTGTTAGTGGCATATGGTCGTCCAAACTCCTACGGGGGTCGGGCGAATCTTCCTCCGATGGAAGAAAACTACGTTTTCTTTCTTAGGGGGGGGGGGGGGGATGTCACAGCGCTATTTCGCAGTGTATCTTAGGTATTGTGTTCAGCTAAAAGCCAGCCGGGCGAGGTCGGGGCTTGCCGAACTGGTGTGTCATGTGACCACCGGAAGTCGGGAGAAAAGGCGCAATGTTTGGCAGTCAGAAACTAGCCGTGGTCCAGAGTGGACAGATATATTTCCCTTTTGCCAGCGAGGTTGCTGTGCGGTTCATGTGATGGACTATTAAATGGAGTGCTTGCCATATTTCGGTCCTGGTTGTTAATAACGTGATAATGCTGGAGCAGTGTAGTGTCTAGTTTGCGCGTTCCACTCTACAGGCCGTAAGACATTCAACTAAGTTAGTCTATAGATTTGGACAGAGTGGCGGTCATTCTCTCACAGTCTTTTTTGCCGCTCAAGTGAGCGCGATATTTATCTTCTGCAGTCTTTTCTACCAGTGTGACAAGCCGAGTACGCTCGCGAATGTATCTGTTGCTGATAAGACATAAGTCTGTTTACGGCAAGTGTACAGGGGCATTTCATTATTGGTATTATGATGCGTTTATTTGAGCCCGTAAGTCTGAGGCCTTATTGGTATGGTGCATATAATTAAAGGTAATTCCTCGTTACCAACAGCGTGCTCGTATCTCACATCTCTTATTTCTGATCTACTACAGACACACTCTAAGTCATCTCTGGCGTTGCGCGTCTCGGCGAGACTACACATCAATACCCCAACTGCTAAGGCAAGCGAGCGAAAACCGAAGCCTAGTAGTCTTATTATAACCAAAATTCCACTATCTGAGAAGCAAATTGGCGAGCGCCATACACACACACATACACCCATGCGGATTTCTTGAGCGCGATACAATACACAGTTCACCCTTATACACTTCCTATTACAAAGAAAATGACAACACCAACACCAACATTATTTAATTTTTTCCTAATATCAAAGAGTCTACTTGCGCGCTGTCTTCGATAATTTCTCGATGCCCGATTAACTCTTCGACTTAAAGAAATTCAATTAAATCGATGAATATTCGTCTTTATTATAATCTCAATCACCACGTCGCGCGTAAACAAAAAGCGAGCGACGATACGTACACTCGAGCTGCCATAGTTATCTATCTTCTACATACCCATTCTTTCAGTTACCTCCTCCCCTCTCCGTGAGACACATCATCTCTAAAGACACACAGAGCGCGTACAAGCTTTATTACTTCTCTTAGACACTCTGTCCAGGTACTCAACTCTCGAGATAGGTAACCCATCAACATAGCAGAACACACTAACAAATCTCTCTTACAATCCTGCGACAGCCAAGTCAATGGTTCTTCGCGCACACGACACAACCTAGATGACGATCCTCAATAAAGTTCCATCCTCTAGAGCCGCCTTCCCTCTATCCATGAGCGGAGCTCCCTCACCATGGGGACTAGTCACTCAGACACAGATAGGCTCGCAACATCGCCCTTAAGAGCCTTACTCGATTATCAAAGGGCAGAAAGCAGCAAAACTATATCTCCATACGTACATCAAACAGCGAGCGCATTACCCCGGCTGGATAGCGTCCCAAGTCATGTAAAGGAGCTAGGCGCCTATATAAACAGCCGCTGAGCATCACACACAAAAAAACACGATTTACTACAAGCAAATAGTCTCTAGTCTGAGTTCATCTCCCCACTACGACACACACTAGGCAGCGAAATCTCTAGCATGCTGCCTAAACGAGTTTCTCTCGTGCCACTCGTGCTGCGCGAGCGAGATCCTTCATTGCGCTCGTGATCTATGAGGAGGACAGAGAAGATCTGTGACACCGCTGGAGTTGCGCGCGCTCCGTGTGCTATGATAGATAGTCTTCAAACACCCAAACCAGCACGTTAATTACACACAAAAGTCGTCCAAATATATCTACAGTAACATATGCTTTGGACAACCAACATCTGCCTAATACCTCACTCACCCTTTTATAGTGCCTTCCCAATCATTTGCTCCACTCGTAAGTGACCTCGTACAGCGATTTTCTACAAGTTCAAATTGGTCTTCGATAGAAATTTCTATCTGCCCCGCGGCTTACAAAGAATAACAGCCGCTAACTACACTTCCACCCTTGGAAACTTCCCAGAATTCCCTCCAATGTCACACAAACAGAGACCACTGGCTCATAGCACGCTAAACAACGCACCACCTGCCACGTCAAATCCATTCTCGACTAAGCCAATAGTAATCCACCCTTCACCGCGGAAAAGACAAATATAACTAAACCCACCATCCGCCGCTTTCACCTATGACAAATCTCGGCTTGACCTTCTTATGACATTCTACGTTGAAAGCTAGCCAGTATATATGAGTTTTCTCATGCGCAGGCGTACGGATAGACACAAACTTAGCGGACCCTCAACAAGCGGACTAGCGAGATGCTCGATCCATATACAACTTCGGGTCGAGAGGAACTTGAAAAGCTGAAGAATTTTCTGGTAAATGCAAGGGAGAAGTCCGCCTCTTCTTTGGTTCCAACAGAAGACAATGATATACCCGCGTTGACGACTGTAAATCTTCTCTCTGACCAGTATCACATCGTTAAATTACCTGTATGCCGCCTCATTATTCAATTCAGGCCAGCCCTACGTCATCCGGCCAACCACCAACCCCTTATCCAGCCCTTCCCTCTAACTTTCAACACTTCATGGAATCAATGTGAAAGATGTTCGCAATTGACCTCTTCTTAAACTTATGGATGTTATTGCAGCCCTCACGACAACTCCCTGTTTCATACATTCACAGACTTTCTGATTTATCATCGAAATGCGGCTGGTCTTCTCTTTCAATTTCCAGAGAATATCGTGTTCGTAGCACAGAAGTGTCCTTTTTTAGATAAAGAATGAAGTGTTGATGCGTATAACAAGGATTACTATATCCGTGGCTTCTAAAAGAAGCCTGTGTCTTCTTCTCTGGAGTGTCTGAATAGCCCACGAAGAATAAGACACCTAACTATAGTAATCGCAGACTGCGCACAACACACCAGAGAAGCATTCTACGGAATAACAAACCGCGACGCGATGCGTGCGTACATTTTTGATGACAACCTTTTCGAGACGAGCGAACAATCCTTACACACAGTCTGCGACCGAGCGCGCCAGCGATCCTTCATATAATTCTTTACAACTACCTGTGAAAAAGAACAAAGTTTACATCGATGAGCGATACAATCAGATAACAGATCTCAATCTATCTTGCACTCCTGTCTCAACAACTTCTGATCAATGTCCTATAAATCTCATACACATATACGTATATACCATATTCTTAACTACTTACAAACAGGAACCTATACACACGAGCCCAATCTGAGCGCATATTCTGGCTATAAATAGCGGCGCGTCCAGCTTAAGGACAGAGCGACCCATATCATCTCAATCTTAGGACCACGATACCGAGCACTGCCCGTGACAGAGGTTTGTCATCCTTAGCATGTCTGCAATCACGACACGCTACCTGCGCGCCCGCCTTCCTAACAACTTAAACCCCATAAACAGTAGCCTCAGGCTGAGAAGCTACCCATTTGGGCGCTGCCCTTTTCAAGCTCGAATCACCACGCTCACACCCACTGCACCCCCCGTTATATAGCGAGTGAGAGCCCACTAAAAATTTTCTTATCTCCCGCCTCATCTCGGGATCGAAACCATAGACTCACTGCGCTAGGACAAGCCAAGTGCAACTAACCACTACTAGAGCTACCTGCGCGCTGCTTTCTCATATTTCTACACCACATAATAATTTAAACAAAAAAATAGTTCTGCCTCCTATCATTTCTTACGCGAGCGCGAGCGCGCCTGTCCAAATAATAAAACTGACCATATAGGCGTAGTTACAAAATATCCTCTTCGCGCTACGAATACCCCCCCCCCCCCCCCCACCCCCCACACACCCCCTCCGCCCCCCCCAACCCCCTCCCCCCCACCCCCTCACAAATAGCGAACCACCATACCATCACATCCTTTCTCCACTCTACCAAGGCAGTCTTATTTCGCTCCCCCGGTGGCCAACCCGATACCCCCAACACCAACCAGAATGCCACCTATGATTCCCCAAGTATCCCCCAATCTGAACCCACACCCACTCTAACACCCTTGCCCCCCCCCCTACCCTCCTCCCAACTAACACCACCCCAGCGCCCCCCCACCCCCCCCCTCCACACCACCCGCCCCCCTACCCCCACGCTCTAACACCCCCCCTATCCGACATCAACATCGTGAGAGCAGCCAACCACCAGCCGCCTCCTCCCCTAGCCGTTCAACAGCATCCCATTCCTCATAACTGCCCAGCAAATTGTCCAAACCCCCGTCTCGGATCTACACCATCTGGTGTCTTGTACCTGATATCCCCTAAAACCATCAACCGTATCTACCGCCGTGAAGTCAATACACTAACCCCGGACACGGTGTAGGGGTTAGGTTGGGGGGGGGGGCTTTTATTGAACGGATGGGTGTTTCAATCTCACACCACCCCCGTACCCATCCCCACCACCACACCCCCACCCTGGGTGTTTTGACCTGGGGTTGAGGTAGCAACTCATATGACTCCCATCCGGCCCGCTATCTCGTATCGGGGGCTTGGAACCCATCCTCGAACGGACACCACGATCTCCCCACCCCGTAAGCCCGCCCCCTCACAATCCACTTTGTGGGTAGGGGGGTGGGTTGGTCGGGTGGGCCTCCGGCTGGGGGCGTAGGGGCGGCAGCACCGAGCCCCCTGGCACCTACTCTCCTATAAACGCGGGACCCATTATTTACTCCTCAGCCCCCAGACTAATGTCCGGGGGCTGCGGGCGGCCTGGGCCGATTTAACCATCCCTTACTCCCAACCACAGGTGCCCAGTAACTGCCCCCTTATGTATACCCCAGGAATACAATGCTCTACATTAAAGTTAAGTGACAGACACTGACTAGATCAGTGGTACGCCTATGGGAGGGATCTAGTTATTTATGGGGTGGATGTGGCGGAGGGAGGGGCGGCGGACGGACGATCTAGGGTCATGCTGGGGGGCCTTGGAGAAGTCAGGGGGCGCCGCCCGGGGTCGTCCGGGGGCGGCTCTGAGCGGGGCCCGTCGTACGTAGTTCTGTTTCGCTTTGGGTCACTTGAACGTACACACACGGGGGAGGGCACATCGGGGTTCTACAGACGCTAATATAGAGGAAGTTTCCACATTGTCAAAGGGGAGGAGTCTGCAACCTCGATTAGCGTTTTCTGGCCAATCATCTCTACGTTGTAGGAACCAAAAAAAGAAAAAATAAGAAAAGCTCTAACATCACCAACCTAACCAGTAAAAAAACTACCACCTTCTTCACCCCACCCACAGGGGGGCCGACATGAGTACGAAGCAGTCCACCATACAGAGTCCCCCCTCACACCGTGAGCATCACCAATGCGAAACCCCCACAAATACATCTCAAGAGAGGAAACAACACATGATCCCACCATCATAACGAAACCACATAGCAAACTAGTGAACCACGCAGACGCCACACCCACAAGGATGCGTTATTATTCTACCCCGCCGCACCCCCAATTTACTGAGGTGCCACTTACCGGTGGGTGCTAGCTATGGTCATGCGCGATTTATAGACGAACTATTGTACATCTCATAAAGAAGGTTGGGGTCATTCCATTCTGAGGGTAGGTGGGGGGGGCCGGGGTGTGTGTGGGGATAATCAACGTGGGGGTAGGAATTGCGTCTGACACACTCTACAACCCAACCCTTAGTGTCACAACGGGGGGGTCCATAGTTTCTTATCGGGCGTACCGGGGGGGGTATGGGTCAGAGGG
Source organism: Oreohelix idahoensis (assembly GCA_024509875.1). Lineage (NCBI taxonomy): Eukaryota > Metazoa > Mollusca > Gastropoda > Stylommatophora > Oreohelicidae > Oreohelix > Oreohelix idahoensis. Next base: position 847,330 of record JAMPIV010009136.1, read on the forward strand.
TGGCCGGGCCAAGGGGGTTGCTTCGCTGGGAGCCGCACGACGCTTCTGGGAGGGGGGCGTGGCCGGGGTGGGGTCCTCGCAACCCCGGGGCTCGGGTGGGGGGTGGGGGGCTATCGCCGGGGCCGGGGGGGCGGGGGGGCATTTATCATTCTAACAGTCGGGGGGGGGGGGCCGGCGAATATTTTCCGCGAGACACTGATCTTCTCGGGACCCCCAACTCCGGTGGTCACCATCATCTACTAGACATTTATGTCTCACATCTTCTCTCTCGAAATGCGGTTCTTGGGGTAGCGGTTAAGTCAACACGCCAATGCTTGTTCTCTACTCTCACAGAATTAATTTAATAATAAAACAAAAAATAACACCACAAACAAAACATCACATACACCAACATATACCAGCACTTCTATCTTAACTATCCACTATATCGCTCCCCACACACAGGGGGGGGGGGAGGAGGGGGAGAAACGGAGAAAAGTCACGTTTCCCAAGTTGACATAAAAGTAAGCAACTCGACAGAAGGGACCATAGATATGTTACGCCACAGTCATTTATTGGACGCTTTTGCGCGATACCAAGCTTTTGATTTGAATTCAGCGGCTAAACGCAGATGTTCGAAATATTACAAAATTTAAAAAGTACTTTTTTTCTTAATATTAATGTTAGGAATATAAAAATTAGCTGGCCGGATGGCCCATTCTGAGCAGTGAACTAATATGTTCTTAATTTTACAAACGGATAGATAATATTGAAGATAATGACAAAAGACAGTGTTGTTCACATCATCGACAGACGGTATTGAATAAAAAGTGTCGTTATTTGCACAAAAAAACACGACCTCGAGACGCAGGTGTTCAAATCTACGTAGTATGGAAGAGAGGGACATTGGTGGTAGCTGTGTCTAAATATAACTTTTAACGACAAAATTTTGGAGGGGAGAGAAAGGTTGGTTCAAAAATCAAGTACATTTTTGTAGAAACACAAGTAGAGACGGACAGACTAACAGATAACCATCCATACTTGACTGAAGCATGACTGAAATGACTTTAGGGTAGGAAATTTGAATTTAAAATAAACCTAGGCAGTGATTGGCTACAAACAATCATATTATTAGCGCTCAGTCGCGCAAGTGGGGCCATTCTTCAATAGTTGTTCAGTGATAGACACAGATTTTAAAGTGTGGTGATTTCCATATGAAAGAAAGTGAAAGAAGTTTAGGGACGCCATACTATAGCCAGCAGCTCAGCTGAGTTTTGCTAGCAATTCTGTGTTATTTATTCATAATCTGGTAAGATTGAAATATTATTTCCTTATATATTTTGAATATTGTTTCATGTTCGAGTGATTTGATACTGCCATATCGAAATCTAGCCTTACAAACAAGTAGGGATTTGCTCTAGACCCCCCGCCCAAGTCAGGGTCTAGGGACCAACAATGTACATAAACTCCAGCAAGGGTTAGGCAAGACAGATCAAGTGTTGAGAATAATGAAACATATTACCTATCCTCTTTTAGGGCAGACAACTAATAAATATTTTTCAGAACCTATAGTCTGGGAGGATCTATCTGATGTAAAACCACCATGGTAAATGTGCTGTTTGGTCAGAGAGATCTGACCTGTCTGTATGATGTGGTTGTTGTGTCAGTGTTGTGTCCAGACGTGGGTAGAGAATAGATTTTGACACATGGCCCATACTTTGATTGCAGAGCTGTGAGTTTCTGTTGTCAACAAAGCAGTGTCTATTCAGTTGGTGACTTACTCGAGTGTATCTGTGCAGTTCTTGTGACAGAGACCACCATTATTGCCCGCCAGCACGGAGAGGTGGGACCACCAGATTTCAGCACCAGAGCTACAACTACAAGATGAGTGAGCCTCTGGTCTGCTGGACATTCACCAACGCTTTGTAGTTACTAATATCCCCATAAAAATTCCCACCATTTTCTGGACACTGTGTAGTCAATATAGACAGGTGTGATGAGGCCACCCCAACAGCACAAACATTAACTATCCTCCCAAGTAGATGACTACTAGAACATTTTAATAAAACTAACTAGTATAGTACATATATATGTACACTATTGCATTTATGATATAATATTCCATGCATTTCTTTCATAATCTCTAAATCCTTTTAAGTTCTGGTCAACCTAAAAAAATTGATCCAGAACAAAATAAATGTAATATAATTCTATCAAAAATTTTACACACGTGAGTTAGTTCAGTGTATTTTAACATTTGTTAATATTATTAGTCTACTTAAATATCTGTGGGTATATCTATAACTATCACACCACACTACACATCATAACCCTAGACATTTTATGTAGCCACATTCATTAAGAAAAAAATTAAGTGTGAGGTCGTAGTGGTAGCAAGAAAGGCCTTCTGACAATTCACAACTACATTTTATCTCAGGAGCCTTCACAGCTGGCCTCATACATTACATTTAGTAACATCACCATCATACAATACCATCAAACACCACTACATATATTGGGGTCTTGTCCAGGGATAATTAGCCCAACAGTAATATTAGGATCTCCTGGTGGGAGAAATAAAAGTAGGGAAATAAATTGTAAAATTTCCTTTAAAATTAAAAGTGTCCCTGCAGATAAAAGTTGGTGAATCTTCACAGCCAGTAATAATTAATTAGTTAACTGGTTAGTTAGAATTAGTTAGACTATAGTCATAAGAAGTACTTAGTGTATTTACTGGTTAGAGATTTATCTTGTATATTATTATATTGTCTAAAAAGTATGGCGGAGCTGGCAAAATTTAGATCAGCTGCTGTGCTCACCGCGAAGGAGATGGGAATGGATGGTCAGATTTTAATTCAATACGTAACGGCTGAATGTGATAAATATATTGAAAGGGAAGATAGAAAGGTAGCTGAAGAGAAGAGGTTACAAATTGAGGCTGATAGAGAAATTAAGAGGCTGCAGATTGAGGCAGAAGAAAAACGACAGCAAAGGGAGGCAGAAGAAAAAAGGTTGACTGCCGAAAGGGAGGCAGAAGATAGAAGGTTGCAAAGGGAGCACGAATTACGACTAAGGGAGCTGGAATTACAAGGCCCGGCTCCTGAAAATGGTGCCAGCCCTTTTGCCTCAGATGCTACGCCCAGTCTGGGAGCCTCAAACTCAGCTATGGGGTTTCATTTAGACCATTTTGTTGAAAAAGACGATGACATAGAGGGGTACCTAGGACGTTTTGAGTTATTAGCTACTACATATGGGTTAGAGAGAGAGAGGTGGAGCTTAAAGCTATCACAGGGATTGAGAGGTACTTCTTATGAAGTATTTGCCAAAATGAACAGGGAAGACCAAGACAATTATGACATGTTAAAGCAGGCTTTGTTATTAAGGTACGAGAAGAATGGTGAATTTTATCGTAAGAAATTTAGAAATGCCAAACTGTTGTCTGGGGAGACATACCACCAATTCTCTGCTAGACTAGAAACCTATTTGGAGAAATGGACGGCTCTGGGGAAGACCCAAGATCTTAAGGAAATGATCATGATTGAGCAATTGAGAGAGTCCATGGCTCCAGACATGAGAAAATTTCTCATGGAACAAGGTGCAGAGAAGTTGGGGGAAATTTTAAATGTTGCTGAGAGGTATCAGGCAGCCCAGGCAGAGGTAAGTGGTGCTAAGAAGAAGCACATAGACAATTTTAAAGCTCCACAGCAATTTAATAAATTTGATAATAGAGAGCAGGGAAATAAAGGTAGGACAAACTTTGAGCGGCCAAGAAATGACTATCGCGACAGAAACTCACAGTTCAATGACCAAAAGTTCAATGAAAGAAAACCGTTGAACCAAGGAAAAAGATGGTGTAAATGGTGCAAGAAGGATAACCATAACACCGAATTTTGTAGAAGGAAACCTTCAAACATTGCTGCAATGAAGTCGGGGACGCGAAGATTAAAGGTTAATCCTAATGGACAACAGGAACCTTATCACCCCCCAGTTTGTGAGGATGTTATTTGTAATGGGGTCACCATAAGGTGCCTTTATGATACAGGTTTGGATTATGATTCAGTTGTGAAGTCTAGCCTAGTGGACCCAAGTCAGTATACCACAGAAACAGTGGAAATACAAGGGGCGACTAAGGACATACCACTCATGACACTTCCCATCGCAAGGATAACGGTGAAAACTCGCTATGTGGAAGGAGAAATCAGAGCAGCAGTGATAGATGAACCAATCTACCCTCTGATATTGGGGTGTAGATACGTCTTCTTGGGGAATCCGGAGAAACCTGTGATCATGGCGACAGTGCAGACCAGGTCACAGAAGAAGGAGGAAGAAGGTGAACCTATAAATGCTCATCCAGAGGAGATGAGGAAGGCGCAGGCTGAGGATAGGACACTCAAGCCCTGTTTTAAAAAATTGCCCAAATGCCACACACCTCCGAGCAAGGGGGAATATTTCATGAAGAACAAACTATTATACAGGAAGACAGGAACTAGATCCACTGGTCACGGACAGTTAGTTCTTCCCAAGATATATAGGGCAAACTTAATAAGGAGCTTACATGTTGGAAAAGATGGTGACCATGAGAAAGTCGGTACCATCTGCCAAAAGATTGCTCGAAAATACTATTGGCCCGACGTAAATGTCGATGTTGAAAACTTTGTAGAAGCATGTGGCGTATTTCATGAGGGAACACCCACAAAGGGAAAATATGTGCAGGACCTAGAAACGCCACGGGGCAACTTTAGGCCTGAAAGGAAAACTAATTATACTCGGGTAGACAAAGTGGAATGGGAGCCCCCTTTTCACACCCAGTCTTCACTTGAATGGATTAACATGGCCACTATGCGAAGAGTACAAAGAAGAAATTTTACCCAGGATAAGATGACAATCCCTCGGTCAGACTTATATAAACTGGAAGAACAGACAAGAGAGCGAAGATCTCTCATAAACAATCTTAAGTGGGGAGACAAACCCCAGAAAAAAATTGGTAGTGGTCGATTTGTGAGTGATGATTCTAGGAAGAAAAGTCCTCATTATAGAGCTTCTAATGGACGGGACCCGATGGGTTCCATGAAAAATAAGTATGATAAATTAAAGATCCAGATGTAACTCTATTAAGGACCTGGACAGATGAGAAGGCGGAAGAGACTGTTACCTCATCGTATCAATATGTGAACGAACTGACCACTCGTTTGAAAGCTGGATGGAAACTGGCAAATGATAATTTGAAACAAGCCAGGAAGAAACATGCAGCATATTTTAATAGGAAGGCAAAGGACAGGGAACTGGCAGTCGGAGAGAAGGTGCTGCTTCTACTACCGGGAAGCCAGAATAAATTACAAATTGGTTGGCAAGGTCCATATACGGTTCTAGAGAAGGTGTCTAGAACAAACTATAAAATTGACAAAAAGGGGAAGGAAAAAGTTTATCATGTAAACCTGTTAAAGAAGTATCTGGACAGACCACTCCAGGAAAGCACCCCCTTATTGACCTTGGCTATTGCAACCCAGATGCAAAAAGAACCACTCACCTCACATGAATACCCATTACATCCTTGTGAAACAGCAGCACAGGTAAAAGTCAGTAAGCACCTGACTAAAAACCAGAGGGAGAGAGTTCAACAGGTTCTGGAGGAACATACAGATGTATTAACAGATAAACCAGGCCATACAAATTTGCTACAGTATGACATGAAACTGGTAGACTCAAACCCAATCTGTATGAGAGCCTATTCTATTCCGTTCGCGAAAGAGAAGGCATTGAAGGAAGAAATAGAGTATTTGATGAAGGAGGGGATTATTTCGCACAGTGAATCATCTTTTAGTTCTAGTGTCGTTTTGTTGAGGAAACCGTCTGGGGAACACAGACTGTGCATAGATTACAGGAAACTGAATGCTGTCACAGAAGGACAAGTGGATCCATTACCAGACACAAAACAGTTATTTGCCAGACTGAACAAGGCAAAATACTTTTCAAAGGTGGATCTTAGTAAAGGCTATTACCAGATCCCAGTGAAGCCTGAAGTGAGACCTTATTTGGCTTTTAGCACTTCGGATGGACATTATGAATTCAATATGCTACCATTCGGACTGAAAAATGCTCCGAGTGTGTTTTCAAGGATGATGCGAAAATTGTTGGATCCCCTGAATAACCCATGTATCACGAATTTCATGGATGATATTCTCGTCGCCACAGAGACATTTGAAGAACACATTGAAGCTCTGGAGATGTTGTTTGATAGACTTCGGGAGGCGAATTTGACTGCTAGGCCAACAAAATGTTGTATTGGATGTAAAGAGTTGGAATTCTTGGGGCACACTGTATATCAGGGTAATATGACCCCTGATCCTAAGAACTTGGAAAAACTGCAGAGAGCACCTAGGCCACAAACAAAAAAGGACGTGCGATCATTCGTGTCGTTATGCGGATTTTATCAGAAATACATCAAAAATTTTAACGCTATTTGTGCTCCTCTGACTGATCTGACTCGCAAGGGACTTCCAGATAAAATTATTTGGACTGCACAATGTGAACTAGCGTTCCAAGAGTTAAAGGAAAAACTCACTAGCAAGCCTATTCTCAAACTGCCTGATTTGACACAGGACTTTGTCTTAAGAACCGATGCAAGTAATGTGGGACTCGGAGGGGCTTTGTTGCAAAGATCATCTTCACCTGATGGGGAACTTAAACCAGTCGCTTATGCAAGCCGCAAATTGAATAAGGCGGAACAAGGATACTCCACAAGCGAAAAAGAATGTTTAGCATTAATCTGGGCAATAAAGAAGTTTCAAATCTATCTGTATGGTAGGACTTTTGTGGTGGAGACGGACCATCAGCCTCTCGTGTTCTTGTCTCAGGCTAAGCATGAAAACGCAAGATTGCTGAGGTGGTCTTTGTTGCTTCAACCTTATCAGTTTAGTATCCAATATATCCCAGGCAAATTGAATGTCGGTGCAGATTTCCTCAGTCGGCACCCCTGTGATCAAAATTAGAGTAGTGGCAGACGTGAGGAGTAATTTTACCTATGTGTATCGCTGGTTTTGGAACTTGCCATAGGCATGTTTTCAAGTGGGGAGATGTGTAGTGAAATTGACAGAGATACAACGGTAAAATACCTCCAAAGATAACATTTAAGGATAAAAACATAATGCGTAGGCTGCGAATAGTACATGATCGCCTAGACCGCGGGTCATCATCCTCCATAAAAATTGACTTGCTAGACAGGAGGGGAACGGCGGATCAAAAAGGAAAAAAATATGACTGGAAAGATTGCGTGAGACTAGAAAGGCTAAGGAGACGCAATTGGGGGGGGGGGGGGGGAAACGGAGAAAAGTCACGTTTCCCAAGTTGACATAAAAGTAAGCAACTCGACAGAAGGGACCATAGATATGTTACGCCACAGTCATTTATTGGACGCTTTTGCGCGATACCAAGCTTTTGATTTGAATTCAGCGGCTAAACGCAGATGTTCGAAATATTACAAAATTTAAAAAGTACTTTTTTCTTAATATTAATGTTAGGAATATAAAAATTAGCTGGCCGGATGGCCCATTCTGAGCAGTGAACTAATATGTTCTTAATTTTACAAACGGATAGATAATATTGAAGATAATGACAAAAGACAGTGTTGTTCACATCATCGACAGACTGTATTGAATCTAAAAGTGTCGCTATTTGCACAAAAAAACACGACCTTGAGACGCAGGTGTTCAAATCTACGTAGTATGGAAGAGAGGGACATTGGTGGTAGCTGTGTCTAAATATAACTTTTAACGACAAAATTTTGGAGGGGAGAGAAAGGTTGGTTCAAAAATCAAGTACATTTTTGTAGAAACACAAGTAGAGACGGACAGACTAACAGATAACCATCCATACTTGACTGAAGCATGACTGAAATGACTTTAGGGTAGGAAATTTGAATTTAAAATAAACCTAGGCAGTGATTGGCTACAAACAATCATATTATTAGCGCTCAGTCGCGCAAGTGGGGCCATTCTTCAATAGTTGTTCAGTGATAGACACAGATTTTAAAGTGTGGTGATTTCCATATGAAAGAAAGTGAAAGAAGTTTAGGGACGCCATACTATAGCCAGCAGCTCAGCTGAGTTTTGCTAGCAATTCTGTGTTATTTATTCATAATCTGGTAAGATTGAAATTATTTCCTTATATATTTTGAATATTGTTTCATGTTCGAGTGATTTGATACTGCCTTATCGAAATCTAGCCTTACAAACAAGTAGGGATTTGCTCTAGACCCCCCGCCCAAGTCAGGGTCTAGGGACCAACAATGTACATAAACTCCAGCAAGGGTTAGGCAAGACAGATCAAGTGTTGAGAATAATGAAACATATTACCTATCCTCTTTTAGGGCAGACAACTAATAAATATTTTTCAGAACCTATAGTCTGGGAGGATCTATCTGATGTAAAACCACCATGGTAAATGTGCTGTTTGGTCAGAGAGATCTGACCTGTCTGTATGATGTGGTTGTTGTGTCAGTGTTGTGTCCAGACGTGGGTAGAGAATAGATTTTGACACATGGCCCATACTTTGATTGCAGAGCTGTGAGTTTCTGTTGTCAACAAAGCAGTGTCTATTCAGTTGGTGACTTACTCGAGTGTATCTGTGCAGTTCTTGTGACAGAGACCACCATTATTGCCCGCCAGCACGGAGAGGTGGGACCACCAGATTTCAGCACCAGAGCTACAACTACAAGATGAGTGAGCCTCTGGTCTGCTGGACATTCACCAACGCTTTGTAGTTACTAATATCCCCATAAAAATTCCCACCATTTTCTGGACACTGTGTAGTCAATATAGACAGGTGTGATGAGGCCACCCCAACAGCACAAACATTAACTATCCTCCCAAGTAGATGACTACTAGAACATTTTAATAAAACTAACTAGTATAGTACATATATATGTACACTATTGCATTTATGATATAATATTCCATGCATTTCTTTCATAATCTCTAAATCCTTTTAAGTTCTGGTCAACCTAAAAAATTGATCCAGAACAAAATAAATGTAATATAATTCTATCAAAAAATTTTACACACGTGAGTTAGTTCAGTGTATTTTAACATTTATTAATATTATTAGTCTTGTTAAATATCTGTGGGTATATCTATAACCTATCACACCACACTACATATCATTACCCTAGACATTTTACGTAGCCACATTCATTAAAAAAAATTAAGTGTGAGGTCGTAGTGGTAGCAAGAAAGGCCTTCTGACAATTCACAACTACATTTTATCTCAGGAGCCTTCACAGCTGGCCTCATACAATTACATTTAGTAACATCACCATCATACAATACCATCAAACACCACTACATATATTGGGGTCTTGTCCAGGGATAATTAGCCCAACAGTAATATTAGGATCTCCTGGTGGGAGAAATAAAAGTAGGGAAATAAATTGTAAAATTTCCTTTAAAATTAAAAGTGTCCCTGCAGATAAAAGTTGGTGAATCTTCACAGCCAGTAATAATTAATTAGTTAACTGGTTAGTTAGAATTAGTTAGACTATAGTCATAAGAAGTACTTAGTGTATTTACTGGTTAGAGATTTATCTTGTATATTATTATATTGTCTAAAAAGTATGGCGGAGCTGGCAAAATTTAGATCAGCTGCTGTGCTCACCGCGAAGGAGATGGGAATGGATGGTCAGATTTTAATTCAATACGTAACGGCTGAATGTGATAAATATATTGAAAGGGAAGATAGAAAGGTAGCTGAAGAGAAGAGGTTACAAATTGAGGCTGATAGAGAAATTAAGAGGCTGCAGATTGAGGCAGAAGAAAAACGACAGCAAAGGGAGGCAGAAAAAACGACAAAAGGGAGGCAGAAGTTGAACCCTGTAGTGAAATTGACAGAGATACAACGGTAAAATACCTCCAAAGATAACATTTAAGGATAAAAACATAATGCGTAGGCTGCGAATAGTACATGATCGCCTAGACCGCGGGTCATCATCCTCCATAAAAATTGACTTGCTAGACAGGAGGGGAACGGCGGATCAAAAAGGAAAAAAATATGACTGGAAAGATTGCGTGAGACTAGAAAGGCTAAGGAGACGCAATTGGGGGGGAAACGGAGAAAAGTCACGTTTCCCAAGTTGACATAAAAAGTAAGCAACTCGACAGAAGGGACCATGGATATGTTACGCCACAGTCATTTATTGGACGCTTTTGCGATACCAAGCCCTTGATTTGAATTCAGCGGCTAAAAACGCAGATGTTTGGAATATTACAAAATTTAAAAAGTACTTTTTTCTTAATATTAATGTTAGGAATATAAAAATTAGCTGGCCGGATGGCCTATTCTGAGCAGTGAACTAATATGTTCTTAATTTTACAGACGGATAGATAATATTGAAGATAATGACAAAAGACAGTGTTGTTCACATCATCGACAGACTGTATTGAATCTAAAAGTGTCGCTAATTGCACAAAAAAACACGACCTCGAGACGCAGGTGTTCAAATCTACTTAGTATGGAAGAGAAGGGATGGGTGGTAGCTGTGTCTAAATATAACTTTTAACGACAAAATTTTGGAGGGGAGAGAAAGGTTGGTTCAAAAATCAAGTACATTTTGTAGAAACACAAGTAGAGACGGACAGACTAACAGATAACCATCCATACTTGACTGAAGCATGACTGAAATGACTTTAGGGTAGGAAATTTGAATTTAAAATAAACCTAGGCAGTGATTGGCCACAGACAATCATATCATTAGCGCTCAGACGCGAAAGTGGGGCCATTCTTCAATAGTTGTTCAGTGATAGACACAGATTTTAAAGTGTGGTGATTTCCATATGAAAGAAAGTGAAAGAAGTTTAGGGACGCCATACTATAGCCAGCAGCTCAGCTGAGTTTTGCTAGCAATTCTGTGTTATTTATTCATAATCTGGTAAGATTGAAATTATTTCCTTATATATTTTGAATATTGTTTCATGTTCGAGTGATTTGATACTGCCATATCGAAATCTAGCCTTACAAACAAGTAGGGATTTGCTCTAGACCCCCCGCCCTAGTCAGGGTCTAGGGACCAACAATGTACATAAACTCCAGCAAGGGTTAGGCAAGACAGATCAAGTGTTGAGAATAATGAAACATATTACCTATCCTCTTTTAGGGCAGAAAACTAATAAATATTTTTCAGAATCTATAGTCTGGGAGGATCTATCTGATGTAAAACCACCATGGTAAATGTGCTGTTTGGTCAGAGAGATCTGACCTGTCTGTATGATGTGGTTGTTGTGTCAGTGTTGTGTCCAGACGTGGGTAGAGAATAGATTTTGACACATGGCCCATACTTTGATTGCAGAGCTGTGAGTTTCTGTTGTCAACAAAGCAGTGTCTATTCAGTTGGTGACTTTACTCGAGTGTATCTGTGCAGTACTTGTGACAGAGACCACCATTATTGCCCGCCAGCACGGAGAGGTGGGACCACCAGATTTCAGCACCAGAGCTACAACTACAAGATGAGTGAGCCTCTGGTCTGCTGGACATTCACCAACGCTTGTTAGTTACTAATACCCCCATAAAAATTCCCACCATTTTCTGGACACTGTGTAGTCAATATAGACAGGTGTGATGAGGCCACCCCAACAGCACAAACATTAACTATCCTCCCAAGTAGATGACTACTAGAACATTTTAATAAAACTAACTAGTATAGTACATATATATGTACACTATTGCATTTATGATATAATATTCCATGCATTTCTTTCATAATCTCTAAATCCTTTTAAGTTCTGGTCAACCTAAAAAATTGATCCAGAACAAAATAAATGTAATATAATTCTATCAAAAAATTTTACACACGTGAGTTAGTTCAGTGTATTTTAACATTTATTAATATTATTAGTCTTGTTAAATATCTGTGGGTATATCTATAACCTATTACACCACACTACATATCATAACCCTAGACACTTTACGTAGCCACATTCATTAAAAAAAAATTAAGTGTGAGGTCGTAGTGGTAGCAAGAAAGGCCTTCTGACAATTCACAACTACATTTTATCTCAGGAGCCTTCACAGCTGGCCTCATACAATTACATTTAGTAATATCACCATCATACAATACCATCAAACACCACTACATAAATTGGGGTCTTGTCCAGGGATAATTAGCCCAACAGTAATATTAGGATCTCCTGGTGGGAGAAATAAAAGTAGGGAAATAAATTGTAAAATTCCCTTTAAAATTAAAAGTGTCCCTGCAGATAAAAGTTGGTGAATCTTCACAGCCAGTAATAATTAATTAGTTAACTGGTTAGTTAGAATTAGTTAGACTATAGTCATAAGAAGTACTTAGTGTATTTACTGGTTAGAGATTTAGCTTGTATATTATTATATTGTCTAAAAAGTATGGCGGAGCTGGCAAAATTTAGATCAGCTGCTGTGCTCACCGCGAAGGAGATGGGAATGGATGGTCAAATTTTAATTCAATACGTAACGGCTGAATGTGATAAATATATTGAAAGGGAAGATAGAAAGGTAGCTGAAGAGAAGAGGTTACAAATTGAGGCTGATAGAGAAATTAAGAGGCTGCAGATTGAGGCAGAAGAAAAACGACAGCAAAGGGAGGCAGAAGAAAAAAGGTTGACTGCCGAAAGGGAGGCAGAAGATAGAAGGTTGCAAAGGGAGCACGAATTACGACTAAGGGAGCTGGAATTACAAGGCCCGGCTCCTGAAAATGGTGCCAGCCCTTTTGCCTCAGATGCTACGCCCAGTCTGGGAGCCTCAAACTCAGCTATGGGGTTTCATTTAGACCATTTTGTTGAAAAAGACGATGACATAGAGGGGTACCTAGGACGTTTTGAGTTATTAGCTACTACATATGGGTTAGAGAGAGAGAGGTGGAGTTTAAAGCTATCACAGGGATTGAGAGGTACTTCTTATGAAGTATTTGCCAAAATGAACAGGGAAGACCAAGACAATTATGACATGTTAAAGCAGGCTTTGTTATTAAGGTACGAGAAGAATGGTGAATTTTATCGTAAGAAATTTAGAAATGCCAAACTGTTGTCTGGGGAGACATACCACCAATTCTCTGCTAGACTAGAAACCTATTTGGAGAAATGGACGGCTCTGGGGAAGACCCAAGATCTTAAAGAAATGATCATGATTGAGCAATTGAGAGAGTCCATGGCTCCAGACATGAGAAAATTTCTCATGGAACAAGGTGCAGAGAAGTTGGGGGAAATTTTAAATGTTGCTGAGAGGTATCAGGCAGCCCAGGCAGAGGTAAGTGGTGCTAAAAAGAAGCACATAGACAATTTTAAAGCTCCACAGCAATTTAATAAATTTGATAATAGAGAGCAGGGAAATAAAGGTAGGACAAACTTTGAGCGGCCAAGAAATGACTATCGCGACAGAAACTCACAGTTCAATGACCAAAAGTTCAATGAAAGAAAACCGTTGAAGCAAGGAAAAAGATGGTGTAAATGGTGCAAGAAGGATAACCATAACACCGAATTTTGTAGAAGGAAACCTTCAAACATTGCTGCAATGAAGTCGGGGACGCAAAGATTAAAGGTTAATCCTAAGGGACAACAGGAACCTTATCACCCCCCAGTTTGTGAGGATGTTATTTGTAATGGGGTCACCATAAGGTGCCTTTATGATACAGGTTTGGATTATGATTCAGTTGTGAAGTCTAGCCTAGTGGACCCAAGTCAGTATACCACAGAAACAGTGGAAATACAAGGGGCGACTAAGGACATACCACTCATGACACTTCCCATCGCAAGGATAACGGTGAAAACTCGCTATGTGGAAGGAGAAATCAGAGCAGCAGTGATAGATGAACCAATCTACCCTCTGATATTGGGGTGTAGATACGTCTTCTTGGGGAATCCCGAGAAACCTGTGATCATGGCGACAGTGCAGACCAGGTCACAGAAGAAGGAGGAAGAAGGTGAACCTATAAATGCTCATCCAGAGGAGATGAGGAAGGCGCAGGCTGAGGATAGGACACTCAAGCCCTGTTTTAAAAAATTGCCCAAATGCCACACACCTCCGAGCAAGGGGGAATATTTCATGAAGAACAAACTATTATACAGGAAGACAGGAACTAGATCCACTGGTCACGGACAGTTAGTTCTTCCCAAGATATATAGGGCAAACTTAATAAGGAGCTTACATGTTGGAAAAGATGGTGACCATGAGAAAGTCGGTACCATCTGCCAAAAGATTGCTCGAAAATACTATTGGCCCGACGTAAATGTCGATGTTGAAAACTTTGTAGAAGCATGTGGCGTATTTCATGAGGGAACACCCACAAAGGGAAAATATGTGCAGGACCTAGAAACGCCACGGGGCAACTTTAGGCCTGAAAGGAAAACTAATTATACTCGGGTAGACAAAGTGGAATGGGAGCCCCCTTTTCACACCCAGTCTTCACTTGAATGGATTAACATGGCCACTATGCGAAGAGTACAAAGAAGAAATTTTACCCAGGATAAGATGACAATCCCTCGGTCAGACTTATATAAACTGGAAGAACAGACAAGAGAGCGAAGATCTCTCATAAACAATCTTAAGTGGGGAGACAAACCCCAGAGAAAAAATTGGTAGTGGTCGATTTGTGAGTGATGATTCTAGGAAGAAAAGTCCTCATTATAGCTTCTAATGGACGGGACCCGATGGGTTCCATGAAAAATAAGTATGATAAATTAAAGATCCAGATGTAACTCTATTAAGGACCTGGACAGATGAGAAGGCGGAAGAGACTGTTACCTCATCGTATCAATATGTGAACGAACTGACCACTCGTTTGAAAGCTGGATGGAAACTGGCAAATGATAATTTGAAACAAGCCAGGAAGAAACATGCAGCATATTTTAATAGGAAGGCAAAGGACAGGGAACTGGCAGTCGGAGAGAAGGTGCTGCTTCTACTACCCGGAAGCCAGAATAAATTACAAATTGGTTGGCAAGGTCCATATACGGTTCTAGAGAAGGTGTCTAGAACAAACTATAAAATTGACAAAAAGGGGAAGGAAAAAGTTTATCATGTAAACCTGTTAAAGAAGTATCTGGACAGACCACTCCAGGAAAGCACCCCCTTATTGACCTTGGCTATTGCAACCCAGATGCAAAAAGAACCACTCACCTCACATGAATACCCATTACATCCTTGTGAAACAGCAGCACAGGTAAAAGTCAGTAAGCACCTGACTAAAAACCAGAGGGAGAGAGTTCAACAGGTTCTGGAGGAACATACAGATGTATTAACAGATAAACCAGGCCATACAAATTTGCTACAGTATGACATGAAACTGGTAGACTCAAACCCAATCTGTATGAGAGCCTATTCTATTCCGTTCGCGAAGGAGAAGGCATTGAAGGAAGAAATAGAGTATTTGTTGAAGGAGGGGATTATTTCGCACAGTGAATCATCTTTTAGTTCTAGTGTCGTTTTGTTGAGAAAACCGTCTGGGGAACACAGACTGTGCATAGATTACAGGAAACTGAATGCTGTCACAGAAGGACAAGTGGATCCATTACCAGACACAAAACAGTTATTTGCCAGACTGAACAAGGCAAAATACTTTTCAAAGGTGGATCTTAGTAAAGGCTATTACCAGATCCCAGTGAAGCCTGAAGTGAGACCTTATTTGGCTTTTAGCACTTCGGATGGACATTATGAATTCAATATGCTACCATTCGGACTGAAAAATGCTCCGAGTGTGTTTTCAAGGATGATGCGAAAATTGTTGGATCCCCTGAATAACCCATGTATCACGAATTTCATGGATGATATTCTCGTCGCCACAGAGACATTTGAAGAACACATTGAAGCTCTGGAGATGTTGTTTGATAGACTTCGGGAGGCGAACTTAACTGCTAGGCCAACAAAATGTTGTATTGGATGCAAAGAGTTGGAATTCTTGGGACACACTGTATATCAGGGTAATATGACCCCTGATCCTAAGAACTTGGAAAAACTGCAGAGAGCACCTAGGCCGCAAACAAAAAAGGACGTGCGATCATTCGTGTCGTTATGCGGATTTTATCAGAAATACATCAAAAATTTTAACGCTATTTGTGCTCCTCTGACTGATCTGACTCGCAAGGGACTTCCAGATAAAATTATTTGGACTGCACAATGTGAACTAGCGTTCCAAGAGTTAAAGGAAAAACTCACTAGCAAGCCTATTCTCAAACTGCCTGATTTGACACAGGACTTTGTCTTAAGAACCGATGCAAGTAATGTAGGACTCGGAGGGGCTTTGTTGCAAAGATCATCTTCACCTGATGGGGAACTGAAACCAGTCGCTTATGCAAGCCGCAAATTGAATAAGGCGGAACAAGGATACTCCACAAGCGAAAAAGAATGTTTAGCATTAATCTGGGCAATAAAGAAGTTTCAAATCTATCTGTATGGTAGGACTTTTGTGGTGGAGACGGACCATCAGCCTCTCGTGTTCTTGTCTCAGGCTAAGCATGAAAACGCAAGATTGCTGAGGTGGTCTTTATTGCTTCAACCTTATCAGTTTAGTATCCAATATATCCCAGGCAAATTGAATGTCGGTGCAGATTTCCTCAGTCGGCACCCCTGTGATCAAAATTAGAGTAGTGGCAGACGTGAGGAGTAATTTTACCTATGTGTATCGCTGGTTTTGGAACTTGCCATAGGCATGTTTTCAAGTGGGGAGATGTGTAGTGAAATTGACAGAGATACAACGGTAAAATACCTCCAAAGATAACATTTAAGGATAAAAACATAATGCGTAGGCTGCTGATAGTACATGATCGCCTAGACCGCGGGTCATCATCCTCCATAAAAATTGACTTGCTAGACAGGAGGGGAACGGCGGATCAAAAAGGAAAAAAATATGACTGGAAAGATTGCGTGAGACTAGAAAGGCTAAGGAGACGCAATTGGGGGGGAACGGAGAAAAGTCACGTTTCCCAAGTTGACATAAAAAGTAAGCAACTCGACAGAAGGGACCATAGATATGTTACGCCACAGTCATTTATTGGACGCTTTTGCGATACCAAGCCCTTGATTTGAATTCAGCGGCTAAACGCAGATGTTTGGAATATTACAAAAATTAAAAAGTACTTTTTTCTTAATATTAATGTTAGGAATATAAAAATTAGCTGGCCGGATGGCCCATTCTGAGCAGTGAACTAATATGTTCTTAATTTTACAGACGGATAGATAATATTGAAGATAATGACAAAAGACAGTGTTGTTCACATCATCGACAGACTGTATTGAATCTAAAAGTGTCGCTAATTGCACAAAAAAACACGACCTCGAGACGCAGGTGTTCAAATCTACTTAGTATGGAAGAGAGGGGATTTGGTGGTAGCTGTGTCTAAATATAACTTTTAACGACAAAATTTTGGAGGGGAGAGAAAGGTTGGTTCAAAAATCAAGTACATTTTTGTAGAAACACAAGTAGAGACGGACAGACTAACAGATAACCATCCATACTTGACTGAAGCATGACTGAAATGACTTTAGGGTAGGAAATTTGAATTTAAAATAAACCTAGGCAGTGATTGGCCACAGACAATCATATCATTAGCGCTCAGACGCGAAAGTGGGGCCATTCTTCAATAGTTGTTCAGTGATAGACACAGATTTTAAAGTGTGGTGATTTCCATATGAAAGAAAGTGAAAGAAGTTTAGGGACGCCATACTATAGCCAGCAGCTCAGCTGAGTTTTGCTAGCAATTCTGTGTTATTTATTCATAATCTGGTAAGATTGAAATTATTTCCTTATATATTTTGAATATTGTTTCATGTTCGAGTGATTTGATACTGCCATATCGAAATCTAGCCTTACAAACAAGTAGGGATTTGCTCTAGACCCCCCGCCCTAGTCAGGGTCTAGGGACCAACAATGTACATAAACTCCAGCAAGGGTTAGGCAAGACAGATCAAGTGTTGAGAATAATGAAACATATTACCTATCCTCTTTTAGGGCAGAAAACTAATAAATATTTTTCAGAATCTATAGTCTGGGAAGATCTATCTGATGTAAAACCACCATGGTAAATGTGCTGTTTGGTCAGAGAGATCTGACCTGTCTGTATGATGTGGTTGTTGTGTCAGTGTTGTGTCCAGACGTGGGTAGAGAATAGATTTTGACACATGGCCCATACTTTGATTGCAGAGCTGTGAGTTTCTGTTGTCAACAAAGCAGTGTCTATTCAGTTGGTGACTTTACTCGAGTGTATCTGTGCAGTACTTGTGACAGAGACCACCATTATTGCCCGCCAGCACGGAGAGGTGGGACCACCAGATTTCAGCACCAGAGCTACAACTACAAGATGAGTGAGCCTCTGGTCTGCTGGACATTCACCAACGCTTTGTAGTTACTAATACCCCCATAAAAATTCCCACCATTTTCTGGACACTGTGTAGTCAATATAGACAGGTGTGATGAGGCCACCCCAACAGCACAAACATTAACTATCCTCCCAAGTAGATGACTACTAGAACATTTTAATAAAACTAACTAGTATAGTACATATATATGTACACTATTGCATTTATGATATAATATTCCATGCATTTCTTTCATAATCTCTAAATCCTTTTAAGTTCTGGTCAACCTAAAAAATTGATCCAGAACAAAATAAATGTAATATAATTCTATCAAAAAATTTTACACACGTGAGTTAGTTCAGTGTATTTTAACATTTATTAATATTATTAGTCTTGTTAAATATCTGTGGGTATATCTATAACCTATTACACCACACTACATATCATAACCCTAGACACTTTACGTAGCCACATTCATTAAAAAAAAATTAAGTGTGAGGTCGTAGTGGTAGCAAGAAAGGCCTTCTGACAATTCACAACTACATTTTATCTCAGGAGCCTTCACAGCTGGCCTCATACAATTACATTTAGTAATATCACCATCATACAATACCATCAAACACCACTACATAAATTGGGGTCTTGTCCAGGGATAATTAGCCCAACAGTAATATTAGGATCTCCTGGTGGGAGAAATAAAAGTAGGGAAATAAATTGTAAAATTCCCTTTAAAATTAAAAGTGTCCCTGCAGATAAAAGTTGGTGAATCTTCACAGCCAGTAATAATTAATTAGTTAACTGGTTAGTTAGAATTAGTTAGACTATAGTCATAAGAAGTACTTAGTGTATTTACTGGTTAGAGATTTATCTTGTATATTATTATATTGTCTAAAAAGTATGGCGGAGCTGGCAAAATTTAGATCAGCTGCTGTGCTCACCGCGAAGGAGATGGGAATGGATGGTCAAATTTTAATTCAATACGTAACGGCTGAATGTGATAAATATATTGAAAGGGAAGATAGAAAGGTAGCTGAAGAGAAGAGGTTACAAATTGAGGCTGATAGAGAAATTAAGAGGCTGCAGATTGAGGCAGAAGAAAAACGACAGCAAAGGGAGGCAGAAGAAAAAAGGTTGACTGCCGAAAGGGAGGCAGAAGATAGAAGGTTGCAAAGGGAGCACGAATTACGACTAAGGGAGCTGGAATTACAAGGCCAGGCTCCTGAAAATGGTGCCAGCCCTTTTGCCTCAGATGCTACGCCCAGTCTGGGAGCCTCAAACTCAGCTATGGGGTTTCATTTAGACCATTTTGTTGAAAAAGACGATGACATAGAGGGGTACCTAGGACGTTTTGAGTTATTAGCTACTACATATGGGTTAGAGAGAGAGAGGTGGAGCTTAAAGCTATCACAGGGATTGAGAGGTACTTCTTATGAAGTATTTGCCAAAATGAACAGGGAAGACCAAGACAATTATGACATGTTAAAGCAGGCTTTGTTATTAAGGTACGAGAAGAATGGTGAATTTTATCGTAAGAAATTTAGAAATGCCAAACTGTTGTCTGGGGAGACATACCACCAATTCTCTGCTAGACTAGAAACCTATTTGGAGAAATGGACGGCTCTGGGGAAGACCCAAGATCTTAAAGAAATGATCATGATTGAGCAATTGAGAGAGTCCATGGCTCCAGACATGAGAAAATTTCTCATGGAACAAGGTGCAGAGAAGTTGGGGGAAATTTTAAATGTTGCTGAGAGGTATCAGGCAGCCCAGGCAGAGGTAAGTGGTGCTAAAAAGAAGCACATAGACAATTTTAAAGCTCCACAGCAATTTAATAAATTTGATAATAGAGAGCAGGGAAATAAAGGTAGGACAAACTTTGAGCGGCCAAGAAATGACTATCGCGACAGAAACTCACAGTTCAATGACCAAAAGTTCAATGAAAGAAAGCCGTTGAACCAAGGAAAAAGATGGTGTAAATGGTGCAAGAAGGATAACCATAACACCGAATTTTGTAGAAGGAAACCTTCAAACATTGCTGCAATGAAGTCGGGGACGCAAAGATTAAAGGTTAATCCTAAGGGACAACAGGAACCTTATCACCCCCCAGTTTGTGAGGATGTTATTTGTAATGGGGTCACCATAAGGTGCCTTTATGATACAGGTTTGGATTATGATTCAGTTGTGAAGTCTAGCCTAGTGGACCCAAGTCAGTATACCACAGAAACAGTGGAAATACAAGGGGCGACTAAGGACATACCACTCATGACACTTCCCATCGCAAGGATAACGGTGAAAACTCGCTATGTGGAAGGAGAAATCAGAGCAGCAGTGATAGATGAACCAATCTACCCTCTGATATTGGGGTGTAGATACGTCTTCTTGGGGAATCCCGAGAAACCTGTGATCATGGCGACAGTGCAGACCAGGTCACAGAAGAAGGAGGAAGAAGGTGAACCTATAAATGCTCATGCAGAGGAGATGAGGAAGGCGCAGGCTGAGGATAGGACACTCAAGCCCTGTTTTAAAAAATTGCCCAAATGCCACACACCTCCGAGCAAGGGGGAATATTTCATGAAGAACAAACTATTATACAGGAAGACAGGAACTAGATCCACTGGTCACGGACAGTTAGTTCTTCCCAAGATATATAGGGCAAACTTAATAAGGAGCTTACATGTTGGAAAAGATGGTGACCATGAGAAAGTCGGTACCATCTGCCAAAAGATTGCTCGAAAATACTATTGGCCCGACGTAAATGTCGATGTTGAAAACTTTGTAGAAGCATGTGGCGTATTTCATGAGGGAACACCCACAAAGGGAAAATATGTGCAGGACCTAGAAACGCCACGGGGCAACTTTAGGCCTGAAAGGAAAACTAATTATACTCGGGTAGACAAAGTGGAATGGGAGCCCCCTTTTCACACCCAGTCTTCACTTGAATGGATTAACATGGCCACTATGCGAAGAGTACAAAGAAGAAATTTTACCCAGGATAAGATGACAATCCCTCGGTCAGACTTATATAAACTGGAAGAACAGACAAGAGAGCGAAGATCTCTCATAAACAATCTTAAGTGGGGAGACAAACCCCAGAAAAAAATTGGTAGTGGTCGATTTGTGAGTGATGATTCTAGGAAGAAAAGTCCTCATTATAAAGCTTCTAATGGACGGGACCCGATGGGTTCCATGAAAAATAAGTATGATAAATTAAAGATCCAGATGTAACTTTATTAAGGACCTGGACAGATGAGAAGGCGGAAGAGACTGTTACCTCATCGTATCAATATGTGAACGAACTGACCACTCGTTTGAAAGCTGGATGGAAACTGGCAAATGATAATTTGAAACAAGCCAGGAAGAAACATGCAGCATATTTTAATAGGAAGGCAAAGGACAGGGAACTGGCAGTCGGAGAGAAGGTGCTGCTTCTACTACCCGGAAGCCAGAATAAATTACAAATTGGTTGGCAAGGTCCATATACGGTTCTAGAGAAGGTGTCTAGAACAAACTATAAAATTGACAAAAAGGGGAAGGAAAAAGTTTATCATGTAAACCTGTTAAAGAAGTATCTGGACAGACCACTCCAGGAAAGCACCCCCTTATTGACCTTGGCTATTGCAACCCAGATGCAAAAAGAACCACTCACCTCACATGAATACCCATTACATCCTTGTGAAACAGCAGCACAGGTAAAAGTCAGTAAGCACCTGACTAAAAACCAGAGGGAGAGAGTTCAACAGGTTCTGGAGGAACATACAGATGTATTAACAGATAAACCAGGCCATACAAATTTGCTACAGTATGACATGAAACTGGTAGACTCAAACCCAATCTGTATGAGAGCCTATTCTATTCCGTTCGCGAAGGAGAAGGCATTGAAGGAAGAAATAGAGTATTTGTTGAAGGAGGGGATTATTTCGCACAGTGAATCATCTTTTAGTTCTAGTGTCGTTTTGTTGAGAAAACCGTCTGGGGAACACAGACTGTGCATAGATTACAGGAAACTGAATGCTGTCACAGAAGGACAAGTGGATCCATTACCAGACACAAAACAGTTATTTGCCAGACTGAACAAGGCAAAATACTTTTCAAA
The DNA here is from genome assembly GCA_024509875.1 of Oreohelix idahoensis. Lineage (NCBI taxonomy): Eukaryota > Metazoa > Mollusca > Gastropoda > Stylommatophora > Oreohelicidae > Oreohelix > Oreohelix idahoensis. The sequence continues at coordinate 869,711 of JAMPIV010009136.1, forward strand.
GGTGGATCTTAGTAAAGGCTATTACCAGATCCCAGTGAAGCCTGAAGTGAGACCTTATTTGGCTTTTAGCACTTCGGATGGACATTATGAATTCAATATGCTACCATTCGGACTGAAAAATGCTCCGAGTGTGTTTTCAAGGATGATGCGAAAATTGTTGGATCCCCTGAATAACCCATGTATCACGAATTTCATGGATGATATTCTCGTCGCCACAGAGACATTTGAAGAACACATTGAAGCTCTGGAGATGTTGTTTGATAGACTTCGGGAGGCGAACTTAACTGCTAGGCCAACAAAATGTTGTATTGGATGCAAAGAGTTGGAATTCTTGGGACACACTGTATATCAGGGTAATATGACCCCTGATCCTAAGAACTTGGAAAAACTGCAGAGAGCACCTAGGCCGCAAACAAAAAAGGACGTGCGATCATTCGTGTCGTTATGCGGATTTTATCAGAAATACATCAAAAATTTTAACGCTATTTGTGCTCCTCTGACTGATCTGACTCGCAAGGGACTTCCAGATAAAATTATTTGGACTGCACAATGTGAACTAGCGTTCCAAGAGTTAAAGGAAAAACTCACTAGCAAGCCTATTCTCAAACTGCCTGATTTGACACAGGACTTTGTCTTAAGAACCGATGCAAGTAATGTAGGACTCGGAGGGGCTTTGTTGCAAAGATCATCTTCACCTGATGGGGAACTGAAACCAGTCGCTTATGCAAGCCGCAAATTGAATAAGGCGGAACAAGGATACTCCACAAGCGAAAAAGAATGTTTAGCATTAATCTGGGCAATAAAGAAGTTTCAAATCTATCTGTATGGTAGGACTTTTGTGGTGGAGACGGACCATCAGCCTCTCGTGTTCTTGTCTCAGGCTAAGCATGAAAACGCAAGATTGCTGAGGTGGTCTTTATTGCTTCAACCTTATCAGTTTAGTATCCAATATATCCCAGGCAAATTGAATGTCGGTGCAGATTTCCTCAGTCGGCACCCCTGTGATCAAAATTAGAGTAGTGGCAGACGTGAGGAGTAATTTTACCTATGTGTATCGCTGGTTTTGGAACTTGCCATAGGCATGTTTTCAAGTGGGGAGATGTGTAGTGAAATTGACAGAGATACAACGGTAAAATACCTCCAAAGATAACATTTAAGGATAAAAACATAATGCGTAGGCTGCTGATAGTACATGATCGCCTAGACCGCGGGTCATCATCCTCCATAAAAATTGACTTGCTAGACAGGAGGGGAACGGCGGATCAAAAAGGAAAAAAATATGACTGGAAAGATTGCGTGAGACTAGAAAGGCTAAGGAGACGCAATTGGGGGGGGGGGGAAACGGAGAAAAGTCACGTTTCCCAAGTTGACATAAAAAGTAAGCAACTCGACAGAAGGGACCATAGATATGATACGCCACAGTCATTTATTGGACGCTTTTGCGATACCAAGCTTTAGATTTGAAGTCAGCGGCTAAACGCAGATGGTGAAATATTACAAAATTTAAAAAGTAATTTTTTCTTAATATTAATGTTAGGAATATAAAAATTAGCTGGCCGGATGGCCCATTCTGAGCAGTGAACTAATATGTTCTTAATTTTACAAACGGATAGATAATATTGAAGATAATGACAAAAGACAGTGTTGTTCACATCATCGACAGACTGTATTGAATCTAAAAGTGTCGCTATTTGCACAAAAAAACACGACCTCGAGACGCAGGTGTTCAAATCTACGTAGTATGGAAGAGAGGGACATTGGTGGTAGCTGTGTCTAAATATAACTTTTAACGACAAAATTTTGGAGGGGAGAGAAAGGTTGGTTCAAAAATCAAGTACATTTTTGTAGAAACACAAGTAGAGACGGACAGACTAACAGATAACCATCCATACTTGACTGAAGCATGACTGAAATGACTTTAGGGTAGGAAATTTGAATTTAAAATAAACCTAGGCAGTGATTGGCCACAGACAATCATATTATTAGCGCTCAGACGCGAAAGTGGGGCCATTCTTCAATAGTTGTTCAGTGATAGACACAGATTTTAAAGTGTGGTGATTTCCATATGAAAGAAAGTGAAAGAAGTTTAGGGACGCCATACTATAGCCAGCAGCTCAGCTGAGTTTTGCTAGCAATTCTGTGTTATTTATTCATAATCTGGTAAGATTGAAATTATTTCCTTATATATTTTGAATATTGTTTCATGTTCGAGTGATTTGATACTGCCATATCGAAATCTAGCCTTACAAACAAGTAGGGATTTGCTCTAGACCCCCCGCCCAAGTCAGGGTCTAGGGACCAACAATGTACATAAACTCCAGCAAGGGTTAGGCAAGACAGATCAAGTGTTGAGAATAATGAAACATATTACCTATCCTCTTTTAGGGCAGACAACTAATAAATATTTTTCAGAATCTATAGTCTGGGAGGATCTATCTGATGTAAAACCACCATGGTAAATGTGCTGTTTGGTCAGAGAGATCTGACCTGTCTGTATGATGTGGTTGTTGTGTCAGTGTTGTGTCCAGACGTGGGTAGAGAATAGATTTTGACACATGGCCCATACTTTGATTGCAGAGCTGTGAGTTTCTGTTGTCAACAAAGCAGTGTCTATTCAGTTGGTGACTTTACTCGAGTGTATCTGTGCAGTACTTGTGACAGAGACCACCATTATTGCCCGCCAGCACGGAGAGGTGGGACCACCAGATTTCAGCACCAGAGCTACAACTACAAGATGAGTGAGCCTCTGGTCTGCTGGACATTCACCAACGCTTTGTAGTTACTAATACCCCATAAAAATTCCCACCATTTTCTGGACACTGTGTAGTCAATATAGACAGGTGTGATGAGGCCACCCCAACAGCACAAACATTAACTATCCTCCCAAGTAGATGACTACTAGAACATTTTAATAAAACTAACTAGTATAGTACATATATATGTACACTATTGCATTTATGATATAATATTCCATGCATTTCTTTCATAATCTCTAAATCCTTTTAAGTTCTGGTCAACCTAAAAAATTGATCCAGAACAAAATAAATGTAATATAATTCTATCAAAAAATTTTACACACGTGAGTTAGTTCAGTGTATTTTAACATTTATTAATATTATTAGTCTTGTTAAATATCTGTGGGTATATCTATATCTATCACACCACATTACATATCATAACCCTAGACACTTTACGTAGCCACATTCATTAGAGAAAAAAAAAGATAAGTGTGAGGTCGTAGTGGTAGCAAGAAAGGCCTTCTGACAATTCACAACTACATTTTATCTCAGGAGCCTTCACAGCTGGCCTCATACAATTACATTTAGTAATATCACCATCATACAATACCATCAAACACCACTACAAACCCATAACCTTTAACGTTATATGAAAACTCAGAGCGACAGATAACTCATCCAGGCTTGATAAACGCCAGATGAGGTCCTCGTATAAGTACAGTAGTGTTGCTCAAGGAGTATTTCTAACTACGGGCATAAAAACAGACTAGCTCGGGCGTTGTCGTAGCTGGCCAGTTCTTTTTTAGGGCTTTATGCTAGCGGATTTTTTTTTTTTTCTTAACCAGGGGCACTTGGGCTTTCAGCCCTTCGGCCCAATGACATCTCATTGCGAGCCTGGGGAACCTGAGGACTTTCCTTCCAACCCGGTCAGGAGCTTCGCTCCTTCCCATCCACAGAGGGTTTATCACAGGAGCCGTTCAGGCTATTCAGTCAAATTTCCGGCCGTAAACATTTCTTCAAACGCTGACGCCCGGGTTTGAACCATGAACACCTGGTCGCCAGTACAACGCCGAAGCCATTGCGCGGCTCATAGATAATGTTTGTCTTTTTCTGGACTTAGTATCTATCAACGCTGATCGGGTTTGCAGTAAACAGGGTTGACGGGTTTTTTTGTTTTTTTTTTTTGGATGGTAAATGCGCTGTGATATAACCAAATAGGTTGACAGCAACGCGCCTCGCCAGAAGAAGGCAAAAACCGAACCCAAAAAAAGTATTATTTCCATTTAGTAGAGTCACACTTAAGGCGCAAAAAACTTTCATAAAAATAAAACAAAGCAGCCCAACTCCATGGTTTATTTGTTATCTTACTGTCCATGTTATCATGGTGATAAGAAACTCTATACAGAGCGATACAACAGGAGGCAATCTGATCATCAGAAGAGTCCCCCCGTCGAACAAGTGTTTCGGCCATGTATACTCCTTTACACTCTAAGGGGGGCGGGCCCACTTGGGTCATGACTCCCAAGTGTCTCAGCCTTCTGTTGTCTTGTATCGAAAATGAACCCATTTCATTTTGTAGCACCTTTTAAATCCACAACTCCGCCAGCCGTGGAGGCAATAGTGAAAGTAACAAAGAGAATACAAATTATTCCGTTCGTTCCGCCGTACACCACGAATAGGGACAGACACTGACACACCTGCGCGAAGCCGACGAGGCTAGCCACTGCGCGCTAAAAACTGTAATTTTGTGCCCAACACCTCTTGTAATAAACGCCGCGTGTTGCCCGTCAGTCACAGCCCTTTCACCAATACACCGAAAAACTCAACGTATTGTGGACTTTGAAAAATTCCTGATGTTTTCTGTACCGCAGAGTTTACTGTCCCGAGTTCCATAGCTCATTGCGGTTGTTCCACAGCCAGCATGATGCCTTTTCCCCGCAGTTTCACTAAGCCTCTTCAGTGCCCTTGTTCTCGACTGTCCCCTCAGCCCCAACAGTTTCAATAAATCATACATTGATGCAGCCACGAGCCCTCTTGCACCCACCTCAACAGCCATGACCCTTGCAGTGAACCCATCGTGCCTCAGATCTGCGGCCAGATCACTATACTTGGCCGCTTTGAACAAATGTTACTCTTCCAATCTGGATTCAAATGGCACGGTCAGTTCAATCAATATAACTTGGTATAGTGATGAAAAATAAAATAACGTTCTTATCTTATGCATTTTGCGAATAAGTAAATTGTATTAGGCTAGCTCGTGGGTTTACGATAGGAACATGCAAAAATTACCCTTAAACATGGGATACGCCGCTTTTAAATACCAGCGGGAGAAAGCAAGTCCGAAATTTCCCTAGCTTAAACATTTCTTTTCTATTCCCCTCAGTTATTTAGGGATCAATCAAAGCATCAACTGTGATCTAACGGCAGTACGCGATCGGCCAGTTGCCGATTTCCCTCTGTCTAAGACCGTCCGATAGGCAGATTGATTTATGATTAGAATGCTGGTCTCTCACGGCAAAAGTTCGGTATCGATACGCTCCAGTTTACCCAGCTGTTAAAGGGTATCTGACGTTGCTCTTGAGTTAAGGAAGGAAAAGGCAGCGAGGATGGAAACTGGTCACCCCACCTCTCGATGATGGACTTTCTTACAAACACGACACTCTGCGCATTGGCAGGCCCTCAGTCAGTTCTGACACCACAACTGGGAGTTAAAGGTCATTACATGTGAGCCCAGAAATAATCACAGAGTAAATAATGAACGGAAATATATATATATATACTGAAGCACATTAAAAACGCACCACTATTATATATACTGATGCCGAGAAGCTGGAAAAAGAAAAGTGTGGGAATGGATTTTCCCCGTGTTTGTCATGAGGTAGAGAGCGAATGGCTGCTGGAATGGAAAGTGCATGATTCAACCCACGGGTTTGTGTACAGACTACATGAAAACAATGAAAGTTACACGTGCAACACGATTCCCAACATCTATGACCCTGAAAATGTGTACGCGTTGTGGCAGTATACTCAGTATAAAAAGGCCGTTGAGACAAAACACCCAGTACATGTGCTTGAAATTCCACGACTATCTGAAAACGACCGCCAACGAGCGATTGGTATGTTGGAGACCGGAATGAGCTCGCGGGCCATTGCCAGAAGGATGAATTGCCATCACAGCACTATTGTACGTCTCAATGAACGTTACGGAACCACTGACAGTGCCCGGGATAGACTTCGGAGTGGCCAACCACGAGTTACTACCCCTGCGCAAGATCGTCATATTGTGCTGAGTCACCTAAGGAATCGTTCTCTCCCGGCAAGTCAAACAGCAAGAGCAATAGTGGGTAGACGTGGGCAAGTCTCTCAAATGACAGTCATACGACGACTCAGAGATACAGGTCTTACTGCAAGACGACCTTATGTTGGGCCAAACTTGACTCACAGACATCGTCAGCAGCGCCTGCAATGGGCAGAGCAACATATCAGATGGACTAGACTGCAGTGGAATGCTGTCCTATTCACAGACGAGAGCAGATTCAACATATCCTTTGCTGATGGACGTATGCAGATTTGGCGACGGTGTGGAGAGCGCTTTGCAGATTGCTGTGTTCGTCAGCACAACCGATTTGGAGGTGGCAGTATTCACATTTGGGGAGGATTCAGTTTTCACGACCGCTTGCCTCTTCACGTCTTCCGTGGAAATGTTAATGCTTTGACATATCGAGATGAGGTTCTGGATGCATTGGTTGCTCCTGCGTTCACAAGTTATCCAGTCTTGCAGCTTCTCCAGCAGGATAACGCACGTGCCCACACCGCATGCATTACGCAGCAAGACCTACAGCAGCAGAACATTGTGACGATTCATTGGCCTGCCCTATCACCAGACATGTCCCCTATAGAACATTTGTGGGACGAGCTTGGACGCAGAGTCTGCAGGCAAGGTTCTCCAGCTAATCTGCAACAGCTTGAAGCTGCTCTTACACGTGAATGGGACTTGATTCCCCGGAATTTCCTTCACAGACTTGTGCGTTCCATGCGGAGCCGCTGCCAAGCTTGTTTGCAAGCACACGGTGGACATACCAGATACTGAGGATAGTGTGAATGAATTCTTTTATTGGTTGCATTTTTGGTTTTCTCCCTTGCCTGCACAGAATGCAATGAATTTCATAACAATCAAATGTACAAATTAATGACCAGCATGGATTCATAGAAAAATGAATAAAGATTCCAAATATGTAAACGTGTAAACACTTATATTTACATTTCACACTTTGTTCCTGGATTATACAGGTGGTGCGTTTTTAATGTGCTTCAGTATATATATATATATATATATATATATATATATATATATATATATATATATATATATATATATATATATATATACATATACATATACATACACGGTGTGTATACAATGTCTATATATATATATATATATATATATATATATATATATATATCTATATATATATATATATATATATATATATATATATATATATATATATATATATGCATACATAAATACACACACACAGAGCGATCCACCGCTAAGAGCTGTTAATTTTTTCTTCGGAAATTTTTCTACATAAAGTCACATTTTGGATTCCTGCCTGGTGCCATTACTTCCTTGGAGATCTCAGCAGTTCTATTAGTGGATCAGATAGATCAGATGAAGAAAATAGTGAATGACTTAGAGAGTGTGAATGGAGGTATGGGGAAAAGCTGTGCAAAAGAAAATTGAACAAATATTTCTACTTCTTTATTGCTTATGAGCGCCCGAAAATACCTGTCACAGCTTGTTTAACAAGCTGTGGACTGTCTGTGCTCCGCTGGGAGCAGGTACGCAATGTCAGTCGTGTATGAGAGATAGTCAGTAGAGTGGTTTGAACTTGATAACACGAAACTGCGAGGTCAGCAGGTCAGGGGTGAATGCAAGGAGAGTTCTGATTGGGGCAGTGAAGAAACGAGGGTCAAGAGAGCGACGAGGTTTTTGGTGGTGATGGTGGACGAATTGTCGAGTGCGAGAAGATTTTTATTTGTGTGAATATAATGCATTTTGTGATCTGGGATTTTCATGAATGTGATACACTTCGCTGACTATATACGAGTATATTGTTGTAATTTTATGGCCAGTTATTTGAATACATTGGACAGCGTTGGGAATATGACTTGTGTTGGTTATTACTTGCAACCTCTTAATACATGTAAGCCATCCATACCTCCCACTAAATACAAACAACACATCTAATTGTATTACTAAAATCACGGTAGGCCATCTACGTGTACCACTAGCAACAAACAAGACATCTACATGTACCACTAGCAACAAACAAGACATATATGTGTACCACTAGCAGCAAACAAGACATCTACGTGTACCACTAGCAACAAAGAAGACATCTACATGTACCACTAGCAGCAAACAAGACATCTACGTGTACAACTAGCAGCAAACAAGACATCTACATGTACCACTAGCAACAAACAAGACATCTTCGTGTACCACTAGCAACAAACAAGACATTTACGTGTACCTCTAGCAACAAAAAAGACATTTACGTGTACCACTAGCAACAAACAAAACATTTCCGTGTACCACTAACAACAAACAAGATATCTACGCGAATAACTAGCAAAAAAAAAGACACCTACGTGTATCACCAAAATAAGACACCTACGTGTATCATCAAAACAAGGCATCTACGTGTATCACCAAAACAAGACATCTCCGTGAATCACCAAAACAAGACATCTACGTGTATCATCGAAACAAGACAGCTATGTGTACTACTAAATCAACAAAACATCTGTGTATACCATTAAAAACAAAACATCTACGTGTACAGACATCTACGTGTACCACCAAAACAAAACGTCTAAGTGTACCACCAAAAAATGCCATCTACGTGTACTACTAAAACAAAAATATATCTACTTGTACCACTAAAACAAGTCATCTACGTGCACAACCAAAACAAAACATCTGCATGCACCACCAAAACAAGACATCTACGTGTACTACTAAAACAAAAAAGATATCTACTTGTACCGCCAAAACAAGAAATATACGTGTACTACTAAAACAGCACGATATCTATATGTACCACTAAAAACAAGAAATCTATGTGTATCGCTAAAAATAAGATAATTTCCGTATACCACTACAAAAACCAGACGTCTACGTGTACTACTAAAAACGATTTTTCCGTATTACACTACAAAAACAAAAAAGACATCTACTTGTAGCACTAAATATATACAATGCATCAATACGTCACCATGTCATAACATACACATCATTCTGATAAAAATGATTTTTTTTTTATAACAGGTAACACATTATTCACTCAGTCAAGTTTAACTAGTATTTAAGTGTAGTTGGGACTACGCTCTTAAACGTTTTTTGTGACCTTTGAAAACATCTTTTGATATCTTATCTACAATTTTCGAAGTAACGTTTGAAAATATTTATTTTTAAAACAAAACTTTTGAAACTCCTAGGAAAAACTAACATTTTTCACAAAAATATATAAGTAAAACTTAAGGAAAAAAAACGCACTTCTGGGTATCACTGGATGGCTGTTCCCTGAAACAGAAAATATTAAACACTAATGGCCCGGCCGGTCTGTCACAGTGTTATCGTGAAAGGTCATATCTTTATCTGGAGCAAACACTACGCTCGGTTTGGTCTAAACCACTACTCATGTGTTTGATAGCTACATGGTATCTTATCTCATCTCGCACTGCTGCTCTGTCACCGTTAAGTAAAAAAGGCGTTGTCAATACGAATTGTTAAGCGTTCTCTTTAAAACAAACTCCGGTCCTATATTCGGATATTTGCCAATATATAGGGCTTTCTCGTGTCTTGGTCATATAATAACAGAAGATGGCGCAGCTGGTTAATGATACATGCCCTGAGCAAACCAGTTCAGAAACTCCGGGGTAAAAGAAGTAGGAGAGAGAGCGAGAGAGAGGGCGAGAGAGAGAGGGAGAAAGCGAGATACACCAATTTTTGGACAGGAGAAATAAAGACAAACAAGAGGGGGGAAAGAAAACATGGGGGGGGGGGGGGGGGATACCTGAAGCAGACGGTGCAGGAAGTAGAGCATAACATGAACTATTTGAAGGTCTGTGCTCCTAGAGTAGCGGGTGGGACATACTATTCCTCTGTTATGTCTCCCTCGTGCCACATCACAAGGCTTAAAACGCAGAAGAGAAAAATCACAGTTTATTAGAGGAGATCATGTGCGATGAGATGAAGGGCAGTGACATTATGGACGATGAGATGAACGAACGAACAAACTTTATTTTCGAAGGGTTAAGAATTGGGCGCGCAGGCCCGTCTAACATTGTGCCCTTCCACTCTCATTTATCTTGCATACTATATCCTTTCATTCCCACATGTTACTTAAAGCATTAATATGAAGGTATGCAACATTACAAAGGTAATATAACAGCGTACGTGTTTACAGTATGCAGTATGCAGTCATAATCAAAATTAAGTATGTTCATTAAACAAACATTATAATAAAATTAAATTAAATTAAATTTTAAAAAATTAAAATTAATTTTTAAAAAATATATCCGTACAGTAAATTATGATTTCGAACATAATCAGATTAGGTGGCAAGGTATCAGAACTCATGAAGTATTTGACAGTCTGCTATTGAGGGAGGTGAGACTTTATTTCTTTGCCCTCCTTAACCCAAGAGCAGAATCAGTAGGAGAGATAGATGGACATAACTTTATTTAAAAGGGTAAAGAATTGGGGACCCAGGTCTGTCCGACCATCTAGCCCTTTATCTTTCATTCTGTATCCTGACACTCACTCATGTGTTCATCAACAATTAATCTGAATTTTTGAAAGTGTCATTAAACATCAATACACACATTACATAAACACATTCTCGCTTATATCCGTACATTCTTGAGGGAAAATGAAATAATAATAATAATTTCTTACGCACTTCTGTAGCAGGACACATCTTCGAGCTGTAAAAATGTATATCTGCTCATTCTCATACACATCATCACATTTAAGCAAACAAAATACAATTACATATTTCAGAAGTACAGTGCTATACAGGTACATTCTCACATACATTACTTTATATAGCAATACTACATGGATATAAAACAAATTATTCACATAGACAATAACGAGCGGAAGAGGAAAAAAAAAGGTTGACATATAGATAAGATGTGGACTGATAATGGCTGCTTCTATGGGGTAGATAATCAGTATTGATCAAACGTTTGAAAAGTGCTTTGTTGAATGAGTATTGTGTATGTAGGCTTATTATGTGGTGTGGAAGGCTGTTCCACAAGTAGACTCCAGAGCAGGCTAGACTCTTTTTGAACAGGTCGATCCTAGGTTTGGGCAGACGTAACTGATGTAATTGAAGTCCCTCTCTTCTACTGGTTTGAAACATTGATCGTAGGTACAGCGGGGCATTGTTAGATAGAATTGCGTGAGTCAGCTTGGCTTTGTTGTAGAGGAGACTTTTTTTTTTAGGGACAGTATTTTGGGTTCTTTTCGTGTTCTTGCGTGTAGTATCGTGCGATTATCGGTAATCAGACGTACTGCTCTCTTATGCAGGGAGTGCAGTTTCTTTGAGGTGGAAGCAGGGCAACCATCCCATAGTGTAGAACAGTAATCTAGATGTGTCTGTATATGTGAGGTGTAGAACAATAGTCTAGTGTCTGCGTCTAAGAAGTGTTTTATTTTGGCCAGCTGGTATGTCTTTTGAGCTAAGTGTTTGGTTAAATTCCGTACGTGGGAGTTCCACGTTAAGTGCTGGTCAATCGTCAAGCCTAGAACTTTGTGTTCTGTTACATAATCAATGTGTATTGACTCCGTATGTAGCTGTAACGATCTTTTGGTGATGTTTAGGAGTTTCTGTCTGGTGGTAATCAACATAGATTTTGTTTTTGCTGTGTTTACTGGCATACGGTTCATATTACTCCATTTTGTTAGATTGTCTACATCGCTTTGAAGAGTCATTTCAAGTGCCGCGCAGTCAGTGTCACTAGTGTAGATAGTACAATCATCTGCAAAGAGGTCACATGTTGAATATTTTAGATGTAGTGGCAGGTCGTTGATGAACAGTGCGACGAGTAGGGGTCCAAGAATAGAACCCTGCGGTAGATGTGTGATTAGGGGAAATGAGATGTGATATGATGAGATGATGTGCGATTAGGTGTGATGAAATGATGTGCGATTAGGTGGCATGAGATGTGATGCGATGAGATGATGTGCAATGAAATGAAATGATGATGGGCGATAAATTGATGGTCGACGAGATATAGGACTGTGTAGGTCATGGGCGATGAGTTTAAATGATGTGATGGGCGATGAGTTTAAATGAGGTGATGGGCGATGATATTAAATGAGGTGATGGGCGATGAGATTAAATGAGGTGATTGTCACATACTTTTTGGGTCGCCCTCTTGTCCACTACGGCCGTATTCTGTGACCTTTGTTGTACTGACTAATTACGTGCTTTTCAATGGTCGGTACCTCTTTCTTTCTCTGCTATGTAGCAGATGTTTTGTATTTTCAAACATTCTTACACTCCTCTCGGTGTTAAGTCGTCATGTCTGTTTTGGTTACCAGTTCCTCCCTGCTGGGAAAGCCGACAATCATGTTGGTTAATCTCGGGTGTGCCCGACATCAGACTAGAGATTAGCACTAAAATCACCCCAGCGACTTTGGTTAAGCATTGATAAAGTGCGCCGGGCGATAAATTACCCGTCTATGGACAGATTACAGACACGCACTTATCATTCGGACACACCTGAGCGGAAAAGTTTAATAGTGCGGGCAGATGTAAGAAGTTATTTGTAAACATTGCCGAGAGAGGATTGGATATTTTCATTCCATATTTGGGAGATACGACCTCTGCAGTAGCGCGCAGAAATATCAATGAGGAAATATTTTGAATTACCCCACCAATATGCAGCTTTTGAAACGATTGGCTGGCATTCGAAAAGAGGAACAACCAAATCCCTGATTGGGCGCCGCTTAAAATTGTGACAAACGAGGCGGGGGACGAAAACTTGCAATATAATCTGAAATTTTTTTTCAAGTCTAGTTCACTGTGAGAATCGCTTGCCAAGACGACCACCAGGCTGCCTGAAGTTAGAATCAGAATTCCATTTATCAGACCGGACTTTGGTAGAGCATTTTGAAGGACTTAAACAGCCCCTGAAAACTCTATCATTTTAATAAGGAAAACCGGAATCTGAGGAAACTGAAAACACAGAGTCATAGTGGGAATTTATTGTTAAAGTAACTACCTCCGACAACACGTGAAAAAATGCATCTGCTAGTGTCTTAACCTACTTTTCTGAGCAAACACTCGGTTGAGCCAAGATTGGCGTAAGTTTTACATTTTACATTCTATATTTCTCATTACTAACATGTGAACTAATTACTATATATTGTCATGTGAGTATTAATATGTGAAAAATGCTAGTGGATGTCCAAGTCATTTGAGGCTGGCAACCTCAGCATACAGAATGATGATTTCATAAACCACCACTGCAAGGGCTGGTGACTACTTTATCGCTAGTTTCTTAAAGAAAACTAAAAGCATGGGTAGTCCCAAATCCCATATGGAGCAGGGAGGGAAAGATGAAAGAAATGATGTACATTCTAATTATAATATTTACAGTTTCAAACTAGTGTAAATGTCTATGTAAACCTATTCACTTTAAAATTAATAAAGGTTTTCAAGCTTTTCAACCAGTGAAGATGTAACTGAAAACATATTCAATCTATATTGTGAACATTTTTCAACCAGTGGAGATGTAAATATAAACATTTTCTATCTATACTATTAACCTTTTCATTTGAATGTAAAGTAAATATAAAGCTATTCAATTTAAATGTAAAGAAAGTTTTCTCTCGAGGGATTAAGCTTAATTCTCATCGAGGGTAAATTCTGAGGTAGATGGGATGGTGGATTAGGAAGAAGGGGACACATAACTATAACTATGTGTCGGGAAACTCAGTACTCAGAGGGTATTTGTTTCTATTCTTTTTTTTTCTCTAACCAGCGGCACTCGAGCTTTCCAGCTCTTTTGGCCCAATGACATGTCATTGCGAGGCTGGGGGGTCAGTGGACTTTCCTTTCAACCCGGTCAGGAGCTTCGCTCCTTCCCATCCACACGGAATTTATGTGCAGAAGCCGTTCAGGTTATTCAGTCAAATTTTCGGTCGTAAACATTCCTTCATACGCTGACGCCCGCGTTTGAACCATGAAAACCTGGTCGCCAGTACAACGCCGTAGCCATTACACCAGCGCGGCTCCCTGTTTCTATTCTTATACCATACTAGTTGGTGGTACCAGTTGAGGGTACTATCTGTGGAACAAGAAGGGAACAAGTGGCCTAAAGTCGAAGCTAGATACCATCATCAGACGGGGCTTAAAGACGAGGGGCCAACTTTGTAGACACTCCCTGGCACTTCTGGGAACGTGCTGCGCCCTACAACCTTGACCAGTGACGAGCGTTGTCAACGACCCAGTCTGCCAAGAACCAAACCATTAGAAGGAGCAGAATCGTCACTGACAGCTAAGTAATACATACAAGCTGCCAAGTGACCTCCTTTACAAACTTCCATTACATCACAACAGATGATAATTTTCTGATAAATAATTATTCATTTTTTTAAAACCTTGTTAAAACCTAAGTGATTATTAAATCTGTTATTTGTAAATATACAAATTTAACGTCGATTTAATCATTTTGAATGTACTGCATGTTTGTCTCAGTAAATTTACTAAATACACTCTAAACAGAGCTATACCATAATAAGAAGAATTTCACTGAGTAAATCAGGGTGGGTGCTTGAACGAGCTGAAATTAATAATTGCTTAATTCTTCATAAAAGGCGGCGGATCAGATATAAGTTAACAATTAACCTGCCCAACGCAGCATTGTTCTTCACTTCTGAAATATCTTATGAAAACTCCCTTGAGATAGAAGCATCATTACCTTCTATCTACAACTCTGCCAAGAGTAATCTTGTGCGAAGGTAGACATATTAGATACTCTTGAGTTGTGGCCACTGTTGGACCACTATTGCAAAGCAGGAGAGGCAATTCCGTGAGATTGATGGGCGATGAGATTAAATGAGGTGATGGACGATGAGATTAAACGACGTGATGGGCGATGAGATTAAATGAGGTGATGGGCGATGAGATTAAATGAGGTGATGGGTGATGAGATGATGGGCGATGAGGTTAAATGAGATGACTGGCGATGAGATTATGGGCGATGAGATTAAATGAGATCACTAGCGATGAGATTATGGGCGATGAGATTAAATGAGATTATGGGCGATGAAATTAAATTAGATGATGGGCGATGAGAGTAAATGAGATGACTGGTGGTAAGATTAAGTGAAGTGATGGGCGATGAGATTAAATGAAGTGGTGATCGATGAGATTATGGGCGAAGAGATGAGATAAATTAAATATTAACAACCTGGTCATTGGAGGAACACTTTTTCAACACAAAGAAGTGCACAAGTTAACGTGGGAATCACCAAACGGATGGGACAGAAACCAGATAGATCACATAATGATCAATGGCAGATGGAGACATGCACTACAAGACGTGCAAGTAAGAAGAGGCGCAGATGTGGGAAGTGATCATCACCTAGTAGCAGCAAGACTGAAGGTGAAACTCAGCTGCTGGACCAGTTGCATTCAAATACAAAAGATATAACATCACGAAACGTAAGGACCCTCTCACCAGAAAAGCGTTCGTGGTCGACGTAAAGAGACGATATCAGATTACCAAAAGCCAGGAAAGAACAGAGACCGTCGACGTCGACCAGAAATTCAATACCATCTCAACAATATACACAGGAAGCAGCAAGTCATGCTTGGGATTCCAGGAAAGAAAGAGCCAAGACTGGATAACACCAGAAACGCTAAACACCATAGCGAAGAGAAAGGAAATGAAAAGAAAGAAAACAGAAGCTAAGTCTCCCAGGAAAAAGTTTCGCCAGACAAATCTGGTTCTATTCAGCACTCTTGTCCAACCCAAGCTTGGATAAACAAGCACCGTCACTTGAAAAGATGGTCAGACAGATTATGCGATAAAATATTGTCGCTGACCGTCTGAGACTTTTCCCATGCTATGTCCAGCATAAAGAGTAAAATCTATGAAGGAGAAAAATGAAATGCCAAGTTTAAAACGATCGGAGAGAAAAATGAAGGAAAAAAAATGATACTGCCGCAAGGCTGGAAGTGTGAGAGATCACACAAAAGGACAGAGACAGACATTCCGTCACAAATATATCTACATAGTAAATGAATACTATGATTACATCAACAAAAATGTGCAATGTATATTTAGAGTACAGGAAAGAGTGTGTAAATGAGTGTGTGCAAGAAGTGAAAGGTTTATTTGTTGTTTGACACAGCTGCTCGCTGTATTTTCATTTTTATACTTATATGTATGCTATTATTGTTAATGTTTCAATGCATATGTTATTGTAAATTTCCACGGAATGTAAATAAAGATGTTTTAAAAAAAAAAAATTAGGCCAAATTTAATTTTGCTCTATTTCATCTTGTGAAATCAAATAAACAAGTCTAGAAACAAACAAACAAACAAACAAACAAAATAATAATTTACTAAAGATTTCCGTGGAGAGGAGCAAACTACTCCTGTATTCACAGGAGGTCATGTTGACCACATTTCTGGACGCCGTTAAAGTGTCAAGGTCTGCATTGTCCACTGGGCCCTGAGTGTGTTCGTGGGAGGTCTTTGACGCGGGTTTTGTACTGCAAATGCTCTTAAATTCAGTTGGAGAATCGCACAGCATGGCTTGGCTTGACTTTTTGATGATGAATGTACATATCACTCGATGGTTGTTTTATTGTTATGTTAATCTTCTTCTTCCTCGTTCGCCCTGAAAAGGACGGTGGTTGCGTTGTGTCTGTTTACGCCGTTGCTGTGATATCTGCACCTTTCGGTCGACACATCCGACTTCAGCACGGCATTTTTTAGGGACCGGGTTTGCCTTCCCATTGCGATCCGCACTCGCTCAGCCAGACTGCACTGCTGCAGACTGTTTCCAGGACCACCACGTGGAGGTGGAGTGCGGTCTTGACCAGCTCTGGTTCGCTGGTCCTGATGCAAGCAGTACAGCTATGGGTCGCTGACTGCATTCACTATTGCTGCATCTTGGGGTCCCATTATGTTAATGAGAGTAGACTTTTGGTAGAAGTGTGTGTCTACGAGTGTATATGACTTTTATCTGTATTTCCATTTGACCTTGTATTTTAATAATGCACATGATGTTTGTAATATTATTTTTAAAAAAGCAATTACATGTATAAAAAAATAGTAAGTACGAATGTGTATGTGAAAAGAATTGTTTTTGTCTAGTTTTCGAGTTTGTGTTTTTCCCTTTTCCGTTATCACTAAAGAATAAAGAGTACGCTCTATATTTCCAATAAGTGCGTGCAAGGTCTTTTTCTTTCTTTCTTTCCTTTTCTCTTCCTTCTCCTTTTAATCAACACTACCATTACCAAAAAATGTAAAATGTGTAACCTGGGAGTACTAGAGTGTGTAAATGAGTGTGTGCAAGGTGTGAAAGTAATTTTTTATACTTTTACAGCTGCACAGTGTATTTTCATTGTTATGCTTATGCTCAAACTATTATTGTCAATGTTTCCTTGCAAATATCTTTGTCAACTTCAACGGAATGTGAAAAAAATAAAAAAGTGAACAGTACAGTCAGCTGGAAGTAAAACGTCACACCCGTGCTAACAAAAGGACATTTCTGGATGACCTTGCAAGACAGGCAGAAGAGGCAGCACTGAGAAATGAACAAAGCACAGTTTATAAAATAAATAAAGCTATCAGTGGAAAACGAGGTGCAAACAACATAACGTTAGTAAGAGACAAGCAAGGAAATCTCATCACCACAGCACAGGGGCAGGAAACAAGATGGGCAGAGCACTTCAGAGAAACACTGAATAAGGAACCACCAGAGACTCAGCTGAATGTTCCTGGGGCTGAAAGTGACTTAGACGTTAATACAGACATTCCACGAAAAGAAGAAATCATCACAGCTATCAAAGGGCTAAAAAAAATGGAAAAGCGCCTGGTCACGACAATCTAAATGCTGAGCTATTCAAGACAGACTCTGAACTAGCAGCAGAACTATTAGAACCACTATTTGCACAAGTCTGGGAAACTGAGACAACACCAACAGAGTGGAGTAAAGGAATAATTGTCAAATTGCCCAAGAAAGGCGACCTTGCAGACTGCAACAACTGGAGAGGAATTACCCTCCTCTCAGTTCCCAGCAATATACTAGGCAGGATAATCATCCAGAGAATTTCAAAAGCAGTTGACCATAAACTGAGGAAAGAACAAGCGGGCTTCAGAAAAAACAGAAGATTTGCAGATAATATATTTACCCTCAGGAACATTATAGAGCAGTGTTGATTTTGAAAAGGCTTTCGACAGCATACACAGGGACAGTGTATGGAAAATTCTGAGGGCTTATGGAATTCCCAGCCGCATTGTTTCCATCATAAAAAGCCTCTATTCTAACTTTTCGTGCAGTGTTGGATTGAGTAATGTAACTTTCGAAGTGAAAACAGGAGAACGACAGGGATGCCGCTTATCAACAACATTATTTTTGACAGTCATAGATTGGGTGATGCGCCAGACAACAGAGGGCAGTCCAAGAGGAATTAGATGGACAACGTTTTCTACATTGGAAGACCTGGAATATGCAGATGACATTGCACTACTCGCGCATTCACATCAACACATTCAAGACAAAACCGATAGACTGAATAAGTATGGCCAGCAGGTTGACCTGAACATCAATCTGAATAAGACAGAGGTCATGACACTAAATGTGGGCAATCCTGAGCCAATAACAGTAAGGAACTAGAAGTTAGAACAGACAGATACATTTACTTACCTAGGATGCATAGTAACACCTGACGGCGGAACAAGCAAGGACATTAACAACAGAATGAATAAAGCGAGAACAGCCTTTGCTGTTCTCAACAACATTTGGAAATCTTCCCAGTACAGCACAAACACCAAATTAAGACTGTATGAGAGCTGTGTACTTTCTGTGCTTCTCTATGGTGCGGAATGTTGGAAAGTAACAGAGAAGGAAATGTCGAAACTGTCCTCCTTCCACACAATCTGCCTAAGAAAAATTCTCCGAATCTTTTGGCCAAACGCAATCAGCAACCAAGAACTACTTATTCGGAGTAACCATGAGGACATGCACACCATCATAGCTAGCAGACGCTGGAGTTAGGTTGGCCACGTCCTCAGAAGGGACCCTGATACCATCACAAGAACAATTATGCTATGGACCCCCGAGGGAAAGCGAAAGAGAGGTCGACCAAAAACAACTTGGCGGAGAACTATGGAAGCTGAGATGCAAAGAATGAACCACAGTTGGGGCACTGTACGAAGGATGTCCGCCGACCGAGCAAAGTGAAATCAATTTGTTGCTGCCCTACAAGACGCCACCAGGCGTGATGGCCGCTGACTGCTTTGACGGTTGGCGGTTATGGATCAAAGAAGAAGAAGATTAAATGAAGTGATGGGCGATGTGATGATGAGCGATGAGAAAAAAAGAGATTATATACAATGAAATGAGATGAAATGCAATGAGGTGAAAAGATGATATAATGGCAGATGAGATTATGTGCAGTGAGACGAAATGAAACGATGTGAGATCAGCTGTTGGGCGTTGAGATAACGTAAGACGATGGGTTATCTGATGATGGGCGATGCATGATGGACTGTGACATGATGAGTGTTAAGATAATGGGCGATGCCATGGTGGGCAATGATATGATGAGCGATGAGATGAAACGAAGGAACAAAATCTTTATTTCATCAATGTAAAGAAATAAGCATTATTGCATTTTTACATTCTTTTTCCAAATATATATACACACACAGACAGAAAAATACACTCACTGACTCACTCACACACAGAGAAAAACACACTCACGCACACACACTCTCTCTCTCACACACACATATTGTGCATGTGCATGGTTAGTTTTCTATTTTTAGTTCTTTTCATTTATCGTTATTTAATATTTATTTGTTGTCATGATATAAATGTTCGACAATTTTATTTAACATCGCAGAAATAGGAATAGCTTTGATACATTGTTTTCCCATGTAGATATGGTCCGGTTTTAAGTTGACGGAAACTAAGACGACTGTCTTATAGAACACGTTGTTTTAAAGAAAGAAAAAAAATCTTAGAACGATATGATTGTTTGCACGGGACAAAACACGCTTCAACCTCAAGACAGTGTCGTATTTAAATACTGTTCAAAAAAAGAAACGCAGCTATTTTGGTGTTACTTTTATAAAAGATATTCGCTGATTGAACATCAGTCAACCTATCGACTGTGTCCACCTGGTCATTAACTTCTCGTGGTTACCTGAATTGTACTCACCTCATGATTCGTGAGGTCATGAAAGAGGTCAAGGTCTAAACAACATTTTTGACAATAACTCGTGACAGGTTCATGAGAATCCCGTGAAACTTACTGAACACAAAACTCTTTGACCATATTATTGAATGCCTATAAAAGATTAACGCTCCTCGAATAAATTCAGTTGAAAATTCAATGCGCAAGTATGGCTCATCTCACTACAGAACAACGACTCATCATCATTGGATGTTTACAGACTGGACAGTCACAAAGTGTAGTGGCCAGACAATTTAATGTGGTTAGAAGCACCATTAGTCGCCTTTGGAGGCGATTTCAAGAAACTGGCTCAGTGGCAGACCGGCCGCGCAGTGGAAGGCCCAGAGTCACAACTCCTGCCGAAGACCGCTTCATACGGCTGCGTCACCTCAGGAATCGACTTGCATCTGCGTCCTCCACAGTCCAGTCAATGTTAGCAGCTCGTCGAATTTCAGATCAAACGGTCAGGAACCGGTTGCACGACTCTGGTCTTTGGGCTAGAAGACCCTACAGAGGTCCTGTTCTTACGGACCGGCATCGCCAGAACCGACTGCAGTGGGCGAACCAGCATCGTCAATGGACCGTTAGCAATGACTGGAGACGGGTTTGGTTAAGTGATGAATCATTTTTTGTGCTCCAGCGACACGATAGACGGAGAAGAGTTTACCGCAGAGCCCATGAGTGCTACGCCCATAACAGCGTTGATGAGGCTCCTCCACATGGTGCTGGAGGTGTACTGATGTGGGGGGCGATCAACTTCATGGAAAGAAGTGACCTGGTGCACATAGAAGGACGCCTGAATGCCCAACAATACGTCGCTGAAAATCTTCGTCCTCACGTCCTTCCACTTCTGGCTGCACGAGGGTCGATTTTTCAGCAGGATAACGCTCGACCTCATGTGGCACAACTCACCACCCAGTTCCTCGCTGACAACAACGTCCAGACCATTCCGTGGCCAGCCATGTCATCAGACATGAACCCCATAGAACACTTATGGGATGAACTCGACAGACGACTCCGCCAGCGAGACGTGGCTCCAGCCAATCTCCGACAGTTGTCTCTTGCACTGCGGGAAGAGTGGGCAGCCATCCCACAACAACAGATCCAACGGCTAATCGGATCCATGTCAAGGAGATATCGTTCTTTGATAGAGGCCAGAGGAGGCCATACACCTTACTGAAACGGAGGCCTCAGTCGCAACGAATACAAGTCCAAACCAAATTTAATGAACATCATTTCGTTGTTAAAGTCTGAAAGTTTCTTCATGCCAAGATTGAAACATTAATTCCGTAAAATAAAATATTGGTACAAGTTTGAAATTTGGTGTCCATTACCACTGCAATAATGTTGCGTTTCTTTTTTTGAACAGTATAGTATTTGACACCCGGGGCGGAGATCTTCTCTTTAGCACCCTCCTTAAAACACGCAGAGAAATACATTATGCTTGCAAGTCGATTTTTGTAAACTCTGCAGTGTCTGATGACATCCAGCTCCTAGCTGTCAGCTGGAGCGGACCGCCGCCTCACAACTCCCTACCCTTAGTACGCTACTGCCTCATAGTCATTTATACAGCTGTGTTTTCATCGACCTAATCTTTTTTTTATTATTCTTTGTAGTTTCAATGTTTCACATTTGCTGGACTCTGTTTTCTTAATTCAAAGAAAACTTACTACCAGGTAATAGACTTCTCCTTCTTCAAGAACTATGCCTGCTCGCGTGTGCGATCATTTCTCTCCACAACTTCCTGTCTACAGTACTAATTATCAATTCCATTGTTGACGTTTTTCCATACCATGATAACAAACTGTCTAGTGTATCTTCTAATTTTGTTGTCCTCTTCTCTTTTTTCCTTCTGTCTTTCCTGTTGTCACAAAATACTCCAGTTTCCTTCTATCTTTCCTGTTGTCACAAAATACTCCAGTTCCTCCTTCTCATGACTTGCCCAAAGAAAGTGTATTGCTTACTTCTAAAATGAGAAATAAGCTTGCTCTGCGAATTGCCCTCTTTCAGGACATCCTCATTACTCTTTCAAGCTGTTCATGGAATTTTAAACATTCGTCTGTAAAGCGACATCTCTGTAGACTCTAATGCTTTTCCTGCTTGTTTACTAACTGTCCTTGACTCCTTTCCGTAAGTCAGGATCGGTTGTATTTAACAATGAAAAACTCTCTTTCTTCCATTGACAAAGACGTAATAGACAACGGGGAATAACTTGTAAAAATAGTTCCATTATGCTGGAAAAATATACTGCGTTATGTCCCATTAAAGTCAATGTAAATTACGGACCAAGTCATATGTGAAGTACATTGTCCAAAGAAAGGCAAAAATAAAATATACACATACGTACAATGGATTTATGTTATGCTATTTTTTTTTTTTTTTTTGGCGTTAGTAATTCTTTCCTTCAGGTCGTTGATGCTCTGAACCTTAGTTTTATAAACGATATCTTTAACATATCCCAACAGGAAGAAATTCAAGGGAGTGATATCGGGAGAACGAGGTGGCCTCGGAATTAGTCCTCCCCTATCAATCCACCTATCTGGAAATTTTTTGGCAAGGAACTAGCGAACAGCTCGTCCAGTGAGGTCGTACATCTTCCTGCTTGTATATGGAAGTTGGTTTCAGGTTTTCCACCTGTGGTACCACAGATTCCCACAAAACTTTAAGGTAAACATCTGCATGAATTGTTTTTTTCTCTGAAGAAAAAATTGGCCCAATGATGCGATTGTGCATGATGCCACATCACACATTAACCTTTGGACTATATTGTTGAAGCTGCCTGGTCTCATAAGGGTGTTATGATCCTCAAATCCTGACACTGTGTCTATTCAGCTTTCCTAAGACATGAAAGGTTGCCTCATCAATATATCAGATACGTTTCAAGACGTGCTCAACTTCACTAAGGCGCTTCTTTAAGAAACTCAATTATGTTTAAAAAAAAACAAAAAACTTTTATATATCTTTATTATTATGCAACAGGGAGCCGCGCTAGCGTAGTGGTTACAACACCGCTCTGGCGACCGGGTGATTCAGGATCAAACCCGGGCGACGGCATTTGAGGATTTTTCGTCGACCGGGAATTGGACTGGATTAACTCGAGACCTGGCGAGGACATTTGAAGGAGTGTCGTCGACCAGGGATTGGTGGCTCCTGAGCCGACCCAGCTCTAATGGGTACCTCCGAAATCGGCGAGTATCTGCCTGAATGGCGAGGGACACCTGTCTCTGTACAAGAAAAAGGGATACTCACGTAAAATCAATGTCAGGTTAGACATTAATAATAACCTGAGATTTCGCCTCGAGTATTAGCGGGCGTACGAAAAAAAAAAAAAAAATTATGCAACAAACTGCAAAGAGCTATCTCTTCATTTATATTGTTTATTTTTTTTTTAATTGAACGGAAACTTTGTGGACACCCTGTGTGTATGTGTGTGTGTGTATATATATATATATATATATATATATATATATATATATATATATATATATATATATGTGTGTGTGTGTGTGTGCGTGTGTGTGTGTCGGAGAGATGAAAACTATGAACGAAATATACGCGTGGGGATGTTACTGGTGGGGAGTGGATTAAGTATCTGGCAAGTGTAAGGCCAGTAATTTGGTAGATACTAAAGTGATCTCTCAGTTTTTTAACCTAGGTATATTTCCGACTGACTTTCCCCACCGGAACTTCAAAGCTCGCTGTCCCCATGTTTAAAAGTACTTTTCCCAGCATTCCCAGTAAAAGTCTACAAGGGGCCGTTGACAAATTACGTAACGCAAACGTTTTTTGTAACGGACATGTTATGGTGGCTAAAAAATGTCAAAAATTGCGTTACGTAATGTGTGAACTCCCCCTTGTTCTGCCCCTAGCTAGCTGATTAAAATTCACTTTATTTCTGAACGGTATATAATTGAGATCTATCTTTTTTATTTTTTTAATTAAGTTAACATTTGGTAAAATGTTTAGTTTTAATTTTCCACCGCTCTGTTGGCGGGGTTGCTTCAAGAATATCAGGAGCCAGAGATAAATGTTACATATAAGGTGGACTTATTCCAAATTCCAAATACTCTGATAATTGAAAACAGACACGATTATATCAATGAAGATGGTATAATGCGACTGGTTGCCATGAAAACGGTGACGATACTGGATTTTCGTGTTATACGAGGGGCGTTCAGAAAGTAATGCACCACATCGTTTTTCTCAGCTAATAATGAAGATAGAAATTTTGCACACTTCAAATATTGCATGTGCCAATTGTGTGCACCAAATTGCACCGCAACCGGCCAAATAATACGCCTGCCCTAAACCGTTGAAATGGAGCGTGTTAGCAACTTGCGTTATAAGCAGCGAATTGTGATAGAATTTCTCGTTGCAGAGAAGGAAACTGTTGTGAATATTCACAAGCGTCTATGTGATGTGTATGGAAGTTTTGCAGTCGACAGGAGTACAGTCAGTCGCTGGGTTCAGAGAATCAAAGAATCAGGAAGTGGAGATACGGAGCTGCTTGATCGGCCGCACTGTGGACGTCCTGCAACAGCCACCAACGCAGAAATGTTGAAATGCGCTGAGGGCATTATTCTTACTGATAGGCGAATCACTACTCAACAATTGGCCTTACAGCTGTCAGTCAGCATTGGTAGTGCAAATGCAGTTATAAAAACTCTCGGATTTTCTAAGGTTTGCGCAAGATGGGTTCCTCGAAGTCTCACAAATGACCACCGATTGCAAAGGAAAGCAATTTCTTCTGAATTGTTGGAGCGTGTGAATGCTGATGGAGAGAACGTTTTGGCTAAGATCGTTACAGGTGACGAAACCTGGGCACATCATTTTGAACCTGAGACAATAAGATAGTCAATGGAGTGGCATCATCCACAATCACCACGAAGAAAGAAATTCAAGACAATTCCTTCAGCTGGAAAGGTCATAATCACTGTCTTTTGGGACATTGAAGGTGTGATTCTTGTGGACGTTATGCCAAGAGGAGAGACAATCAATTCGCAAGCTTACATTAAGACATTGAAAAAACTCAATCAACGTTTTCGCAGAGTTCGGCCGCACAAGAATCCAGCAGACTTGCTTCTCCTTCACGACAATGCGCGCCCTCACATACATCTGGCAACACGGGAAGCAATCACCAAATTGGGTTGGACTGTACTACCCCATCTACTCTATAGTACCGATTTGGCACCCTCTGATTTTCATCTAGTTGGTCCACTTAAAGATGCACTCCGTGGGACAAGGTTTGAAGATGATGAAGGAGTGATTCATGCAGCGAAGAAATGGCTACATGATCAAGACAAAATCTGGTACGGGCAAGGAATACATGCACTTGTTTCGCGCTGGCATAAAGCCGTACAATTTGATGGGGATTATGTTGAGTAATATCGATGTTTACATGACATATCCATGTATATTGTGTATAAATTTCATGTTTTTTTTAATAAACAGCTCCTGAGAAAAACGATGTGGTGCATTACTTTCTGAACGCCTCTCGTATTGCAATTCACAGATGGTTTTATTTATTTGTTATTTTATTTCGGGCTGTGAGCACCACAGTTTAATTGTACGCTCAAACTGTAGTTTGTCTTACATATTTAATAACTGTAGTAGATTTCAAGCTGTAGAGCTGTACTGTGAGTATCTAAAAAAAATAACTCAATCAATCAGTCAATACACTTTAGCTATCCAAGGAGCATAGGCCTTCAACACGCGCATGCCAAGTTATTCTGTCACGTGCCATCAACTCAAGTTTTTTTCACGTCTTCTTCATCATGTTCACTTCTGTCTCCAGTTCTCGTCTCCGTGTATTTTTGATATCTCTTACCCTGGGGATTCCAGAACAAGCACTGCCTCGTAATGCTATCAACAGGTTTCCGCAATGTGTGACCTATCCATCGCCAGCGTCCTCATCTCTTGTTCCACGAGCACTTGTCTAGTTCTTGTCATCAGTTCTATATTGGTGACTTCATACCATTTCAATCTTTCCATTCTACACAAGCACCCATTTATGAAAGTCTGTAGCTTTTTGGTTGTTGTTTCTGTTGTTCTCCATGTTTCAGAGCCGTACAACAGGACTTGACATGACATTTGAATTGAGGATTCTGATTTTTGTGTTGGACTTAATTTCTTTTGATCTCCATATGTTTCTCAATGCAACAAACGCTCCTCTTACTTATTGTACTCTTATTTTTATATCATTGTCTGTCCCTCTAACTTTGTATATACTGCTAGCAAGATATGTGTATGATTCTACATCGTGTAGCGGTGTTTCTTCAAGTTCAACCTTGTTATCACTTCTTGGATTAATTCTCAATAACGTTGTCTTTTTCCTGTGCATTTTCAGACCCACTAGCTGTGACATTGAGTATTTTCACTTTGTCTTGAATAAAGTATTAATTAATTTTGCAAAATGTTGCTTCATTATTTGCAGGAAATCACCATTATAAAAAGATATCACAAATCCGATCTGAAAAATGTTTTGTCATGCAGTGGTTCTGTACAAAATCGTATAATGACTGATGTAATCGACAAGGCTGAGACTGTTGGAGTTTGGGATCAAACGTGGGACTAGCAGAGATGGACGTGAGAGAGGATGCATCCGTCGTATGTACAACCAGCGTGCTACAGGTACAATTAGCATTCATACTCTTCGACATTTGCTTAGACTGAGCACCCATGGGTTTACCCGGAGTACAGTGAGGTCGATTCTGATTAACAATAAAAATAAAGACTGATGAAGAAATAAGCAAATAATAAAATAAATTCGTAACATAAAACAATGTTCTGAGAAATTTCTTGTTATCTTCATAGGAATAGCAACATGTCTTAAGAAAATGTGCACCATCAACACCCCCTGCCACCTCCACTTCAAAGATCGGCTTCACTCGATCTCCAACATCTTCTATCACGTGTCTTGATAGTGCACTCTGACATGGTCTTTCCTTTCCACCTGTAGATGTTATAGCCCTATCTATCTCTTGCACGTCTGCCTTCAACTCTGCCTTCTATTTTGGTCTTCAGTACGGTGTTATGTCTATTTATGTGGTCAAAATATTGTAGCTGTCTAATTTTGATCGGAGCGTCCAGTTGACAGAGCGGTTAGAGCACTGGTC
This sequence comes from Oreohelix idahoensis, assembly GCA_024509875.1. NCBI lineage: Eukaryota > Metazoa > Mollusca > Gastropoda > Stylommatophora > Oreohelicidae > Oreohelix > Oreohelix idahoensis. Next base: position 897,071 of record JAMPIV010009136.1, read on the forward strand.
TGTCGCGGCAAAGGCACCGGTATGGATTCACGGTATCATCAAAATAGTCTACTCAGCTGTAAATGGGTACCTGACTTTGCTCTTGAGTTAGGGAAGGAACAGGCAGCAAAGAAGGGACCTGGTCACCCAGCTCGCGATACTGAACCTAGTATAGTGAAGTCTAACACTTCACTCCCCTACAGCAGTATCTGCTATAGGACTACCTTGACCTGTTTTTTTTTTATCGCCTTCATAAATTCTGTTTTCATTCCTAGGTTTTAAGAAAATATATTTTCCAACGTTAAAATACTGCTTAGAATGTATCCTAAACATCTATTATGACATATTCAGATTTAGAAACTCACAAATTTATCACGAAATAGAGGCATTCCTATTTTTAAATCTGCTTTTCTATTTCGACTTAAAATGCACTTAAAATATCGGAACGAAAGATAAAAATATCAAACGGGAAGATCAAAATATCAAATGAAAAGTTCAAAATATCAAACGGAAAGATCAAAATATCAGATGGAAACATCCAAATATCACACGGAAAGATCAAAATATAAAACGGAAAGATAAAAATATCAAACAGAAAGATTAAAATATAAAACTGAAAGGTCAAAATATAAAAAGGGAAGATAAAATATAAAACGGAAAGATGAGAATATCAAACGGAAAGATCAAATTATAAAACAAAGATAAAATATCCAACGGACATTTAAGAATATCACACAGTAAAGATCAGGTTGTCAAACAGAATGATCAAAATGTCAAATGGAAAGATCAAAATATCACACGAAATGATCAAGATAACAGACTTGAAGACCATAATAGGAAGATGAGTTGAGAGTAAATGTGCTATAAGTAACTAGGTAACATCAGGAGTTGGACAGGAAAGAGTCTATCAGAGTGTACCATCAAGACAATAGACAGAAGACGTTGGAGGCTCATTGCAGCCGACCTACGATGTAGAGTTGGCAGATAATGATGGTAGTGGTAGTAATGATGATGATAATGGTATTGATGATGATGATGGTGGTGGTGATGATGATGACGACGACGAAGGTGATGATGAGTCAGAAATGATCTTGAGCTGATGGTACTCTACAGGAAAACTTGGCATAAGTTTGTTGAAGATCCGTGCTACTTCAAGGAACTAAAGTGTAAGGAATCAATAGGCAGCAGTTGGCCCCGTTGATGTGTGCCTTTACTTTCATAAATTGGTACTTGCGTAGAAGAAGGGTATGACAAGATCACCAATGTGGAACTGATAACAAGAACCAGACAGGCGCCAATTGAAGAAGATGATGCTGGAAATGGATAGGACACACATTGAAGAAACCTGTTGATAGCATTACAAGGCCGTCCTTAATCTGGAATATCCAGGGTAAGGATGGATGAATATAAAAATCGATAAAAGGTGATTCGTCTTATTAGAACAAAAGGCAAAGAAAATTGCCAACATTGTGGTAACAAAGCCTTCATCGGGGAAAGGAAAGAGAGCCAGAGCTAAGTAGAAAACATGACAAAACATATAAATATAGTCACTGTCCATTACTGCTTAAGGACAGAGAGGACAAGGTGACCAAGCAATCCATAGAGAAGATAGCTGGAAGTAGACATGACGAGGATTAAGAAGACATGGAAAGACCTTGACAGGAAGACTTGACATACGTTTGTTGATGGCCCATGCTCCTTGGGGAGTTAAAAGGGGATGGCCTTTCTTGTTGGTTAAATATCTGATATGCCTTGTACGGGCTAATACTGTACCAATCTTAGTATATATTTCCCACAAACTTTCTCACAGAATCAGCAAAAGGCAGTACAACAAAGAATGGCATTTGGACGAGCTGTAGAGAGTGAATAGAATATAAATTGCCAAATGCAAAGATAACTGGGAGTGTCTAGCATTCAAGGAGGCAGAGCAAACATCACCTAACCAAATTAACAACGAGAAAACTGAATGAGAAGTAGAGGCCGTTGAATGGCAGACGACAAAGAAGAAAAAAGCACTTGTACTCGTCTCCTTTCATCAATTTCTTCCCATACAATTCTTTATATAGCTGCTACTGTCCATGCACTTAAGTGATGTATGTGTCAAAACCGGGGTTCCACGGAACCAGAGGGTTCCGAGAGAGGTCGACAGGGGTTCCGCCAGAGATCGTGGCTGAAAAAAAAATAAAGATAGGTTTTATTTTTATTTTTTTAACTTTGAGCGCTGCGCGATGTTAGCGCTCACAGTGGTGGGCAGTGACCGAGTAGCCGCGCATAACGGTGCGCAGTAGAATCATGTTCACTTGGTCGAGTAAGTTCTTGGTTTACAGCATTGACAATTATTATTATTGGATTATTATATTTACAACTTACTGATCACGCTAACGTTCCGTGATCTGTAAATATAATAATTTTTATGTAGTGGTTCCCCAAGAGACCTGACAATTATTTCAAGGGTTCCTTCAAGGTAAAAAAGTTGAGAAAGGCTGGTCTAAACATTTCAAGCGCACTTGCATTTGTGATTTCTTTAGCTGTTTGATCATGAGGTATTTAACCGATTATTAGTCGCCTTTCGCCATGCATGAGAAACAAGTGTTACAGTTTTTCATTGGCCTGCTTTAAGATTCTCCCTCTCGTGAAACTTCACGGAGTACAATGCTTGGAACTAATTTCTTTCAAAGGATGGCAATACACATGAGAACAAGGATGACACAACGGTTGACTAGTATAAAGAAGAAACATGGAGGACTTTATAGATGATAACACGGATGGCAGCAAGGATGATAACACGGATAACTACAAGGATGACAGAAACGACGACTACAGAGATTACTACAAGGATGATAACATGGGTGACTACAAGGATGATAACATGGATGACTACAATGATGATAACATGGATGATAACAAGGATGACAAAAAACATGACAGCAAGTAAGACAACACGGATGACTACAATGATGATAACATGGATGACTACAAAGATGATAACATGGATGACTAAAATGATGATAACATGGATGACTACAAGGATGATAACATGGATGACTACAATGATGATAACATGGATGACTATAATGATGATAACATGGATGACTACAATGATGATAACATGGATGACTACAATGATGATAAATGGATGACTATAATGATGATAACATGGATGACTACAAGTATGACTACACGTACGACTACAAGGATGGCAAATAACATGACAGCAAGTAAGACAACACGGATGACTACAATGATGATAACACAGTTGACTATAAGGATGATAATATTGACTATAAGTGTGACCGTGCGTTGTGACATTTTATAGATATATTTTTCGTATAGTGGAATTCGTTTCACTACCCTTCAGCAGGCAGGTTATGTTGATGGTTGATAAGTCATGTTTTTGAGTGGGAGTTAAGTGTTTGGGATTTTTATGTACGGGTCTGATTTTTTATAGACACGCTAGTAAGCACGTTTAAAGCTATGAGATGATTTTTTATTTGGGTGCTTGAACATAGCTCAACTGAGTATGTGTTCGTTTTTTTTTTAAAACATAAAGAAAGTGTTCAAATGTTCTGAGTAGTTGGGTGAGAGATACGGGCGAGCTGAGCTCACATCTCAATCTTTTAGTTCGCGCTTGAGTGAAGATGTACTGAGTTGTATTGAGAAACAATAATCTCGGTCATTAGGTATCTGGCAGAGTTTCGAGACGGTTCTTATGGTCTCGCTAGTGTGTCGTGCGTGTTTTTTGAAGGGAAAATATTCAATATATTATTAATGCCATGGATTATACCGGATATTTACCATTTATGATGAGTTGCTGGTGATGCACTCAACTTTCTGACGGATTATATGTTATTACCATTTATGATGAGTTGCTGGTGATGCACTCAACTTTCTGACGGATTGTATGCGATGTCGATTTACGACGAGTTGCTGGTGTTGCACTCAATTTATCTATGGATTATACCTACTATCATACCTTGTGATTTGCTGTGATCTGTTGTCCATGATGTCAACGTTACTGTCGTAAATAAACTGTGTATAAGTTGAAAACTAATTCGTCTTACCCGTTGGTCTGTTTCCTGACCTAATGTTACTGTAGTGTGGGTTTACATCAGAAGTTTACAAACCTAAAGAACTCATGACATTCGCCCATTATAATTACACACCTGTCGGTCACTAACAGTAAACCCGACATTGTAGCACTGTCTCTTTCTTACAACCCCCACACATACACCAACAGAAGTGGCAGCTAAAAGAATCATGCAACAGAAGTGATGGCCTGTGTGGCCTGTAATAGAAGGGATGACCGAAAACAACAGTAACAATGGTGATGGTATGACTTTCTGTATTCACAACAAGACAACAGTTCACAAATACTGATGAGGGATGATTCAACTCGGCGAGTGACTTCACTCGGACAACGATGATTACAAAATTTGAACGTTTATTTACAGATTTAATTCATTTGTTGAGAATACGACATACTCGATCTTCCTCACTTTTACTCTACGTCTAAGGTCGCTGTTCATCTGTATTTAAATGCTGTCTCTAACTACCTATGGTGGTCATGACTGGATAACCACTGCTAACAATCAATTTTGTATGTCTTTGAAAATTCTAATGTCTCTCTCTCTCTCAATTATTTAGTAGGTACTGTAGTGGCGTATCTTGAAAAGACTGACCTGAACCGCCATGGGTAATAATTTTAGCCAAACGTCTATGTTTCCCTACTTGTCACTTTTAGTAGCTGTCTATTATTCTGCACTTCGACTACACAGTTTATCACTGCTGACTATCTCACATACGTGCTGGTCATGTAACTCTCACACTTCCTCGAACTGGCGACACTGTCTCTCTTGTCATTATGAATACACAAACGTGTCTATCCGCTACAATAGTAGTGTACTAAACGACTTCCTGGCTAGGCAAATAGTTCAATAGCTTTTCTGTGAACACAGAACCAACCACCATCAGTGGCCTATTCGTCTGAATGTACCATTAAACTGCGTTTACCACTTCAAAACTTTAATTACAGCAAAAGGTTTGCTACCTACGCTAAACGCGTTAAAAATCAGAATGATTAAACAAAATGCTCCGATTTTCTATTACAATTTTCTTCGAATCTTCTTGGTTAAAATCGTTCACCCGCTACCACAAAATCTCGTGCAACCTATTTTGTTCACACCGCTCACTCACCAATATCCCAAAGGGACGTAATAATGATTATTCTCCCTTTGCTAACTAAGTCAATAAGCCCTGAATTCTTTTCTCTCTACAATCCTTTTAATAACGTATGCAAATCTTTAAAACCATAATTACTGACATCCCGACACTCTACTAAATAAATCCATAACCTTTTCTTAAGGCCAGTAATAAAAGAATTACCTCCCTTTGTCCCAAAATCAAGAAATTACAATTTTATCTCCCATATAGTAAAGTCAAATCGTGCGTTATCACTGCACGTACATTTTCTAAACCAGATTTTCCTACTCGATCTTTTATTTTTATATTGACCTCAACCTCCCTGTTACATAGGTTTATGTTTATGACCAACAGAATGGAATCCCACATGGATCAGTAATATCACCATCTATATTCACGATTATGGTCAACGACCTAGGCGACGAGGTTAAAGACTTAAAAAACAACCTATCTCAGTTTGCAGATGACGCTGCGATATGGAGAACGGGAAGAAATCTCCCATTCCTCTATACAACAGTACAAAAACAAATATATTAAGTATCCGACTGGATGCACAAGTGGGGATTTAATCTATACGTTAAAAAACAGTAGGAATGATCTTCAGTAGAGGGCATGTAATTAAAAATAATATAATTGATATAAGTATTAATGAGCAAATGTCTATGTTAGAGAGAAAATAAACACGTATACAGGCTACCAATAACCACTTTTGTCAGTAGTGAAACGTCGAAACCTTGCCTGGTTTGAGCATGTAACTCGTCATGACTCCATTTCGAAAACGATCCTTCAGGGAACAGTCGAAGGTAAACGGAGAAGAGGAAGGCAAAGAAAATCCCGGGCTCATAACATCAAAGAATGGCAGGGCACGGTTTTTCCACACTTGTACGCATTGCTGAGGATAGAGAGCAGTGGAGGACCCTGTCTGCTGATGCTTCCACCATGGCACCCCTACGACCCATGACGGGTTACGGGTTGAGATGAAGATGATGACTAATGAGCAAAAAGTATGCACAGCAAAATCAACTAGATTTCTGGGTATGGTAATAGTACCATCCAAATAAACTGGAACAAACACATAGACCTATTAGTGTAAAACAGTAGGCGACTTATTAACATGCTAAGATATATGAAAGGAAGTAGTTGGGGAGCCTGCAATAAGACAATGCTAACTTTCTATAAATCATTTATTAGGGGCAAACTTGACTATGCCAGTGTTGTCTATGCATCAGCCGCCCCGAGCAATAAGAAAAAACTAGACACAGTCCAAAACCAGGCACTGTCAATAATAGCAGGTGCCTCAAAAGGAACATCAGCAGAGACATTAGAAGTAGCGCTCGGCATTATACCCCTGGAGCTAAGGAGAAAAGAGCCGAAATTCAGCTACTGGGCAAGAGTGGCAAGATCCAACTCACCCAGCACACAAAACCTTTGATGGGGTAACCAGTACAAAGGCCACATACCACTTAACCATAATAGATACCCGTCAGGGTGGAAAACAATGGATGAAGTGGATCAACACCCAAACCTATTTACGAGTAATATGATCAACAGTATAAAGCAAAGATCCCACCATGGGAACTAAAAGCGCCAGAAAGTGAATCCCACTTATCAAAATTCTTTAGCAAATCTAACGACATAATCTCAGCAAAAATTAAAGCACTAGAGTACATAGAACGGTATATAAATAATACCATAACTATATATACAGATGGGTCAAAAGTTGAAGAAGGACAATTAGGAGCAGGAATAGCAATACCAAAATTAAAAATTTATAAAAGATACACAGTAACAGGTAATACATCCATCTTTACAGCAGAATTAGTGGCAATCCTAAAAGCTTTAGAAATAGCTGCAGAAAACCCACCAAATAAAGTAACCACTCTCACAGATTCCCTTTCATCAGTACTAGCTATCAGAAACAGAAATGAATGTAGCAGGCCAGATATTATAGAGGAAATACTACAGGTCAATACAGATCTGAACACTATAGGATGCAGTGTAACACAACATGGATACCATCACATGTGGGGATAGATGGAAATGAGCTTGCAAAGAAGCCAAAAGGGGAAGAACTAACTATAACCTAATTGAATTAGGCTTAGGGAAGTTTGAAATTAAGAGCTTAATTGCTCAAGCAATAACTAAAGAGTGGATAACAGCATGGGACTAAAGTAAAAAAAGCAAGACACTCATATAAAATCCTGAAAAAACCAAGCAAAAAAATGTCAGATAAAATGTGAACTAAAAATACCAATTTAAAATAAATTCTGAGGCTCAAGCTTGGAACTGGATATTTCATGATAGTGGAACCCACGTGCGAAGAGTGTCAAGAACCAAACACAATTAGACACTTTCTGGTGGACTGCAAAAAATATGCCCAGCAGAGGCAAAACATTAAGACATACTGTAGTAACCACAGGGTAGAAATGAGTGTAGAAAATCTCATAGGCACAAAGACCCCATCAGAAATACAAAAGTTAATAAAACACTTTATTACAAAAACAGAAGCTAACATATAAAAAATAAATAAATAAGGATGCGAACCAGTAGTCTACACTGGTGAACGACTCCCCCCAGATAAATAAGGATTGACCAAAAATCCCTCCAGTGAAAAATACAAACATACCAGTTTAGACAATATCATATTTTAGATAATAAAACCATTGTTGCGTGATAAATTCTCGCAACATCGTTTTTTTTACAATATCTATTTTATAACGCAAGGGCAACAACTGCTTGAAATCTATAGTCACTTTTCTAGGTAAGCATTTGTCTTCTCGCGTTGGTATCGAATGCAGTTAACTTTTGAGCTGTGGTCATTTTTGCGCTGGACTGCGCATGACTTGTCTTGTTCTTTGTCGATCGGTTTCCGCCCACCACTAGTGGGAGTGAGCGATTTGGAATGGCGAAAGAGATGCCTCGTTGAAGAGGGGATCTCCGCTTTCTTTTGTTCTGTCAGGGATGTGTAGTCCTCTTATGGATATTTCGTTTAGTCGAGATAATACCTCTAGTGTTTTCCCACATGTCGGGAGGCGTGATATTTCTGTGTATTTCATGAAAGCAAGGTAAATTGACTTTTTCATTAACTCTATCGATTTTGGGTCGTGAGCGATTTCGATTCATAGCCTGTCTCCGAAAGTCGTCGTCACGAGATGTTTAACTAGCTCACATGTCGCTGCATTGTACTGCATCGGTTGATGCAGGTACCAAGGACCATTACTTGCTACTTTGTTAAATGAACTAGGTTTAGAAAACCTTTATTATCTAGAGGATATTTTTGAGGACATTATTTATACTTCGGCAGACGTGTCTGTCTTGCTGAAGTCAAACTAAGGAGAGTGAACTGATCTCATACATCTGGTTATCTCCTGGCTGTTATAGAAAAGGATGGAGTTTTTCACCTGACTACATTTACAGCACTATGAAATATAACATGCATCTGACTCATCATTGTAATGCTGTCTACCGTCTATTGCTGTATTGAATGTTGCTGTGATAATGACTGTTTGATGTGCCTACACATTTGCGTAACCATTTTGTCACTGTGGCGTCCACAATAAATAATGAAGAAAAACGTCAACGGCTGTTTCAAGACTCATTGACTTTATACGTCGTGAGTTTACTGACGTCCTATGTGGATTGCCCTGTTATTGTTGCATGAACATTGTTTTGACTGAACACATCTACACACTACACAAAACCAGACATGCGGATGCCATCCATCATCATATGGCATCACGCATCATTTGATGGCCATAAGCTGGTTTGATTCTGGTACTAGCAAACACGGGGTCCCTTACCCACTTCATTTTCAACAAGAATTCATCAGCATCCTTCAAGAAATTAACATTCTTCAATACAGTCAACATCTTCAAAATTTTCAAAGTACTCGGCGTTGCCCGGTAAAAGTCAAAATTTCAATTTTTTGACGGAAACAAGAATTTGACAGTACCCGGCGTTGTTACATGTTGCCGGATAACTCGGACTGCTGTTATCTTTTACGCAAGTCAAGCAAGTTGCTGCTGTCAAGGTTCCAGTGCTGTCGTTTTTTGAGAAGGTCAAGTGCCGGTTGAAACGGGTTGTTTTCTGAAGAAGGCCAAGTACCGATTTCCATCAACTTACTTTTGGATTAGAAGGTCAAGTGCCGAAACAACTCAACACACAGTATTTCAGAAGCTCTTGTACCATCGTGTTAGCAGTGGAAGCAGTTCAGATGTGCCATCATCGTTGGAGCTTCGCTCTTTAGGACGTTGATTGACATCCGTTTTTCTGCTGTTCTACGATTGGAAGCCTATAAGTTAAGTGGCCTGTTTGTATGTAAACTGTGCCCTTATACTTCTGCTGAGTCTTCTGTGTATCATCTCATTCTATATGTTATATGTTTATATGTTATTTGTATATTTATATGTTTATATTTCAGCGGGTTCTCGGTTGGGTGGTGTCTCCGTTAGATTATGCCACGTCATAGAGGTCGTCTATTGTGAGCGTTTTCTGTAGGGTTTGCAAATTTCCGATACTGGAATTTGCTAAGCGACTTCTGTTGCTATTTATGTTAGCTGTGATGACATGTTTTAATATTGTTTTCGTTATTATTTCGCATTCTTTAGTTTTGTTTTGATTTGTTTGTATTTGTTAGCCTACTCTTGTCTATAATTTAGTTTCATACAACATTTTTGTTTATACACTGTGGTGTCATGTATTTTGTTTAATTCTATCGCAGATATCGTCACATTTTTTGTGATATTTCATTAATTTCTGCTTTATTTTTAGTTGATTTCTGCGAAAGTTTTTGTATTGTTGCTGATCTTTGTTATTGTTTACATTGTTATTGTTTACATTGTTTGTATTGTTTACATTTTCAATGTTTACATTCTGCATGTGTTTACATAGTCATTGTTTACAGTTATAGTAATTAGTTAATGGGCTATGCTAATGCACTGTTACTACTACACTGATGATAAATGAATGATGAATAGTGTCGTGCACTATTGAATGAGAAGTGCACTTATGATCAAGAATTGAGTGCTGATATTTCATATACAAGTTCTTTGATTGGAGACTTGTTTCCCACAGAGACTGGGATAATATAAGGTGATGTGAATATACAAGTGCTTAATTAAGACTTGTTACACTTAGGTTTGAAATAAATTAGTTAATTATTTCAGGTTTTGGACTCATATGTTAGACAACATGTCTACATTTGAGCACTTTATTGAGCAGGGTAAATTACTTGGGAAGACTGGTGATAAGTTAGAAGAATTTGCAACTGCTCGATATGATAAAGCAATGGAAGCTGAACAAAAGAAACTGCATATGGAAGCTGAACAAAAGAAACTGCAGATGCAGGTGGATGAAAAGAGATTCCAAATGGAAATGGAAAAACAAAAAAGGGAATCAGAAGCTGAGGAGAGAAAACTCCAGCTACAGCTAGAGGCTGAGAATAAAAGACTTGAAAAAGAGGCTGAGAATAAAAGACTTGAAAAAGAGGCTGAGAATAAAAGACTTGAAAAAGAGGCTGAGAATAAAAGACTTGAAAAAGAGGCTGAAAATAAAAGACTTGAAAAAGAAGCTGAAAATGAAAGACTTCAAATGCAGGCTGAGGAAAGAAGATTACAGAGAGAGTCTGATGAGAGGAAAGCAAAAATGGAACATGAAGAAAAGGTCTTAGCTTTAGAGTTGGAAAAATTGAAATTGACGAGCATGAGTAATGGTAATGATTCAAACAAGGGTTCATCTTCTGGTAAGGCTAATAATGATACTTTTAAGATTAAGTTACCAACATTTAGTCCTTCCAGTGATGACATAATGTTCTATCTGGACAGATTTGAACAAGCATGTACAGCTCATAACATAGACAAAGCAAAATATGTTTATCAGTTATCAGGGATACTGACAGGTAAAGCTCTAAGTATATTAAATATGGTGGATGAACCTGACAAGAACAATTATGAGGTTGTCAGGGCCGCTTTGTTAAAGAAATATCAGCTTAACGAAGACGGCTATCGTCTACAATTTAAAAACATGTTACCTGAAAATGGAGTTGAATTCTCCGAGTTTATTGCAAGAATACGCATTACTTTCTCACGATGGGTTGAACTATCTAAGACGGAAAAAACTTATGAAGGACTTATGGACTTAATACTTAGAGACAAAGTCATGTCGTCTGTCAATGAGTCTTTCCTTGCTTTCCTTCATGAACGTAAACCTAAAACAATAAAAGAAATGGAAGATTTCTGTTGCCAATACGTAACTGCGCACCCACACATAACCATGGGTAACTCTAAGGTGAAAGAAGGTTTACCAGTTGCTTCGGCAGCTCCGTATGGTCAAAACTTTGCTCGTAGATTCCAACAAAATTTTGATAGAAAGAGTAGCGGTAATTTCTGTCAAAATCATGGAAATCAATTTCATGGTGATTCTTCTTCGAAGAATTGGAGACAACCTGATAGTACTCGTTACTATCACCCTAATAATTATAAGCATTTCAAAAGAGGATATGGTAATAGAGGTTATTCCTGCCGAAGACCTCAGAACCAAACAAATAGATGTTCGCATCAATGTGAACATGATAGTAATCGTGGAAACTGGAATTCGAACCAGGATAACAATTACAATAGAGACAATAATAACTGCAGAGATAATAATAACTCTGATAACTTCAGAGGTAATAATAGTCGGGGTAGATCTCAACACAAAAAAAAGAGATATCAGCAGGCTAATGCTGTACAACAGGAAACTGAGGGAGCCTGTAATCATGTTGTTGATAGTAAAAACTTTGACGCTGTCACTGGTTCTGCTTTTGACTTTGAGAGAGCAAACAAATGCCCCCAATGCAGTACTTTATTCGAACCGGGTACCATAACTACTTTGAGTTGTGGTCACCCACTTCCCGCTCTTCCTGCTGCTGTTGCGCATGACGGGAGGGGTTCTTTAATTCTACATAAGGGTCTTGTTAATGATACTCCGGTCTCACTACTTTTCGATTCCGGATGCACCACTATTGGTGTTAGACAATCGCTTGTAGATCCATCTTGTGCTACAGGAAGGGTTATTAAATGTGTCACATTTGGCGGCACTCTAGAAAAATATCCTACTGCTGTAATTCGCATTGCCACTCCTTTCTTTACTGGAGATGTGCATGCTTGTCTCTTACCTAATCCTATTGCGGACCTTATTATTGGTCGTATTCACGGAGTTAGGGAGTGTACCCCACAGCAGATTGCTGCTTGGGAAGATAATAACATGCAAGCTACAAATGCAGTAGTTACAAGAGCACAAGCTCTACAAACACCCGAAACTTCACTGAATAGTGATAATGAAGTTGATAGCCAAGATAGTCACTTAGTAATCACTCGTGACTCTTTCATAAAATTGCAAGAAGAAGATCCTTCTTTAAAAAAATTCTTCGTTCTTGCGAAGAAAGGTGATCCGAATCAGGATACAAATAGAAAATCTTGGATTGCAATGAGAAACGGCGTACTTGTACGTATGGTACAAGATTCGACTACGTCGGCACATTCGCAAATTCTTGTTCCCAAGAGCATGAGAGTCCAAATATTACAACATGCTCATGACTCGCAATGTGCTGGACATATGGGTTTTGCCCGTACGAAGTCGAGAGTCCTTGCGGCTTTCTTTTGGCCTTTTGTCAATAAGGACATTCGTATTTACTGCCGATCATGCAAGGTATGTCAGGAGGTCAAATCTAGAGGACCACGACATGCTGCGCCTATCCAGGCTGCTGACATTCCTATTCGGCCGTTTCAGAAAATGGCCATAGATATTATTGGCCCTTTTAAGGTCAAGTCGGCCAGAGGACATCAGTTTATCCTTACATGTGTCGATATGTGCACACGTTGGCCAGAGGCTATTCCTCTTAAGAGCATATCTACTACAGATATCGCAGATGCTCTTTGGTTGATATTTTCTCGCTTGGGGTTCCCCAGAGAAATATTGTCAGACCATGGCACTCAACTCATATCTGACACTATGTCACAGGTAATGTCTACCTTACATATTGAACGATCTCTCAGTAGTATCTACCATCCTATGTCTAATGGGTTAGTTGAGCGTCTGAATAGAACGCTCAAGACTTTGCTTGGTAAGATAACTGAAGATCATCCTCAAGATTGGGACAGGGTTTTACCCGCGGCTCTCTTTGCCTATAGAGAAGTCCCTAATGAACACACAGGATTTTCTCCCTTCGAACTTGTCTTTGGCGCGCGTCCACGCGGCCCTATGTCTTTATTACACGATCTCATCACTGCCGATGATATTAGCGATGAAACTCAATCCTCATATGAGTATGTCATTGCTCTTAGACAAAAGATCATTGAGGCATGTAAGCTAGCAACTGCTTCATCAGAAATTGCTAAAGAGAAGGCAAGGCAGTTTGCTAACAAGAATAGATGTCTACGACAACTTTGTCCAGGTGACAAAGCATTCGTCCTACTCCCCAGTAGGGAAAATAGACTTCTTATTGCATGGAAAGGTCCGTATGCAATAGTCTCTCGGATTTCCGATGTTGACTATGTGGTCGATATTGATGGAAAGCATAAAACTTTCCACATAAACATGCTTTCGGAATTTCACGAACGTCCGGACTATTTGCTGCCTATTTTCCAGGCAACGGATGATGCTCCTGCACCTCACGGTCATTATTCATCCCTGTCTGTCATTCAGGATGAGGAAGCTACCTTCTCTGATGTCAACCTTCCCCTTCCAGTGGTTCCATTACATTCCACGGAATCTTGGAAAAACGTTTCTGTTTCTCCTAATCTTTCTGGTGACGAACATCGACAAGTCTCGTCGATGTTACAAACATTTCAGGATGTTCTCACTGACATTCCTGGACACACAGATGTCATAGAACATGACATAATTCTTACCGACAATAATCCAATTAGGGTTAGGCCGTATCCTATTCCTATACACTTTCAGTCGCAAGTGGAAAAGGAATTGGATGAAATGATTCAATTAAATATAATTGAACCATCGACTTCACCATATTCTTCTTCCATGGTTATTGTCCGGAAGAAGGATAAGAACATACGAATTTGCGTTGATTATCGCAAATTGAATCAGGTCACAAAGTTCGACGCTGAACCGATGCCTTTGTTAGAAGATCTACTGATTAGACTTTCTAATTCTAGATTCTTCACTAAACTTGACTTGTCTAAAGGTTATTGGCAAGTGCCTTTAGCAGAGCATGCCAAACCTCTTACTGCTTTTTCTACACCTAGGGGTCTATTTCAATGGAATGTTATGCCTTTTGGTCTCATGAACGCCCCTGCCACTTTCGTTCGCATGATGCGTCGAATTCTGTCACATCGTTCGGATGTCATCGCATACTTAGATGACATCTGTCTCTTCAGTGATACCTGGGAAGATCACTATTTAGGGTTATATGACTTACTGTCCACTCTACGTGAGAATAATTTGACAGCAAAACCTTCTAAAGCTTTTGTTGGTTTTGGTGAAATCTCTTTCCTGGGTCATCGTGTTGGTCATGGTCTCTTGAAGACAGAAGACCACAATACTTCCAAAATACTGAACATCTCTGTTCCTAAAACGAAGAAACAAGTTAGGAGTCTCTTAGGTTTAATTCAATTTTATGGGAGATTTATTCCAAATTTATCTTCGATCATGGCACCTCTCTCAACATTGTTGAAGAAAGGTTCGCCTAATCTGGTCCGTTGGTCTGAAGAATGCCAATCTTCACTAGACCAAATCAAGAATATATTTTCTTCTCCTCCCATCTTAAGATTACCTACTCTTGATAGGACTTTTGTTCTTCGGAGTGATGCTTCATCCACTGGGATTGGAGCAGCACTGATGCAAGAATATGCAAATACTCTGCATCCTGTTATGTACATTTCTAGAAAACTAAATGCGGCAGAGAGGAACTACTCGGTTTTAGACCGTGAGTTGTTAGCGATGGTTTGGTCAATTCTAAAGCTACAAAGATTCCTCCTGGGCGCACATTTCATTCTAGAGACTGATCAGAAAGCTCTTACAGCTATTCAGACTAAGAATTTGAAGAGTTCGAGATCCACTCGATATGCTATAGCTCTTCAACCTTTTCACTTCACGGTACGAGCTATCCGTGGTGCGGATAATGTGATGGCTGACATTTTGTCTAGATGCCCACATGACTCCAACTAATACTTCTGTCCTATATTTCCATATATTACAGAGTCATAACACACCTATATTTCTACAATAGATTAGCACATCTGTACTTACTTTATATGTACACACTATCGTGCTTTGTTGTCATCTTCTTCTGTTCGTTTTTTAAGATGATAGAGGAGGACTGAGTAGTTAATATAAGGGCCGTTAGTTTACTAAACAGCCACAATTATTAATAATGTATTGTACCTTATGAAGCATATTAGTTATTAATTAGCATTATATTGCTTGTACTTTCTCAGAATGTCATTGTTGAGCTGAGGACTTACCTTACTAGTCAAGCATGACGAGTTCTAGATTGTGTACTTACCCTCGGAATACCAGAGCATATGTCCTGGATCGTCATGTAGTTTAACTTTACTATGTACTTATGTCATTACATGTCAAAGAATGTACTATTTAAATTTTCCTATCAGATTTGTACATCCATTTTTAAAGACAATATTAGAGTATGCTGTTTAATGATGATTATAGTAACTTGCATACGTATATTGTGTTTACATGCTAACGTGATGTGTGTTGGTGACACCTCCCCGATGTGAATATTTTTTGAGACATATTTATTTTTCTGTTGAGGTATATCCTCACCAGACACTCTATAATTAGCCTATTGTTTGGCAATTTAATTAATTATCAGCGCATAATTCGTGCGTTTTGAGCCGCTTATCGCATGCTCTTTGATATTGAAAAAAAAAATATGTTCCACATTTTTTTTTTATCGGGAGGAGGTGGTGATATGTTGCGTGATAAATTCTCGCAACATCGTTTTATTTCAATATCTATTTTATAACGCAAGGGCAACAACTGCTTGAAATTTATAGTCACTTTTCTCGGTAAGCATTTGTCTTCTCGCGTTGGTATCGAATGCAGTTAAGTTTTGAGCTGTGGTCATTTTTGCGCTGGACTGCGCATGACTTGTCTTGCTTCTTGGTCGATCGGTTTCCGCCCACCACTAGTGGAGTGAGCGATTTGGAATGGCGAAAGAGATGCCTCGTTGAAGAGGGGATCTCCGCTTTTTTTGTTCTGTCAGGGATGTGTAGTCCTCTTATGGATATTTCGTTTAGTCGAGATAATACCTCTAGTGTTTTCCCACATGTCGGGAGGCGTGATATTTCTGTGTATTTCATGAAAGCAAGGTAAATTGACTTTTTCATTAACTCTATCGATTTTGGGTCGTGAGCGATTTCGATTCATAGCCTGTCTCCGAAAGTCGTCGTCACGAGATGTTCTTTTCCAGCTCACATGTCGCTGCATTGAACTGCATCGGTTGATGCATGTACCAAGGACCATTACTTGCTACTTTGTTAAATGAACTAGGTTTAGAAAACCTTTATTATCTAGAGGATATTTTTGAGGACATTATTTATACTTCGGCAGACGTGTCTGTCTTGCTGAAGTCAAACTAAGGAGAGTGAACTGATCTCATACATCTGGTTATCTCCTGGCTGTTATAGAAAAGGATGGAGTTTTTCACCTGACTACATTTACAGCACTATGAAATATAACATGCATCTGACTCATCATTGTAATGCTGTCTACCGTCTATTGCTGTATTGAATGTTGCTGTGATAATGACTGTTTGATGTGCCTACACATTTGCGTAACTATTTTGTCACTGTGGCGTCCACAATAAATAATGAAGAAAAACGTCAACGGCTGTTTCAAGACTCATTGACTTTATACGTCGTGAGTTTACTGACGTCCTATGTGGATTGCCCTGTTATTGTTGTATGAACATTGTTTTGACTGAACACATCTACACACTACACAAAACCAGACATGCGGGTGCCATCCATCATCATATGGCATCACGCATCAACCATATTGAACTATAACAACAAAAGTAAAAAAAAAACCGTACTAGAGCTAATGTAGTATAAAATAAATACAAACAGAAGCATATTACAATAAATGAAAAGCGTCCTGATATAACCAACAGCTCCATGTATATGGTAGATGGTTGAAAGAGGCGTGCTGTAAAGAAAAGTAGCAAACACCTTTAAACAAAAAACACTTACATAAGGATGAAAACACAAATGACTACCATGAATACTAAGGATGATACCATGGATGACTAAAATGATGATAACATGGATGATTACAAGGATGATACCATGGATGACTGCAATGATGATAACACGGAGGACTAAAAGGGTGAAATCATGGATGACTACAAGGATGATAACATGGATGACTGCAAGCATGGTAACATGGATGACTGCAAGGATGATAACATGGACTGCAAGAATGATAAGATGGATGACTACAAGGATGATAACATGAATGACTACAAGGATGATAACATGGATAAATACAAGAATGATAACATGGATGAATATAAGGATGATAACATGGATGACTACAAGGATGATAACATGGATGACTACAAGGATGATAACACGGATGACTAAAAGGGTGATAACACAGATGACTACAAGGATGATAACACGGATGACTACAAGGATGATAACACGGATGACTATAAGGATAATAACATGGATGGCTACAAAGATGATAACACAGATGACTACAAGGATGATAACATGGATGACTACAAGGATGATAACACAGATGACTACATGGATGATAACACGGATGACTACAAGGATGATAACACGGATGACTACAAGGATGATAACACGGATGACTATAAGGATAATAACATGGATGGCTACAAAGATGATAACACAGATGACTACATGGATGATAACACAGATGACTATAAGAATGATAACACAGATAACTACATGGATGATAATATGGATGACTACAAGGATGATAACACAGATGACTACAAGGATGATAACATGGATGACTACAAGGATGATAACATGGATGACTACAAGGATGATAACAGATGACTACAAGAATGACAGCATGGATGACTACAAGGATGATAACAGACGACTACAAGGATGATAACATGAATGACTCCAAGGAAGGTAACATAAATGACTGCAAGGATGGTAACACTGATGACTAAAATGATGGTAACCCGGAAGGCAACACATGACAACAAGGACAACAACACGAATCACTACAAGGATGACTGCAAGGCTGACAACACGGATGACTGCAAGGATGACAACACGGAAAGCAAAACACATGACATCACGGATGACTACAAAGAAGGCAACACGGAAGACACCAGTCATGACAACACTCATGACAGCAAGGAAGACAACACGGATGTCTAAAAGGATGACAGAAAAGACGATAACAAGAATGACAATACGGATGATAACATAAATGACAACACAGATGATCATATCATGTTGGATCAATTTTGGACAAGCGATCCAGCACCACTCTATTCACAACAAATGCGTCTAATAAGTAACTAAACTGGAATGATGACATAGGCTAATGTTTTTTCTGGAGTGATGACACAGGCTAATGTGTTTTCTGGAATTATGACACAGGCTAATGCTTTTTTCTGGAATTATGAAATAGGCTAATGTTTTTCTGGAATTATGACATAGGCTAATGTTTTTTTTCTGGAATTATGACACAGGATATTGTAAGACTGCCATCACCGGTGTCAATACATTGTCGAGGTATGGCGGCTTGCGTACCCTGATTACCCCAAGAGCTATGCCAGCGGGAGTTTTACTCCTGGAAGGTTCTACCAAGCTGGACAGGTTTGCGCGGGCAGGGGTCAGACTAAAGCAGACACCCTGGTCCTCCAGGTTGGGGGTTTTAGCATACGGCTCACATTCCTGTCTGTGTAAAAAGTAATGAAGTTACGGAAACAACAACAAATGAACAAACTTTGATGCGGGACGGACATCCGGAGTCTGAGGCTTGTATGACTGTCGGTGAGGAAAGCCGAAAGGAAGCCACTGACATGAAAACGGACGTCCTGACCGCAAAACATGATACAAGAATAGGATTTTGGAATGTCAGAACAATGAACGAGACGGGTAAACTAAAACAGGTCACGGCAGAAATGAGAAACTATAGGTTACACATTCTAGGGATAAGCGAGAGCAGATGGACAGGGGCAGGAAAAGTTAAAACAGCAACAGGAGAAACAGTACTTTACTCTGGAAGAAAGGATGGACAGCACAATGAAGGTGTAGCCATTATTCTACAGAAAGGAATAGAAAGGACATTACTGGAATGGAAACCCATCAACAACAGACTGATAAGACTAAGATTGAGAGGGAGATTCACCAACACTACAATAATACAATGCGACGAACCAACGAATGACAACGATGAAGAGGTCAAGGATGAATTCTATCAACAACTGCAGAAAGAAATGGAAGACACCCCTAGATATGATCTTATTATAGTAATGGGAGACCTCAGTGCGAAAGTTGGTACACACAATACATAAAATGGAAAGAGTAATGGGGAAATGCGGCAGCGGAACAGCAAACGAAAATGGGGATAAATTTATAAGTTTCTGTAGCATTAACAACCTGGTCATTGGAGGAACACTTTTCTCACATAAAGAAATTCACAAATTAACATGGGAATCACCAAATGGTCGGGACAGAAACCAGATAGACCACATCATGATTAACGGTAGATGGAATGCATTACAAGATGTGAAGGTATGAAGAGGTGCAGATGTGGGAAGTGATCACCATTTAGTAGTAGCAAAACTGAAAGTGAAACTAAGAAGGGCTGGACCAACTGTAACTACACAGAAAAGGTTTGACATCAGCAAACTGAAGGACTCCCTTACCAGAAAAGCTTTTGCGGCCGACATAAAGAAACGATATCAATTTGCCAAAAGTCAGGAAAAGACATTGACTGGTGATATAGACCAGAAATTCAACACCATTTCAACAATATATAAGGAAAGCAGCAAATCATGCTTGGGATTCCAGGAAAGGAAGAAGCAAGACTGGATAACACCAGAAACATTAAACACCATAACGATGAGAAAGGATATGAAAAGAAAGAAAACAGAAGCGAAGCCCCCGATGTTAAAGCTACTATATAGCGAACAGTACAGTCAGCCGGACAAGGAAGTTAAACGCCAAACCCGAGCCAACAAAAGGAATTTCCTAGACAATCTTGCAAGACAGGAACAAGAGGCAGCACTGAGAAATGAACAAAGCACAGTATACAAAATAACTAAATTCATCAGCGGAAAACGAGGTGCAAACAATATTACATTAGTAAGAGATAAGCAAGGAAATCTCATCACGACAGCAGAGGGACAGGAAACAAGATGGGCAGAGCATTTCAGAGAAACTCTGAACAAGGAACCACCAGAGACACAATTGAATGTTCCTGATTCTAAAAACGATCTAGATGTTAATACAGACTGTAAAGACGTTATTTCTTACTACACCTGTAGTACACCACTGTAAAGTATCAGTCTGTCTGCTCTGTAAGGAAGAGTGGTGTGTTGTTGAGATCAGGCATGCTCCAGTCTACCCAGCTGTAAATGGGTAACTCACCCTAGTCCTGAGTTAGGGAAGGCAAAGGCTCCAGGGGAAGCAGGCCCTAAACTTGGTCACTTCAGCCGACGCAGGATGGTGTATGTATGAAGTAGTAGTGTAGAGTGTGATTACCGCGAATGGTGTACTGTTCGTGTGCTGACCAATATAATCACTCATACACATGTGTCTACAAGGCACCAATGCAGACTGCTGGAATCTTAGTTTACTCAATTTATTCAGACGTACACACTGGGACATACGAGTACATCAGGCTTTGTTGACATAACAATTTGTAGGTATACATAGCAGATCTGAAGTCATGACACATGCAGAAATAATGGGTAGTACATCAAAGTTCAATGTCATGATACATCATCTTATGAAACCACGAAAAGGGGGTTTCTAGCAGGATTGAGATCTCTCTGTCACTGTCCGATAATAAGATAAATAATCTGTTCTCTTGGCAGTGATCAAAACAGACGATGACCGAAATCCAACATGGCTACCTTCCTGAGTTGTCGTTCACTCATTCATAGGAAGAATATCAGCCAAAGTTAATTTACAATGGATATATAAAGGATTTCATGAATGGTTCCATGCAGCACTACGGTGATCAGGTTAGTTCACGTAGCCATAACCGCTGCAGGAAAATCTGTCATCTTCGTCGATACAAAACACGACACTAGCATATCGAAGCACCCAAAAGTCAAGCTAGGCCTAACCGACGAGAGATCATCAAAAATACGAGCTGGGTTTACCTGGAGTCCGAATCATCTATATACTGACATAAGGAGAGTCTCTAACACAAACTATCGTAGAGACACTATCTCCTCCAGAAGAAAAAACCACTTCGTAAGACATTTTTTCTTGACGAAGGGACCAGCTCTTGAAAAACGTACCCCGCCATTCTTAGCAGTACATCGGAACTCATCACGACTTGTTAAGACAACTCATACTTCCGCTAACAAGAATCTAGTCCCTCATACCCATCCAAAATATACAATATAGGACTGATTCTACTTGTACTAATAATATGTAATACATATGAATTCAGGCCATAAACACAATAAGCAAATTAATATATTTTCTGGCCCTAAAATTAAGTACAAACGCAAGCGTACTATTCTTGCGCTGGATCGATATCCAGACCGATTACTCCTATAATCAAAAGTGTGAATCAAACATGGATTATCTCGCTTTTACAATAAACAGCATTTTCATACACAAATGGATGCATGTCTATATTTTTCCCATATTAAATATCATTATCGATTTTTTGTAATATGTGCGTCAAAAATATGCACGCAACAGATTACCACACCCCTCGGGAAAAAAAAAATGGTACATTTTTTTTTTTGAAATACATCTAGGAGCAACATACAATAGGCTCACAACGCACCAATAACAATGCGCAGATGATAAGCATAAGTTTTATGACCTTAGAGAAAGTACTTCTCTAAGTATTAATATTTCCAGAGAGGTGTCACCAACGCATACTACAATATTAGCAATGACACAATTTCCACATTAGTTTATACATAAATTTCATCTAAGATATCTTAACATCATGATCATCAAAGACGAAAAACATTGAAAGATCAGCGGTGAATAAATATCAATGTGAAAGATCAGCGGTGAATAAATATCAATGAACCGCTAAGTAGTGTTACAATCAATATATGATATATTACATATGTGTACACATTTCAACATAGAAACAACTGTATCAAAGTTGTATAACAGTTATGAATCATGTGGGCATCTAGACAAAATATCTGCCATCACATTTTCTGACCCACGGATAGCTCGCACCGAAAAATGAAATGGCTGTAGAGCAATCGCGTATCGCGTTGATCTCGCGCTCTTCAGATTTTTACTCTGAATAGCCGTAAGAGCTTTCTGGTCAGTTTCCACAATGAAATGCGCGCCCAGAAGAAATCTTTGCAGTTTAAGGATTGACCAAACCATAGCCAATAATTCACGGTCTAGGACCGAGTAATTCTTCTCTGCGGCATTTAATTTCCGAGAAATATACATCACAGGATGCAGAGTTCCAGAGTACTCTTGCATTAGTGCAGCTCCAATCCCGGTGGATGAAGCGTCACTACGAAGAATAAATGTCTTATCCTTAGAAGGCAATACTAGGATAGGTGAAGTAGAAAACATAGTTTTAACCTTATCCAAAGAGGATTGACATTCTTGAGTCCAATGGACTACATTAGGAGACCCTTTCTTTAGCAAGGAAGAAAGAGGTGACATAATGGAGGACAGATTCGGGATGAATCGTCCATAAAATTGTATTAGACCTAAGAGACTTCGTACTTGCTTTTTAGTCTTAGGAATAGAAATGTTAAGTATCTTACTTGTATTATGGTCTTCTGTTTTTAGGAACCCATGACCAACACGGTGTCCTAAGAAAGATATTTCGCTAAAACCAATACATGCTTTCGATGGTTTCGCTGTCAGGTTATGCTCGCGTAAGATAGACAATAGTTCATTTATACCATTATAGTGATCGTTCCAAGTATCACTGAAAAGACAGATGTCATCAAGATACGCAATGACATCTGAGCGATGAGATAGGATTCGACGCATCATGCGTACAAATGTAGCAGGGGCGTTCATAAGACCGAAAGGCATGAAATTCCATTGGAATAGACCCCTAGGCGTCGAAAAAGCAGTAAACGGTTTGGCGTGTTCGGATAGTGGAACTTGCCAATATCCCTTAGACAAATCGAGTTTAGTAATCTTCTAGTAAAGGCATAGGTTCAGCATCGAATTTAGTCACTTGATTCAATTTGCGATAATCCACGCAAAGACGTATGTTATTGTCTTTTTTCCGTACTATAACCATCGGCGAAGAATATGCTGATGTGGATGGTTCAATAATTTTTAACTCTATCATCTCATCTAACTCTTTCTCTACCTGTGCTTGAAAATGTATCGGGATAGGATACGGTCTGACTCTTATAGGACTATGGTCAGTAAGAATAATGTCATGTTGAATGACATCCGTTTGACCAGGAATGTCAGTAAGGACATCCTGAAATTGTTCTAACATAGTAGAAACTTGTTTCTGCTCTCCTGGAGATAATTCTGGAGAAATTGCAACATCTTTCCATGATTCATTAGAGTGAAGAGGAATCATTGGAAAAGGTAAATTTACATCCGAGAAACTCGTTTCCTCATCCTGTATTACTGACAGAGATGAGTACTGTCCATGTTGGACTGGAAAATCGTCCGTTGCCTGGAAAACAGGTTGTAAATAATCAGGACGTTCATGGAATTCCGTGAGCATGTTGATGTGGAAGGTTTTACGCTTCCCGTCAATATCGACGATATAGTCAACATCGGAAACCTTTGATATTATATCGTACGGACCTTTCCAAGAAATGAGAAGTCTATTTTCCCTACAAGGTAGCAAGACAAATGCTTTGTCACCTGGACAAAGTTGTCGCAAACATCTCTTTTTATTGGCAAATTCCCTTGCCTTCTGTTTCGCAAATTCAGAAGAAGCAGTTGCCAATTTGCATGCTTCAATAATCTTGTGTCTAAGTGCGATGACATATTCATAAGAGGATTTTGTGTCATCGACAATATTATCAGCAGTTATAAGATCATGAAGTAAGGACATAGGACCTCGCGGTTTCGCGCCAAAGACAAGTTCAAAGGGAGAAAATCCTGTATGTTCGTTGGCGACCTCTCTATATGCAAAGAGAGCCGCGGGTAAAACCCTATCCCAATCCTGAGGATGATCTTCTGTTATCTTACCTAGTAGGTTTTTCAGAGTTCTATTCAAACGTTCCACCATCCCATTGGACATAGGATGATAAATACTACTCAGCGATCTCTCTATCTTCAGAGTCGACATTACTTGAGACATGGTATCCGATATGAGTTGGGTACCATGGTCGGATAATATTTCTGCTGGAAACCCCAGACGAGAAAATATTAACCAAAGAGCATCTGCGACATCAGCAGTAGTTATGCTCTTTAGAGGAACAGCCTCCGGCCAACGTGTGCACATATCAACACACGTCAGAAAAAAATTGGTGTCCTCTAGCAGACTTTATCTTAAATGGACCAATGATGTCTATCGCCATTTTTTGAAATGGCCGAATGGGAATGTCTGCAGCCTGAATAGGTGCATCATGGCGTGGACCTCTGGATTTAATCTCTTGACATACTTTACAAGATCGACAATAGATTCGTATGTCCTTATTCACAGCAGGCCAAAAGAAAGATTGAAGAACTCTAGCTTTAGTACGGGAAAAACCCATATGTCCAGCACACTGCGAATCATGAGCGTGCTGTAAAATTTTAACTCTCATATTTTTAGGCACAAGGATTTGAGAATGAATGGACTTAGCGGAGTCTTGTACCATACGTACAAGTACGCCATTCTTCATCGTAATCCAAGATTTACGATTTGTATCCTTATTCGGATCACCTTTTGTTGCCAGAGTAAAGAATTTCTTTAGAGTAGGATCATCTTCCTGCTGTTTGATAAAGGAATCGTGGGAAATCTCCAAGGGATCATCTTGGATCTGCGCATCATTATCTTCAGAATGTGAAGATTGTGGCATATTAAGAGCTTGAGCCCTAGTGATTACTGCATTAGCAGATTGCATATTAACATTTTCCCAATTAGAAATTTGCTGTGGAGTGCATTCTTTCACTCCATGAATGCGACCGATGATAAGATCAGCGATCGGATTCGGCAAGAGACATGCTTGCACCTCTCCTGTAAAGAAAGGCGTAGCAATATTGATAATGGCAGTGGAGTACTTCTCCAATGTGCCACCAAATGTTACACATTTGACTATATTGCCTGTAGCTCGAGAAGGATTTACGAGTGATTGCCTCACTCCAATGGTAGTGCACCCCGAGTCGAAAAGAATTGATACCGGAGTACCATCTATTAGGCCCCTATTAAAGACAAGAGCACCCCTTCCATTATGCGCAATTGACGCATGGAGAGCGGGAAGTGGGTGACCGCAGCTTAAAGTAGAAACTGTGGTTGGATCGAATAATGTTTTGCATTGCGAACACTCAGATGCTCTAGCAAAATCGAAAGCGGAATTTGCTACACTATTGGAGTCTTTTTTATCATTATTCTGATTATCGGTGTCGTGGAACTCCTGTTGTGCAGAGTTAGCCTGGTAATAAGATTTACCATGTCTTTTGTGTTGTGATCTACCTCGGTTATAATTGTCTCTATAATTATTATTGCCTCTGTTATAACCCCTATTTGGGTTTGAATCATAATATTCATGATCATAATCATCATGCTCGTTATATTGAGTATCCCTGTAATATTGTTTCTTTTGTCTCCATGAAGCACTTGGGTAGTTCCTATAGCTACTCCCTTTCCGAGAATTTCTAACATTATGGGTACCCCTCGCGTGTCGAGGACTATCAGCCCGATTCCAGTTCTTCGAAGAAGAACCCTGATTTGAGTGGTTATCTTGGTTTTGATACTTATTCCAATTAACCTTTTTATCAAATTTATTTTTAGCTCCTTGGAATTTGTGTGAGTAATTCTGATTATATTCTGTTGCCGAAGCAACTGGCATACTCTCTTTAATGTTAGAGTTACTAAGAATCATGTCAGGGTGTGCCGTGGCATACTGGTCACAATATTCTTCCATTTGCTTTATTGTACTAGGTTTACGCTCATGTAAGAACTCTAGGAATGATTTATTTACAGAAGACATGACCTTGTCTCTTAGCAATAAATCTGTAAGACCATCAAATGTTTTCTCTGTTTTGGATAATTCAATCCATCGTGAAAGTGTAATTCGTGCTTTTGAGATGAAATCTGAGAATTCTACACCTACCTCAGGTCTCATTGTTTTAAACAAAAGACGGTAACCTTCCTCAGACAGCTGATATCTCTTTATCAAAGCTGCCCTAACAGCATCATAATTATCTTTGTCGGCCTCTTCAACAAAATATAACTTACTCAGAGACTCCCCTTTTAGATTTTCAGACAACTGATTCACATACTGTGATTTGTCAACATTATGAGATCGACAAGCCCGTTCAAATCTAGAAAGCCAAAATGTTATGTCATCACTGGTAGGGTTAAACGCTGGTACTTTGACCTTGTACACAAAGGGTTTACCATTACCACCAGATGCCTGATTAACATTACTCATACATGTCAATTTTAATTTCTCTAATTCAAACTCATGTTCTCTTATTGCTTTTCTCTCTTCAGCTTCTCTATCTAATCTTTTCTGTTCTGCAGCAGCTTCTAATTTTTTTTGTTCTGCAGCAGCAGCAACTTCTAGTTTTTTCTGTTCTGCAGCAGCTTCTAATTTTTTCTGTTCTGCAGCAACTTCTAATTTCTTCTGTTCTGCCTCAAATCTCCTTTCCTCCACTTGCATCTGCAATTTCTTAAGTTCAGCAGCAGTATCAGCTTCTTTTTCTAATCTTTTTTCTTCAGCTAAGGCTTTCCTTTCTTCTGCAGCAGCTTTTTTTTCTTCTATTTGAAGTTTTCTCTCCTCAGCCGCAGCTTTTTTTTCCTCAGCAGCAATTTTTTTTTCTTCAACAGCAGCAGCAATTTTTTTCTCTTCTGCAGCTAATGCTTTGTCATATTGAGCAACAGCCCATTGTTCTAAGTCTTTTCCAGTCTTATCAAAAGATTTTCCTAGTGTAATGAAATAATCTAAGGTAGACATATTGTCTTCTTAAATCAGAAACCTGAAAAAGTAAATAAATTACTCTCTTTGTTAATGGGAGACAAGTCTATACCTTAGACTTAGTCTTAGTCCAAACTTGTATGGTTTACAATAACCAATGATAACTTGAGTACCTGTGGACAACAATAATTGTATCTCAAATACTGTGGGGACAAGCCTTACAAAGGTCTTGTATACCTCACTGTAATCAAAGATCACTTGAGTACCTGTGGAAAAAAAAATATTTCCCTTTTCCAATAACAATCAGAAAGTACTGATCTGTACTATACTATCAGTGTATACCACTATACGTCATATGTCAACTAAAGACATTACAAATGACAAACAAGAAAAGACAATCTGAAAACATTTGCAGAGATCAAATTAAATTAAATAGGGGAAATGAAAAAAATGATCACAGAACCTGTGATGATAACTGCCATAAGATAACAAGACAAATAACGCTACAGTGTATAAACATAAGGGTGTAAAAAACTGAAATGAAAGGAAAGATGAGACCTACAATTATACAAACAAATCAAACAAAACTAAGGAACACAAAAAATGTTACAAATACAAATATGAAACAGTCGTCACAACTAACCAAATATTTGCAAACTATGTTGCAAGCAAATTTCAATTAAGAAATTGCTCCCTATCGAACGCCAGAACAAGACCAATATTACTCGGTATTTCCTGTTCTAGTCACACAGAATATAAACTAATTTAATACACAACAAATAACATGTAAGCATAAATAGCATATAGCATACAATATCATTTATGTCATGAATGGAATGTGTTGCCAGTATAGTGTTGTAAAGTAGGCACAGTTTATTTAAATAATACTAACTTGCCACTTTATTCAGTAATAGACTTAAGTTTAAACTATTACACTGTCAATTTTTTCTCTGTTGAGCATATGAAGATCCCACGATGAACTATGCACTTTATTCAGCAACACTGCGATTCTTCTGTACGTTGCGAAATGTCAACAATATTGCTCCAGATATTTTCTACACTTGATACCACTGTCCTGTGTAATACTGTCTGTACAGCGAAAAACTGTCAACAAGTGCTGACCTAGATACAGCATCCTATCGGTAATACAGGTCAAGCTGTCCTACTGGTGTTGATGTGTTCAAACAAATGTTCTTTCAGCTGTAAACTGTGATTCTCAACACAAAACTGCGTAAGCTGGACCCAGGAATCTGGCTCGCCACTGTAAAGTATCAGTCTGTCTGCTCTGTAAGGAAGAGTGGTGTGTTGTTGAGATCAGGCATGCTCCAGTCTACCCAGCTGTAAATGGGTAACTCACCCTAGTCCTGAGTTAGGGAAGGCAAAGGCTCCAGGGGAAGCAGGCCCTAAACTTGGTCACTTCAGCCGACGCAGGATGGTGTATGTATGAAGTAGTAGTGTAGAGTGTGATTACCGCGAATGGTGTACTGTTCGTGTGCTGACCAATATAATCACTCATACACATGTGTCTACAAGGCACCAATGCAGACTGCTGGAATCTTAGTTTACTCAATTTATTCAGACGTACACACTGGGACATACGAGTACATCAGGCTTTGTTGACATAACAATTTGTAGGTATACATAGCAGATCTGAAGTCATGACACATGCAGAAATAATGGGTAGTACATCAAAGTTCAATGTCATGATACATCATCTTATGAAACCACGAAAAGGGGGTTTCTAGCAGGATTGAGATCTCTCTGTCACTGTCCGATAATAAGATAAATAATCTGTTCTCTTGGCAGTGATCAAAACAGACGATGACCGAAATCCAACATGGCTACCTTCCTGAGTTGTCGTTCACTCATTCATAGGAAGAATATCAGCCAAAGTTAATTTACAATGGATATATAAAGGATTTCATGAATGGTTCCATGCAGCACTACGGTGATCAGGTTAGTTCACGTAGCCATAACCGCTGCAGGAAAATCTGTCATCTTCGTCGATACAAAACACGACACTAGCATATCGAAGCACCCAAAAGTCAAGCTAGGCCTAACCGACGAGAGATCATCCAAAATACGAGCTGGGTTTACCTGGAGTCCGAATCATCTATATACTGACATAAGGAGAGTCTCTAACACAAACTATCGTAGAGACACTATCTCCTCCAGAAGAAAAAACCACTTCGTAAGACATTTTTTCTTGACGAAGGGACCAGCTCTTGAAAAACGTACCCCGCCATTCTTAGCAGTACATCGGAACTCATCACGACTTGTTAAGACAACTCATACTTCCGCTAACAAGAATCTAGTCCCTCATACCCATCCAAAATATACAATATAGGACTGATTCTACTTGTACTAATAATATGTAATACATATGAATTCAGGCCATAAACACAATAAGCAAATTAATATATTTTCTGGCCCTAAAATTAAGTACAAACGCAAGCGTACTATTCTTGCGCTGGATCGATATCCAGACCGATTACTCCTATAATCAAAAGTGTGAATCAAACATGGATTATCTCGCTTTTACAATAAACAGCATTTTCATACACAGATGGATGCATGTCTATATTTTTCCCATATTAAATAACCATATCGATTTTTTGTAATATGTGCGTCAAAAATATGCACGCAACACAGACATTCCACGAAAAAAAGAAATCATCACAGCAATCAAAGGGTTAAAGAATGGAAAAGCTCCTGGACACGATAACTTAAATGCAGAGCTATTTAAGACAGACCCTGAGCTTGCAGCAGAACTATTAGAACCACTATTTGCACAAAACTGGAAAACAGGAACAACACCAACAGAGTTGAACAAAGGAATAATTGTCAAATCGCCCAAGAAGGGAGATCTTGCAGACTGCAATAATTGGAGAGGAATCACTCTTCTCTCAGTTCCCAGCAAAATGCTAGGCAGGATAATTATACAGAGAATTTCAAAAGCAGTAGACCACAAACTGAGGAAAGAACAAGCAGGATTTAGAAAGAACAGAAGATGTGTAGATCATAAATTTACTCTCATGAACATTATAGAGCAGTGCTCAGAATGGTAAAGACAGCTGTACATTAATTTCGTTGATTTTTAAAAGGCTTTTGACAGTATACATAGGGACAGTTTATGGAAAATACTTAGGGCTTATGGAATTCCAAGCTGCATAGTGTCAATCATAAAAAGCCTCTGTGCCAACTTTACGTGTAGTGTTGGGCAGAGCAACCTAACCTTTGAGGTGAAGACAGGAGTACGACATGGATGCCCCTTATCAACCACTCTATTTTTAAAAGCCATTTTTTTTTTTTTTTTTTTTTTTTTTTTTTTTTTTTCCTTAACCAGCGGCACTTGGGCTTTCAGCCCTTCGGCCCAATGACATGTCATTGCGAGGCTGGGGAACCTGAGGACTTTCCTTCCAACCCGGTCAGGAGCTTCGCTCCTTCCCATCCACAGAGGGTTTATCACAGGAGCCGTTCAGGCTATTCAGTCAAATTTCCGGCCGTAAACATTTCTTCAAACGCCGACGCCCGGGTTTGAACCATGAACACCTGGTCGCCAGTACAACGCCGAAGCCATAAACTGGGTGATGCGCCAGACAACAGAGGGCAGTCCAAGAGGAATAAGATGGACTACATTTTCTACATTGGAAGATCTGGAATATGCAGATGACATTGCACTACTAGCACATTCACATCAACACATCCAGGAAAAAACGGATAGACTTAATAAGTATAGCCAGCAGGTGGGCTTGAACATCAACTTAAAGAAGTCTGAGGTCATGACGCTCAATGTGAGCAGCCCTGAGCCCATATCAGTAAGGAATCAGCAACTGGTACAGACAGACACCTTCACATACCTAGGATGCATAGTAACACCAGACGGCGGGGCAAGCAAAGACATCAACATCAGAATGAATAAGGCAAGAACAGCCTTTTTTAGCCTAAACAACATCTGGAAGTCCTCTCAATACAGCACAAGCACAAAATTAAGATTATATCAGAGCCGTGTGCTTTCTGTGCTTCTCTATGGTGCGGAAAGCTGGAGAGTTACAGAGAAGGAAATGTCGAAATTGTCCTCTTTTCACACAACATGCCTAAGAAAAATTCACCGAATCTTTTGGCCGAATACCATCACCAACCAAGATCTGCTTACTCGGAGCAAGCAAGAGGACATGCACACCATCATAGCTGGCAGACGCTGGAGCTGGGTTGGTCATGTCCTCAGAAGAGACCCCGATACCATCACAAGAACAGCTATGCTTTGGACCCCTGAAGGAAAACGAAAGAGAGGCCGACCAAAAACAACTTGGCGGAGGACTGTGGAGGCTGAGATGCAAAGAATAAACCATAGTTGGGGACTGTACGAAGGATGGCCACCGACCGAGCAAAGTGGAATAAATTTGTTTTGTTGCCCTACAAGACGCCACTAGGCGTGATGGCCACTGACTGCTTTGACGGTCGGCGGCTAAGGATCAAAGAAGAAGAAGAATGTGAGAGAACAGCAATAAGACTGTGGTAAACGGTGGCGTAAGCAAATATAAGTCATACGACTTTCTATGACTAAAGACAAAGAGCATTTTCTACGTTACGGCCATAAAGCCTTCGTCGGGGACAACCGTACGATAACAAGAGGGAATGAAAGTAAGAACTGAGTGAAATACATGAAACATAAATAAAAATGTAGATAAAAACCGTACAACAACGTGGCTGATGTCACGTGCGACGTATATGTAAGATGGCTGCTGCATCCAGGCAGTGATGTTCTTTTTCCTTGTAATGCTTATTACCTATTTAACAATTTTTTCGGAACAAGTGGTCCTAATGATGTCATCCCCCCCCCCCCCCCCCCCCCCCCCCTCCTTTTTCGGATCTCCTGGGTAGTGAGATCGAATGTCTAGCCTTCTCGGATAAGGGCGAAAAAATAGGAGGTCCCGTGTGCAAGTTTAAAATCCCACGTCAGTTGGAAATCGTAAAGAGTAGGCCTATCAATTCGCTACCCAGGCAAAATTCAATAATTACAAACCAACCCACCACAGAATAATTTCTAGAATGTGTGATTCCTGTGTACACACATTGGGATTCTCACCGATGCTACGGAGCTCATGCACTGTGCTGAGGTCCTCCTTGTGTGATCTAAGGGAGGAGATCGGAGCACTGATGGAGTAGTTCGTGTGCAATGTAGATAGTCCTTAAAACCATACCAAACCTATTTTTGTTGTGGGCTCTCCAGATTTGCAGAGCTGCAATACTGTGCTCTGGTTCTGGGCTCTCCCATGGGATAGTGACGTCCTACACAGAGCCATTTCTCAGCTTCCCCCGGCCTATCATGGGTCCACAGTGAGATCCTCCCGCATGCATCCAACCAGGTAAAAGCTAGAGTTACGTCTTGTGTTCAAGTGTCCTCTCCAGGCTTAGTACGCAATGCTGTGTGCTCGACATGTTTCCCCACAGGGCGAATCTCTGGAAGTTTGTTGACATATAAAGATAATAATAAGATGACCATCATCATCAGTTGCCATCTCCGCAACGAAGGTAAACTGCAAAGGATCTCCAGTGTCTGTTGTCTCTTTATCTTCGCGGTACACTCTGGTAGACTCTTTCCTGTCCATCCCTGTCCATCTCTTGATGTTATCTTCCCACTTATAGCGCTGTCTTCCTCTTGCATGTTTGCCTTCAACTCTCCCTTCATTATGGTCTTTAAGAAGGGGTTATCTTGATTTAAGTGGCCAAAATATTTTAGCTGTCAAATGGTTATCTCCATTCATTTTCTATTGATTATTGGGTTCTCTGGGACCTCGTTCTGTTTTCTTTGCTTTCCATGAGATGTACCCCATTCTTCTATATATCCACATCTCAATGGCTTAAATTCATTCTTCCAACTGATTTTTCGTTGTCCGTGTTTCTACATCATATGTTAATATCTTTGGCCATACTATTTTCTTCTTCATTTCTGTTTTACATTTGCCATTATATGACCAGAACATTAGAAACTCTTGATTTGTTCCATCATTTTCCCGTTTATTCTTCTTTACTGTTTTTTATCGTCTGCTTTGCTAATTATCATATTCTTCTTCCGTCCTTAGCCAAAGACCGACCAAGCAGTCAGTGGCCATTACGCCTTGCGGCGTCTTAGGGCAACAAGAAATTATCCGTTGTTCCGTTACGCCTGAAGGCGTTTATTGGTACAACAGAATATTAATTGTTGTTTCCGTAATCAATGTGACAAGCAAGCGGTTGATCAAACCGCTGAGAATTATCATATTATAACCTTCTTAAAGTTAATATAACCACATCAATGGCCTATATTGTTTCCTTACTTCACTAGTTTTTGTAATTCATCTTCACTTTAACTAAAAAAAACTGTATCATCTGCATATCAACATTTGTTTATTGATCCTCCACCGATGTTTAGTCGTGGTATTTCCTGTAATGAAATACAGCACATTAAATAACGGAGGATAAGTTACAACCAACGTAGCAGCTGGGTCTATTGTGTCGGAACAGCCGTTAGAAGTAAGAGTGTTCGTCAGTGGAACACATAATCCAAATTATATTTTAAAAAACTATGACAAAAATATGGTCACAAACACGTAATATTTGTCTATCTATCGCATTATCATCTGCTGTGTCGCTTCATAAGGTACACAGAAACACTACTGCAGATAGCCCGTGAGGAAGCCTATGCCAGACTACAAACCCTTGCAGTGGTTGTTTATATCCTTCTTTTTCTTGAAGCCTTAGCACCTGACTGACAAAGCAGTCAGTGGCCATCACGCCTAGTGGCGTCTTGTAGGGCAGCAACAAACTGTCTCCATTTTGCTCGGTTGGTGGCCATCCTTCGTGCCGAGCTCCAGAGTTGGGTTGTTTGTATAGCAATTTGTTTTACACGATGCAGTTGTCAGCTCTATGCACAACTTTATGAGTCGCCTTTTACGACATTCCTGTAGCGAGATTTGGTTCCACTTGCTTTGTTTGTGAGAGAAAAAAATGTGTAGTGCGACACACATACACACACACAGCGCAGTAATAACACTCGGCGGATCTTGCTTTGAATTTGAAGACGGCGGAAATGTGAATTACGAATAAGCCAGACGGTATTGCTGAAAGTAGGAGCGAATATAGAAATGAATGGCCGACTTTAAAAGTTTGCATTTACTGGACATTAAATTTAAAACTACAAGAGAACGCCTGGTTGGAATACAATTAAATAAAAATAATTCACTAAAGGAGATAGACTATGAATTATATCCAAAAGGATATTATTCAAATATAGTTTTTAAAATAATTAACATTTTTCATCGTCATCACATCTGCTAAAAGTTAGCTAATAATCTTTAAAAATTTATTGTACGTTTATGTCTCAGCGGATTTGGATAAAACTTATATAGAATGAAAGCCTCATATGGGGAAAATGAAAGGATACCTGGGAAGGAAGGAAGGAAGGATATAAGTGTGTAGTGAACAGAAGAGAAAACAAGTACAGGAAAAGCACAGATTGCCTCAAATCGCCTCAAACCGAGAGATTAAACGAAAATCTTTTGGGACTTTAGAAGGTGCTTTCTCGGACGGGCAAGAGACCCAAATATAAGGACAGAGGGGCGCGTTGAAAATCACACACACCAAATCCAGAAGCCAGAGTGAGAAACTGGAAGACATGTAACTGTTGCGTCCTTTCTAAGTCCTTAACAGGCTTTAACAAATATAGACAGTCTCAGGTCCTGTCTTTGTTAAAAGTGTACGCACCAATTGAGATATTAGTAATACGTTTGGTATATTAAATTTATTGTGCACGAGATCGCACATTTTTGGGGATTTTTGAAATTAACGCGCTTGTTGTCAAACAAAAGGAGATGACGTATCTGCTTGGAGAATGAAGCAGGATCCCTACCAGACAGTATGGTCTGTTGATGTATTTTAGCCCCTGTGTTCGGGCATATTGATGTTTACTTTGGTGATCGGCTCACTGCATTCAAGACATAGCCCCAGTATCACAGAGTAAGGTATTAATATAATTGATTATATATTTTATTGAATTAATGTCGTCATTGACATAATTTCTTCAAGTCGACCTCTAGCTGGTACCCTCGTGCGTTGGGGCCAGAATGGATCAAACTTGAACATTTATGCATTGAAAGTTTCGAGCATATCTATATTGAAACTCGTTGATTGAAATTACGGGATCTACGGTATTGAATATTGGAATTGCCGTCATACGATTAACGGCTCTTTTGATGGAACGTGAACCACCAAAGTTAGAAGTTCAGCCTAGGATATATATTTCAAATTAATGATTGTATTATGAAATCTAGAAGTCGTATTCTATTGACTATCTAGATAGGAGGGAATATTTATTTGATTGGATCTTATACTCTTGGTTGTACGAGGAGAGATTGTCCTTGAAAGGTCAACCGTCTTAGAGAACATTTGTTAAACCAACTATTCACTATTGTAAGATGAACCTTCAAGATTATGCTGATGTACTTAATGTTGATTAATCATGTACCTGCTGGAACATTACCTACCATTTGATCAGGAAGGAAGTTTCCAATATATGCAAGATTTTGTATCGTCCTTTTGTCAAAGTGATTGTCAAATAAACCGTGGATTGTAACTTTACCAATCATGAGTTCCAGTGTCCTTCCCTCGACACTGTTAATGTTGATGCGACCGTGAGGACTTGAACTATTTGTACATTCATATAAAAATATCATTCACGTCTGATTCAAGCAAATATCTAACTGTCTTCGCTTACACCATTCAAGCAAATAACTAACATTCAAACAAGACAGTATACGAATATGACAGCTACACAAAAGACGGCTATAGTTCTTTTTTCACGCTGCATGCAGGGCAGATTAAATTCAGCCAATACAGTCTCACCGTGAGCTTATTAAACCTAAGAGGGTATGTAAGTTTATTAAAGAGATAGCTATGACTAATATCATTTTATTTCAGATTTTATTTACGATTTTATTGTATCAGATATAATAAAAAGGGAATGACGCTAACCAGAGATAATCTCCACCGGCATTGTCAGGAAGCATAACCATTAATTGGTTAGCCAAATATATCATGGCTAGTTCTTGCCTGGAAGCTTACGACATACCAGCAAGTACATAAGTGACTTGGCATCCATAAGTGGAAGGCAAAGGTTATATCGTACCCATGTATCATAACATGTGATTTATTCATGTATTTTGTTAATTCTGCACAGTATACATTATCTTATCATGCTATCTCTGTAACATACTACCATGATTCATTCATTTATATACAAACACTGAAGACATGGTCGCATCATGAACAGCAGTGGTGGTGAGATTGTTGGAACACCATGGCCACCTATTACCTTTTGTTCCAGGTTTTTATGATCAATGTTTATGATCATTCCTGATCGAGAAGCTACAGACTTGAGGACCGTTGATCCTGCTAACTGAAGCCTAGAGGTCAACCAATCTTCAACACCTTAGTCCCCCGTAGTTATAGGGCGGGCTGAAGGACAGTCTGTTTATTCAAGTGTCTCAGGAACCTCGAACAGATGTGGCTAATATTAGATGAGTTTTATGTGTATCCAT
Source organism: Oreohelix idahoensis (assembly GCA_024509875.1). Lineage (NCBI taxonomy): Eukaryota > Metazoa > Mollusca > Gastropoda > Stylommatophora > Oreohelicidae > Oreohelix > Oreohelix idahoensis. The sequence continues at coordinate 934,067 of JAMPIV010009136.1, forward strand.
CCAACAAACACTGTGAGCAGTTTCTAAAACGACTGTCTATGGTGAGAACTAGATAGCCAGAGATATCAAAGAGATACTGTGACAAACTTTTGTGTAATTTCAGTGGAAGATAAATCCAAGACTTTTTCTATTATTTATTTTAATTTGTAACAATAAATAATCATTCGTTTTACCATCTTCCAAAACCCATTTCTCATTACAAGAATATATAGATGTACATAATTGTAGTAAGATCCGCGATTACCCCTATTTCAAATAAATAAAATGTTATTGTTTATAAAGTCAAAATAATGTAGAGATAAAATAGTGGAGTTGCGATCAGCTTCTTCACCCGCGCCCGCAATCACGTCAGTTTTGACAGGCCTTAACGTAGAGTGAATGGTACTAACTTTTCCTAATTCGTCCTTGAAATTAAATATAACATTTTGACAAAATCAATGCGCATTTGTTCCAAGACAGAGTGAGAGAAGAAACGGAGGAGGGGTGAAGGAGAGACAGAAGGAATGCTATCATTGACAAGCGTTGGGTTTTGAAACGCAAATTGTAACGAACGCGCGTAGTATTGCTTTTAGCAGATTTAAAAAAACGACGCAAAGCCACATACATGCTTAGTTCTATAGTCACGCAGTTGAAATGTATAACCACTTAGATAGGGAGACGGTAGTGTATAAACACACACACAGCTCTCATTTCCGGCCAAGTAGTGTATTTTCTGACGAAACACAGACATGTTGCTTAATTTTGAATAAAACGATAGAGGTGAAAAAAATTGACGACTAATATGAAAAATATGAAAATACAAACGACAATGAATAGGGCAATTAAACTTATATAGATTATTAGAGTAGAGTATCCTGATCAATAATATGTTTTAATATACAAAGTCGCCAAATTAATAACCAAGATATTGAAATAATACTATATATCTACGGACAGCAAGACGAACGGACTGTTGTTTTTGTTCATTTTATGGGTAACATTTTTTGGACGCATTTTTGAAAAGAGGCAGAAGAGGGAAATTCATTTGATTGGTTAAGACGCTAGGAGGAAGGGAGAGGTTATTGGTTGGCCCAAAACAAAATATATTTTGCAGAGTAGTTTCTAAGGCACACTAACCAACAGATGTAGAAACACACAGTGTGTTGGGAGCTGGGTTTTTCAAAATTCATTTCGAAATTGGTAGTCGCCTGATCTCATTGGCCAGCTCATTTGATATTAAGGAAAACTTAGAAGGCTTGACGCCATTTGTATAAAATCATTCCCTTACTCAGGACGATTGAGAATAGAAGTGTGACTTGTAAAACTAAAACTAATAAATAACAGTCATAGTCTAGACAGTGGCAGAGCTGAATTTGTGCCAGTCATCGTACCTGTGTTTATTTCATTGAATTGTGGTAAGAAGAATTGATATATTATTATGTATTATTTGCAAAGGCAAAAGGTTGATACTGCCAATTGGGAAAGTGAATGACATGCCTGGAGAAGCAGTTTGAGTATTCGCACTTGATTTATGTTTGAATATTGCATTGTTGTAATTAATATTTATTGTACGATCAAGATAGAATAGCAAGCCTCAGTGTTCGATGAACACTTATCAACATGCCTAGAGCGTTTCTATTTAGGAATACAAGAACAATCATAAAGAAGGAGATGTACAGACTCCTATTAAATTGTGTCGAGGAAAACCATGTAAAATGACAGTGGCGTATCTGCCATATGGACCTGAGCTGTGGTCACAGTATGATGTGAGTTCATATAAGTTAGGGGCTGGTACACTTGTATGCACACGAGGCTGACCCCATCCTATCATGTAAATATAGTTAATTGGAATATATACCAGTTATGAAAAGGCCAGGGTGTACTTTTCGTTGCTGGGTTTTATTTCCTGTTACCAGCCGGCGACAGGAAAGCTGAAGTACTATTTGAAGATAGAAACGTCTCCATTACAAGACATCCTGTATACTATTATCAAGTGAATCTCTGAGAGCGGCAGTTCTTTGCAGAGACATATCATCGATCTGAAACTACACTTACTAACTTAAAGGTGATGTGCCATGGTCTGGGCACTCTGACCGTTCATAGGAGTTTAATTGATTCCCTACCAATTATCTATAACTCTCAGGGGCATGATGAAAACACAGCTCCTCCAATAACTGACTCACATCAATACTTAGTAAATGACAGTCTGTGAAAACACTCAAAGAACATTTTAGTATTAATATTATTATTATTGGACCAAGAGTCATTTTTTAGTTAAATATTAGTGTCACATATATTTTCCTCAGTTTTAAAAGACCTGTCCCAAAAGAAATTGAAGGACAGGCATAATAAAATTGTACAAAAAATATTCTAAATTCAAACTTTAACCACAGCCTTATTAAGTTACTTCTAGTGAGTTATAGTGTGTTGTTTGGTTGTACCATCACTTCATTTCATATCCTAGACACTAGCCACATCAAACATCACACATTAGAATTAAAATATAACACCGTGTGAGATCTAGAGAGGTAGCGTTAGGTCCCTTGAGAACTCATCATCATCATCATCCATTAGACTCAAGGTCTTACACACAAGGTAGCTTGACCTCACACGGTTGACACATACATCACAATCTTTCTTATCTTTTACCATCATAACCTCTCCAGCAATTAACTTTGCTACAATAATAAATATTGAAATTGTACTCATTTGACTTGGTAAATTTTTAACTGTTAAATTTTGAGTTACTTTTTCTAATGTAATTACATTATCACATAGGGTTACTATAGCGAAAGTAGCAACTTATACTTCCGAAGCCTAAATCTATTGTCCAGCTCACAGTATTCACAGCTGTAACTCACTTGTGATACCAGTGTACTTCTCGGGCACTGGAACTTCATCCTTTCTGGAGAGAGATTCTACTTCTTCTCTACCACTATCATCATACTAGAGAAACCTTTCGCTACAATTCCAGAGGATGCAAGAGATCGACACTTTCTTTGCCTTCTGGGAAACCTCTGGTAACTACACAGGCCACGTGACATTTGTTAACTTGTAAAGGTAGTCCTATAGCAGATACTTCCGTAGAGGAGTGAAGTGTTAGAGACCTCCTTATAATAGTGCCAGCATCGAGAGGGGGTAAACAGTTCTCTTCCTCGCTGCCTTTTCATTCCCTAAGTCAAGAGAAAAGTCAGGTACCCATTTAGAGCTGGGTAAACTGAAGCATTCTAATCAAACCCGGTACCTTTGGCGCGAGAGATAAGCGATCGGTCAGTCGAACGCTACGGACGCGTAAACAGCTAATGACAGTAGAAACCAACGTGCTGAACCATGAATATGGAATTCCCAGGTGCGAAAAACTATAATCCAGGAAACAAATAGACTACGCATACATCAATAGAACAACCACAGTAACACTGAATTCTCCTTTTCAATGTTTCACTTCACAGTGATCCTGCAGTCGCCACTGCAGTTGGCCCTGCTATAGCTTGCAGACACGAGTAAACAACACTACATGGCATTTGGCTGATGGGAAAAAGCCTAAACTCTGCTGGATCAATAGCGCCAACAACAACTAAATATCAATCGAATGTCGTCTGCAGCGCATCTCTAACGCATTTTGTCTCTTGTCTTGATAGAACGCTCTTGATGGTATTATATATATATATATATATATATATATATATATATATATATATATATATATATATATATATATATATATATATATATATATATATATATATATATATATATATATATCCTAGGTCTTGTAGTGGTGTTTCTACCAGTGCAGTGATGTGATTGTCTTATATATATATATATATATATATATATATATATATATATATATATATATATATATATATATATATATATATATATATATAAACAAATGGGGGGAAAGGGGGGGGGGAGAAGAAGGGCCATATAAGCTGACCTTTTCGTAAAAACTACGAAAACCGAAAACTACACTGTGAAAATTCACTATGAGGATCGCTTACCAAGACGAAACCAGACTGCCAGAAGTTAGAAAGAATTCTCTTTATCAGACCGGACTATGTGGAACATCTTGAAAGACTTAAAGAGCCCAGGAAAACCATTTTAATAAAGAAGACAGCATCTGAGAAAACTGAAACACGTAGTGGGAGTTTAGTGCTAACATAACGACGCCCAAAACACGTGAAAAAAGCATCTGCCAGTGCCTTAAACGTACTTCTCTGGGCAAACAGTCTGTGAGCCAAGATTGGCAGAGAATATATATTGTGTATACAGAGAGACACAAAACACAAGTTTTAAGGACCACTTTTATTATTGTTAAAAAACACAGACACACACACACACATAGAAAATATATTAAATTTTTTGTGAACGATATCAGGAATTACTGATTAAAGATAACTGATCATTGTCACGAGATGGAGTTTTGGGACGACCTCTTTCCGATCTCTCTTTCACTACGTCAGTAATCAGTTACATTTTTGTACTGATTTTATTTGCTTGATTTTCCATGGTCGCACCCTTTTCTGTCTGTTTGCTATGTAGCATAGAGTTTGTATGTTCAAACATTTGACACTCCTTGTTGATGATAAACACATCACATTTGCAAGGAGCGGCTGAGGTAATATTGAACGTCAGGCAAATTGGTAAATCTTGTGTACCAAAGCTTGGCCGCTACAATCGCCAGCGTGTTTGCTTAAATCGCTGATAAAGGCCAGAGTGCGGGACAGATATTGAGATTACCAGTCTGCGAATAGATTACTTTCTGATAAAGTAATAAATTTGCTACATCTGAAACACATTGTCTTACAAGTATACAGATGTGTTGGTGAGTTCGCCTGCCAGGGATCGGATATTTTCATGCCATATACGGAAGACTTGACCCCCATACCTTACGTTAAAATCTTTCCAAGTCAAGAATATTTTTTAATCTCTCCCCCCCCCCCCCCCCCCCCGTTCCCTCAACCAGCATGTTTGAAATTATTGGAGCTTTTGCTTAGCTCCATAACAAACAAAGCAGGGGAGGACAATGAATATAACCTGACGCTTCAGTCAGTCAAATTTACTGTAAAGATCGCTTGCCAAGACGACACAACCAGACCTGGCCAGAGTGAAGCGTAGAATTCAGAATTCCATTTTATCAGAAAGGTATCATTTTTACCTTTTATTGGAGAATCTTGATGGACAATAACCGCCCAGGAAATCTCTATCATTTTAAATAAGGAAACCCGGAATATCTGAGGAAACTGAACACGGAGTCAGAGAGGAAATTAAAGCTAAAATTAACGACCCCAAGTACACGTGTACAAAAGGCATCGGCTAGTGCCTTAACTTCATCCTTCTGAGAAAAGAAGTACGTGAGCCAGGATTGGCGTAAATTGTCATTTTACATTTAATATTTTCATTACTAACATGCGAACTAATATGTATATATTGCCATGTGAATATTAATATGTGAAAATCGCTATTTGATGTCACAGTCATTTGAGGCTGGCAACCTTAGCGCATAGAATGATGATTTCACGAACCACCACTGTGCGGGCTGGTGATTGCTTTATTGCTAGTTTATTAAGGAGAACTAAAAGCCTAAAATAGCCCCAAGTTCATATGGAGCAGGGAGAGAAATGTGAAAGAAATGATGTAAGTTTTAATTATAATACTTAGTTTCAAACCAGTGTAAATGTCGATGTTAACATATCCACTTTAAAATTAATGGAAGTTTCAAACTTGTCAAATCAGTGTAAACATAAATGTAAACATATTCAATTTATATTGTGAACATTTTTCAATCAGTGGAAATGTAAATGTAAACATATTCTATCTGTACAATTAACCTTTTCATTTAAATGTAAAGTAACTATAAAAGCTATTCAATTTAAATGTAAAGACAGTTTTCTCTCGAGGGATTAAAGTTAATTCTCATCAAGGGTAAATTCTGAGTAAATGGGATGGTGGAATAGGAATAGGAAGCACATCAGTAAGTGTCGGGAAACGCAATACTCAGAAGAGTGTTTCTATTCTTTTATCATAGTTGTTGGTGGTGGTACCATTAGAAGGGCACTATCTCTGGAACAAGAAGGGAACAGTGGCCTGAGTTTTAAGACGAGGGATCAACTTTGTAGACTCTCCCTGACAGTCCTGGGAATGAGCTGCACCTTACAACCTTGACCAGCGACGAGCGGGAGCAGTGTAAAAAGAACCAACCCAGCGGGAGCAGAAACAACCACTGACATCTAAGTGCAATATATAAGCTACCACGTGAACTTTTAAGAAAAAAATTCTATCCTCAATCAATGATGAACCCTTTTTGTTAAACTATTCAATTATTTTCAAACTGTTAACACTTAAGTGATTATTATATTTTGTTATTTGTAATTTTACAAATTTAACATCGATTTAATCATTTTAAACGTACTGCATGTTTGTCTCAGTCAATTTACTACACACACTCTAAACAGAGCTATACCAGAATGATAAGAATTCCACAGAATAAATCAGAGGTGGGGGCTTGAACGTGCTAAGATTAATTCTTCACAAAAAATGTCGGCAGATTCTAGAATTAACGTGCTTAGCCAATGCAGCATTGTTTTCGCTTATCCGAATATCTTGTAAACACTCCATTGAGATAGAAGTGTCATTACCCTTCTATTTACAAATCTGCCAAGAGTAATCTTGTGCGAAAGTAGATACCTTTGAAGCCCATATTAGATACTCTTGAGTTTTGGCCACTGTTGAACCTTAACTGCAAAGCAGGGGAGGCAATACCATCACAATCATCCACATCTATCCCATGCCGTAGAATGTATGGAACATTTATTGTCTGTTAGTGAATGTGGTAGCAATAATAAAAATGGTCCATAAAACATTTTATTGTTAAATTTTTTATTATCGGCTTTTGGCTAAGATCAAAGTGTTAACGCAGATCAAAGCCAGTGCCGAGATCAAACAAATTTTACAGCATGTAAATCAATATACCTTATTCTACGCACTCAAATGGGGTATCTGAGAAAAAAAATTCCGTAAAACAATGTGTTTTTTTTTAAATAACGTGTTTTATTATTTATAGTAATAACCGAATATTAATTCACCGGAGACAGATTCACATCTGAATAAAATAACATCTGAATAAAATATACTTTGATTAATTTAAACACCTAATGTAAAACTCACATGAAAGTTGGTTATTACTAGAGCTGTGTTTAAAACAGGTGAAGTAACAAGAAGAGACATTGGTCCGCAACCAGACGATCCACCAAGGTCTAAAAACCCAACCCCTGCAGACCCAAGTAGAACAGTCCCAACTAAGATGGTTTGGCCATGTCTGCAAAATGGGAGAAGATCGGTGTAGTGAAGTGAATCCGTATCACAACACGCTCAAATTCCCCGCTTAAAACGAACTAGCTAACGTATTTTAAATCTATAAATAACTACAGTATTTGAAATTTGTCTGAGGGTCCAGTCAAATTTACCGCCAACAATGTAACTAGAGTATTTAAATTTTTCTAAGAAAACAAGTTCAAAGTTACCACCCCCCCCCTTTTTTTCATACACCCACCCCAATATTTATCGATGAACGTAGTAAAATTTAACAACCAATCAAATCGTTACCTCTTTTTGTGTAGGGACAAGAAAAGTTTTGGTTGAAGTGGAAATAATGCCTATTTTGGGTTTTTACCCGAAATTAGAGAATTTATTTCTTGATAACTAAAGATATTTTAAATGCCAGGGATATCTCAAATTATAGCGCTGATATTGCTTAACATATACACATAAAGATTCCCTCATACAAAATTGTCTTGACTTAGAAACATTTAATTTAGTAATATTTTAACATCAGGTTACGATAAAATTTAATTGCAAAAAATTAACCAGATGGAAATGCAAAGGAATAACTAAAGGAAAACTATATAGAACGATAGAGAATAATAGGCCGTTTAATTATCACTTTTGATAATTAAAATCGATTCACAAATAACTATGATATAAAATAAACAAATTCGGTCAGATTAGACAAACATGCTTAAAACTGCTCAAATTCTATAGCCTAGGGAAAAGTTAACTTTTTTGACTCGTCATCTGATTGGTCGGGTGTAGTGATAAAAATTTACAACTTCTTGTAAGTTCCGCCATAACTAAAAAAAAGCTTCCATGCCAAGCTGACATATTCAGAAAGAGACAGAAGGACAAGCTTTTTGCCGTCTGTATTGAGAGCGGAGTGCTAGAGTAGCCTTTGATGCCGGTCAGCTTGTGTGTGTGAATATTCTTTACTTGAGGGTAAGACAGATAATTTTGTTTGCATATTTTATTAACCTGTAAGTAACAGGCTATTGTGTGCCATATTTTTCGATACTGCCGAACGGGATGTGTTGTGTGTCACGACGACCTAAGTAGGAATGTGTATAGGGCAGGCTTATTCGGAGTGAAAAAAATGTGTAAAATGTTTGCAAATTGGCAACACAAATTTGCGACTGTAAGTGCAGTCTTAATAAATTGATATTGTCTTTTGGAATGACACACTGTTCAAATAACATGTGAAAACATATAGGGAATGTTCGAATGAAGTAATTAACAGGTCACAAGCCATATGGTATCCACCATGTTTATTGTATGGAAGACAAACATGAGTGAGGGACATTAATGTAGAATCAATACTGAAGAAGACTGATTACACCAAGCTGAGTGTAGACAACGGAATTTAAGGTCTGGTGCGACTTGTTAGCACAAGTGGCTGACCCGGGTAGGTATTAATATGGTTTAGAGGTGAAATTGATAGAGGCAGATGTTAAATAGAAGGGACTGTCCTTCTTATTTCAGGTTTTATTACGAAGTTACCTCGTTGCTGCAGCAGACTGAAAGGAAGAAAGTGTGGGAGTGATGGCTCATGATACAACTTGCAGCTAGCTCCTTTTCTTCAGTCAGGAGTCACAACGGTGGTGTTCAGGTCTATGATTGACAATACAGCTGAAATAACTCTTTACCAGATAAGTGCTTCAGACAGGCACTGATACTTCATCCAGCCACCAAATTTCACCCATAAAATTATACCACCTGGGAGTGATGAAAATAACAGACCTCACAGTATATGATTAGTGATAATATCGAGAACTGTGTGTAGATTCATTCCAGTGACTTTTGTTGTACACAAATGGAACAGAATTTCCAAGTTATTTATTTTTCCATGTAAATATAAAGTTTTTGATTTTTAAAAAGAAAAGTGCTGACCCAAAAAGATTGAGGTTCAGTACCATTAAATTGTAAATACATTCTAAGACAGTCTTGCTTACTTACTTTTCATTAAAGTTATAGTTCTGTTTGAAATTCATAATTGTTAAAATACATTACCCTAGACACTTTGCCAAATAACAATACACAGATAAAATACTCTTGGTGAGATCTCAAGAGGTAGCCGATAGGGACCCAGAGAACTTCATCATCATCATTCTTTACTCTGGGAACTTACATAGCTGGACCTCATCTTGATTGTCTATACACCCTTGCTCTTTTCCAAGAAGGGGTATTTCTTATAAGACCAGTCTCTTATCTGGCACTATCCTGGTATCCTGTGGTACATCTTTTTGTCCAGCATGGGAAACTAAGAGCCAAGGATCCAGACCTCCCGGACGACCCAGAGTCCGCTGGGAGGACAGCATTCGCCAATCTTTGAAGGACCGAGGACTAGTATGGAACCAGCCCAGGAGGAAGACAGCCAATAGGATAGTATGACGTCCTCTTTTCCAAATCTCTACACCTCACGGTTGAAGAGGAACGACTAAGTAAGTAAGTAAGTGTTTAAAATAAAAGACGGGCTGACCTAGTAGTTTGAAGAAATACGTCGATTTAATCTGAACATCACCATCCGACACCTACCCTTTCAAATACGAAAGACAATCTGAATTCGCAGTTTATTATTTCCCTTACTTATGCTCATTACTTTCAAGGCGATATTTCCACCTTATTTTACAATGTTTCAGTTATTATATAAACATCTGCAGGACCAATATCGGTCAAAACTCGAGGGGGTAACATGTACCAAGAAAGTAGCTGCGGACAAAGTTTCAGCGGTTTATGATGAGCAGAACTTCCACATTTTGAGCGTCAAATATTTGAAACGCGACAATTATAAATACCCTGAGACGATCTTAAAAAAAATTGGTTGATGTTATCTTTGGGAAAACGCGGGGTCAAGGGGAAAAACAACAACAACAAAAGCTGTCAGTCATTATCTTGGCCAGCATAATATACTAAATTATTTAGTCTTTGAGCTGGTAGTCAATGCCTTGGGCAACATAACAAGGAAAAACTACAGTGAGCTTTAAAATTGTGTATTCACAATTTAATGCATATAACTCAACACAGTGTTTTGCTGTTTGTTATTTTGCCAGAACGGAGCGGAATAATGCTAGATACAAATGAATAGTACCACCGTATTCCCAATTTGCCTCAGTGGGCATGTAACGTGATCCTTTACCATTACCTTACACATGAATAATGCCATTAGGTTATTACTCGTGAAGTTTTTTATTTATTTATTTAATGGAAGGTTGTGTACATCTCAAAACGCGCACAGTGAGGTACATGAGACATCACATTAAAACTGATTGTTTCACTATTCATTTAGTAACAATACAGAATGGCAGTCAGTTGTTCATCGCTGTGAACAATGAATTGTTGCAGGTTGTCGACACTTTGAACATTTGTGACTTTAAATGTGGAAACGCCATAATTCTATCTCAGACGATAATTCAGTTATCAGCATTCAAAGTGTGCACACATAAATTTGAAACATCGTGTATTTCATTTGGGAGGTTTCAGTCACTACCTTAACCGGCATAACCATCACATAGACTTTTAATTTGTATACACTGTTACCAATAACACCAACTAAAGTTTAAAAAAACCATCATTGAGAAATAATACAGAACAATATACTACCTCACACCTAATGGTCTTTTATATTTGGACATGCGCCCTAATATAACCGACTAGGTTGAACGGGACGCGCCTCGCCAAAACGAGGCACAACTTTACAACAAAAAGAACAATATACATTCCATGGACAATCCGGAAATATTTCACACTAAACTTAAAATCTTCCGGATATAGCTTGCAGTTTCAAGCGTTTAGTACATGGTTGGCAGCAGCGCGTTACGTGGAAACTCAGCAAAACATGTCAAAGAAAAATAAAGGAAAACTAGTGACCCCTTTTAATCTAGAATTAAATGTCAGTAAAAACCAAAGGAAGGACAAGCGCCAGTGGAACAAGAAATGAGAAGAAGACACTGGAGATTGATAGGACACACATCGAGAAAACCTGTTGATAGCATTACAAGGCAGTCCCTCGTCTGTAATATACACGGCAAGAGATGTTGAGGAAGACTAAAGAACACATGGACAAGAGAACTGGAGATAGACATAAAGGGGATAAAGATGACATGGAGAGACCTTCAGCTGATGGCACGGGACAAGATGACATGGAGAGGCCTTCAGCAGATGACACGGGACAGGAAGTCTTGGCATAAGTTTGTTGAAGGCCTATGCTCCGTGGGGATTTAAAAGGTGAAAAAAAGAAGAATACGTAAAGCATATTTTAAAAAACATGTAAGTGTTATTGTAAAGAACAGTATCATTTACTCACCGTGAAATACATGTTATTGTAATGAACAGTATCATTTACTCACCGTGAAATAAGTGTTATTGTAATGAACAGTATCATTTACTCACCGTGAAATACGTGTTATTGTAATGAACAGTATCATTTACTCACCGTGAAATAAGTGTATTGTAATGAACAGTATCATTTACTCACCGTGAAATAAGTGTTATTGTAATGAACAGTATCATTTACTCACCGTGAAATAACTTATCCCAATCGCTATTTAGACTGAATATTAAAAACAGCGTTGCTGATCCGGGTAAAGAAAGTAACACACCTGCTGTTTTAAACACTCCATTCACGTCTGCTCACCATTACAATAACACACCATACATTAACCGGGTCTCGTGTTACGGTGCTCCAAATACTAAACAAAGCCTTTTTTAGTTTCAGCCTAGGACATTTCTGAGTTCCCCATTTCCCTGTTGGCTGTGAACTGTATTTCCTAGGCGGTGAACCGTAAAAAAAAAAAAAATTAAGCCTGAAGGGTGTTGGCGTAAACAGCTTGCGAAGTCATCAAGAACAAAACGTGTTTTCGGGTAGGGAGGCTGCTTCTGAGTTGACAACGGAACATGCACATAGCACTGTGTTTGTTACAATGTGTTTACATTTTTCGCAAATTTTCATTTTTAAATATATAAAAAATCCCACAGACAATAAATATCCATTCAGAACTAGTGGCTTTATTTGGTACAGACCAGGTGTCGGCAATCCGTCGATCGCAATCTTACTGGTAGATCTCATGAAATTATTTGATAGATTAGGTGATTAATGGGTAAAAAAAAAAGAATTTTTGAGCTAGGAAAATGGTGGACTTCCTCGCCGGAATTTGTAAGAGCTTTATTCACAGGATTATAGTTATTTTTTTCAATGATCCCATTAAAAACAAACCCAGGATCCAACTTATTGAAATTCACATTATTCGTGATCTGTAAAAGCTAATAACGCGGTATTTTACTTCAAGTCAATGTTTGCCAAAAATTGTTTGGGTCAACAGGGTTCCCAGAACCCATATCCAGCGCACCCTCCATCTTTGTGCAGTACATAAAAAAAAATTATAAAATTCACCGTTGGTTATACATTTGGATCTGTTGATGCTTGATGCTTGTAGCTAAAGGTTTTCCTAGAAAAATAATAGTGGTAGAGCAGAAGTAGAATCTCTCTCCAGAAAGTATGAAGTTCCAGTGCCCGAGAAGTACACTGGTATCACAAAAGAGTTACAGCTGTGAATACTCTCAGCTGGACAATAGATTTAGGCTTTAGAAGTATAAGTTGCTACTTTCGCTATAGTAACCCTATGTGATAATATAATTAAATTTGAAAAGGTAACTCAAAATTTAACAGTTAAAAATTTAACAAGTCTAATGAGTACAATTTCCCAATTTATTATGTACATCTATATATTCTTGTAATGAGAAATGGGTGTTGGAAGATGGTAAAATGAATGATTATTTATAGTTACAAATTAAAATAAGTAATAGAAAAAGTCTTGGATTTATCTTCCACTGAAAAAAAAAAGGATTGTCACATTATCACTTGCCATCTAGTTGTCATCATTAGACAGTCGTTTTAGAAACTGCTCACAGTGTTTGTTGGATGGATACACATATAACTCATCTTATGTTATTAGCCACGTCTGCTCGAGGTTCCTGAGACACGCTTGAATACGGAAGACTTTCCTTCAGCCCGCCCTATAACTACGGGGGACTAAGGTGTTGAAGATTGGTTTACCTCTAGGCTTCAGTGGGCTGGATCAACGATCCTCAAGTCTTTAGTTTCTCGATCAGGAATGATCATAAACATTGATCATAAAACCCTCTTAGTCTTAGGATTTATAAGCACACGGTGAGACTGTTTTGGTTGAAGTTAATCTGCCCTGCATGCAGCGTGAAAAAATAACTTTTCTTGCAGATACTGTCTTCCAGTTTCTCACTCTGGCTTCTGGATTTGGTGTGTGTGATTTCCAATGCGCCGCTCTGTCCTTATATTTCAGTCTCTCGCCCGTACGAGAAAGCACCTCTAAAAATCCCAAAAGATTTTCGTTTAATCTCTCGGTTTGAGGCGATTTGAGGCGATCTGTGCTTTTCCTGTACTTGTTTTTTTCTTCTGTTCACTACACACTTATATCCTTCCTTCCTTCCTAGTTATCATTTCATTTTCCCCATATGAGGCTTCCATTCTATCCAATTTATATTTAAATCCGTTTAGGTATGCAGTTATAATAAATTTTTAAAGATTATTAGCTAACTTTTAGTAGATGTGATGAAGGTGAAAAATATTAATTATCTTTAAAACTATTTATATTTGAATAATATCCTTTTGGATATAATTCCTAGTCTATCTCCTTTGTTGAATTATTTTTATTTAATTGTATTCCAACCAGGCGTTCTCTTGTAGTTAATAAGTTAATGTCCAGTAAATGCAAACTTTTAAAGTCCGCCATACATTCCTATATAGCTATTTCCTCATTCTTCCGTAATATTGTCTAGCTTAACGGTAATTCACATTTCCCATCTTCAAACTTCAAAGAAAGACCGCCGCGCTGTCCTTGCGCTGGTGTGTGGGCGTGTGTCGCGCTACAACCAAGCAAGTGTTATCAAATCTCGCTACAGAGCCCTCTTCTTTAAAACAGTGCATTCACGGTTAACTTTTTGGTAACACATGCTGCAGTTCCTCCTTAATTTTCCGTTTCTCTATATCTGCTTTGATAGGATGACGACTTAAAAAATCGGGTCCAAGATTGTCCCGTCCTGGAATGTATCTCACATTGAACGAGTATGGAGATAACAGTAAACTCCACCTTAAAAGTCGTGAATTTAATTTTTTAGACACTGCTAAAAACATCAAAGGCTGGTGATCACTTTCCACAATGAAGTGTTTCCCGTAAAGAAAAGGGGCGAATTTGTTGATCGACCAGACCAAAGCGAGGCATTCACGTTCAACGGTAGAATAGTTTCTTTCAGCTGCATTTAACTTTCTACTGGCAAAAGCTACTGGTAATAGCATATGTGGCGGTGTGTCTGCCCGCTGTAGTGATGTTGCTCCGATGCCTACATTGCTAGCATCCGTTCTTAGTACGAATCCTTGTGAGAGATCGGGAAGGGCAAGTATAGGTTTATTTGTCAGCTTATTTTTCAACTCTGTATAAGCCTGTTCACACTCCGTGGTCCATTGTACTTTATCCGGCTGCCCTTTTTTGGTTAAGTCTGTTAATGGCGCGCATAATGAGTTAAAATGGGGTATATATTTCTGATAAAACCCGCACAGTGACACAAAGGATCTTACATCCTTCTTAGTTTGTGGTCTTGGTGCTTTTCTCATTTTCTCTACATTCTTTGGGTCAGGAGACATTTGCCCTGTAGAGATAGTGTGACCTAAAAATTCCAATGTCTCACATCCAATATGACACTTAGTTGGGCGTGCTGTCAATCCCGTTTCTCTCAATCTACCTAACAACATGGAGAGTGCTACTATGTGTTCCTCGAATGTAGTGGTAGCAATCAGAATATCATCCATGAAGTTGGTGATATGAGGATTTTGTAATGGTTCCAACAATTTCCTCATCATTCTGGAGAAGATACTTGGAGCATTCTTTAAACCAAATGGGAGTACATTGAACTCGTAATGTCCATCCGGTGTACTAAAGGCTAACAGTTTCCTAACTTCTGGTTTCACTGGTATTTGGTAGTATCCCTTGCTTAGATCTACTTTTGAAAAATACCGAGCCTTACTCAATGTAGCAAACAACTGATTGGTGTCAGGTAATGGGTCTACCTGAGATTAAGTGATAGCATTTAGTTTCCTGTAGTCAATGCATGGGCCATATACCAAACCCCAAACTTTGTATTTAGACACACACATTACACCTGTCATTGCTCATTCTGTCACATTTCAACAAGATAATAATAAGTAATAATTACATTCTACCGGACCTTAGTACTTAAAGCCATAATATTGTCACACAATACCCCACAATGATAAATGCTGTGACAGCACAATAATAATCATCTTATCTCAATTTCTGAATCTTATCTTATCTATTATAGTCTTTTACATTTTTATCTATTTTAATCAAATAATAAACATGCACACAATGACAGACAGACAATAAATAACAGACACAATGATAAATGCTGTGATGGGCAGCACAACAATAAATAGCATTTCATTTCATCTCAATTCATCATATCTCATATCATGTTATCTACTGTAGATTTTTTTCTATTTTACCTATTGTAATCAAATGTTACCAACGGGCTGATCACCCGTTTGCCAGTCACTTCGATTACGGAAACAACAGCAAATGGATTGATTTGCCGTTGCCCTAAAGACGCCAATAGGCGTGATGGGAAACAATGGCAAAGAAAACCTATCTGCTGTTGCCCTAAGACGCCACTAGGCGTAATGGCCACTGACTGCTTTGACGGTCGGTGGCTAAGGACGGAAGAAGAAGAAGAAGAAGTCAATGCATAACCCGTGTTCACCACTAGGCATCCTTAATAGCACCACACTTGAGCTGTAGGGAGATTCAGACTTTGAAATAATTTTCTCTTTTAAGAGATAGTCAATCTTATCCTTGTGTGCCTGTCCTTTAGCATAAGGTATAGGGTATGTTCGCTTACAAACTGGTGTAGGGTCAGTAATCGTCATGTCATACTTTAACAGATTAGTACACCCCGGCTTATCTGTGAGTACCTCAGCATGGATTTCTAACACCTCCTGAACCTTTTTCCTCTGCTCCAGAGTTAAATGTTCACTCACATTAACCTGAGCATAGCTTTTCGTAGTTGTTAGGGGGTATTCCATGGAGGAAATTGGTTCATCCTGCATTTCTGTTGCAATGGCTAGGGTCATGATATGTGCAACTTCTGATGCTTCCCTGTCATAATACTTTTTAAGAAGGTTGACATGATACACCTTCTCCTTTCCTTTCTTGTCAATCTTATAGTTGGTCCGAGAAAGTTTTTCCAATATGACGTAGGGATCCTGCCATCCAATTTGCAATTTATTATTGCTGCTGGGCAACAGTAACAGAACCTTTTCTCCCACCTCAAGTTCCCTATCTTTTGCTGTTTTATTGTAGTAAACAGCCCGCTTCCTCCTGGCCTGTCTCAAGTTATCATTGGCCAGTTTCCAACTTGTTTTCAATCGAGCTGTCAACTCGTTGACGTATTGGTAGGAAGAAGTCACGGTTTCTTCTGCTTTTTCATCAGTCCATGTCCGCAACAATGCTTCCAGTGGACCTTTGATTGGTCGTCCAAACAACAATGTAGCTGGAGCCAATCCTGTGGAGTTATGTGGGACTTCCCTATATGCAAATAGTGCCGAGGGTAAGTATGTGTCCCAAGTTTCAGGTTTCTCACTAGCCAACTTTCTAAGGATTGAAATGAGCGTGCCATTGAACTGCTCTACTTGACCATTCCCTTGGGCATGGTACGGGCTACAGTGATAATGTCTAGCTTGAAATAACCTGAATACTTCTTGTGTTAGCTTTCCCCTAAACTGAGAACCATTGTCAGTCAATATTTGATGTGGCAAACCAAATCGGGTGAATATTGTTAACAGTGCCTCTGCCACATGTTTCGAATCTATCGATGACATTGCTACTGCCTCTCCCCACATAGAGCAAGTATCGACCAAGGTTAAGATATAGGCATTTCTCTTCTTGGTCCTACTGAGGGGTCCAACAATATCCACGGCAACACGTTCAAATGGCGTTCCCATAATGGGCATTTCTCCCAGTGTTGCTGGTGCATTCCTATGTTTAGGAGCTACTCTTTGGCATTCTGGACAGGATCTCACATACCTCTTTATGTCCTCTGTGATCCCTGACCAAAAGTAGTGACAGGCTATCCGTTGTCCAGTGGCCCCTATTCCCATATGTCCACTGAAGGGTATAGCATGTCCTAGCTTCATAACCTGCTCCCTGTATGATTTTGGCACTACAAGCTGTCCATGCCCTTTAGGTCCTGTTCCAGCTTTTCTATATAGTAGACCATTTTTCATATATAAGTCTCCTTTCTCTGGAGGGTTATGGTTTTTAGGTAATTTGCCAAAGCAAGGCTTCAATGTACTGTCAGCAGTTTGAGCCTTTCTCATCTCTTCTGGATGAGTATTGATGATAGTGTCCTCCTCTTTCTTAGAGCTTGCCCTGGTCTGGACTATTGCCATCACTACGGCTCTTATAGGTTCTCCTAGAAAGACATCTACATCCCAGTATTAATGGGTAGATAGGGTTGTCCATCATTGCTGCTTTGATCTCTCCTTCCACATAGCGAGATCTTATGTTGATTCGGGCTAAGGGCAGTGTCATGGTTCCTGCTCCCTTGACTGGTCCTCTGATTTCTACGATTTCTGTGGTTATCTGTTCAGGACTTACCAGAGAAGAGCACACTACTGAGTCAAAGTCCAAGCCTGTATCATATAAGCACAGTACTTGGGTGCCATTCAAGGTCACTTCCTCACAGACAGGGTGATGATAGAGGTCCTTCTGACTATCTGCCAGGTCCTTCCTTCCCTTGTTCTCTGTTGTAAGGCATGCAGCGTGATGAGGAGGGTTTTTCCGTCTGCATTCCGCAGTATTGTGGTTACTCATTTGGCAAGATGTACACCACTTTCCTTCCTTTCTTGGAGGTTTCTTTTCTGATCCTAGAGGGTTTTTGTCTTTATAATCAGTTCTGTGTTTGTTCTTGTTGGAATTGTCCCTGTGTTCATAGTTGGTATAGTTTTGTGAAGGTTTGAAGTTCTCCCCCTGGTTCTTCTTATTTCCTGATACTTCTGACTGAGCTGCTTGATATCTTTCAGCCATGGTTAAAATATCTTCCAATATATCTGCTCCTTGCTACATAAGAAATTTTCTCATTTCCTGAGGCATGGTGTAGAAGGTTGTTTTACCAGATGTAATGAGCTATACTGGGACTGTTACAGTTGTAATGCTGGAAAGCCCATACTGGTCCTCCTTAGACACCATGGATGTTGCAGGTTGTGTAGTAGGGTGTCTTGTCTGGTATGTATGCTTGATGTAGGTAAGATGTAGGTACAAATGAAGATACAGTCCACATAGGACGTCACTGACTCACAGGAAGGAAGTCATATAAGCTTTTAACTGCTGGTGACGTTTTATGATCATTTATTAAGACGCCACAACGACGGTTACTTTTACATGGATGAACATAGGTGTGATGAATTTACCGTGATACAACGTTAAAATATCTCCAATTATAAAGATAAAAGGTAGGGATAAAAATAATGCGTAAGATACTAGGAGACATGCTCGCCCATGCCCGCATTTCCTACCGCCATTCAAACTAACTAGTTAGACGTGCAGACGAAACGGTTTACCCTTTGTAGACGGGAGGGAAACGGAGATCTAAAAAAAAGGAAAAATATGACTGAA
This sequence comes from Oreohelix idahoensis, assembly GCA_024509875.1. Taxonomy (NCBI): domain Eukaryota; kingdom Metazoa; phylum Mollusca; class Gastropoda; order Stylommatophora; family Oreohelicidae; genus Oreohelix; species Oreohelix idahoensis. The sequence continues at coordinate 953,095 of JAMPIV010009136.1, forward strand.
CACGTGTTTGAATCTAGAAAGGCTAAAAGACGCAATTGGTAGTAAAAGAAAAAAATAAAAATTCACGTCACTAGTTGACACAATGTAAGGAAATGGACAGAAAAAGACCTTGGCTGTTATTCGCAACAGTCATTTCTTGGACGTTTTACGATACTTGGTCGTTTTATTTGAATTCAGCGGCAAACGCCGTGGAGAAGGTTCGCGAACAAATTTAAAAAAAAAAACTAAACTTGAGAAAAAATATGATTTTTCTTAATAATGGAGTTATGAATATAAAACCTGGCTAGTTTGATAGCCCATCTTAAGCAGAGAACTAATATACTTTAAATTATCCAGACGGATAGATAACAAGGAAGATATTGACAAAAGACTGTGTTGTTCATATCAGACTAGCGACTGTACTGTTCATACTTTCCCAAAAGTTTCAAATTTTCGTCCTTGAGACACGGAAATGCAAAAATCAAGCTGTAATGAACGAGAGGGGGAAGGTGGAGAATTGTGGCTACAAATAACCTAGGAGGCAGATTTGTGTAGGGTATTGCATGTAGTTGGTCCAAGAACCAAGTGTGTTTTTGTGAAAAACCAAGTAGACACAGACGGACCAACACAACAGACAATAATACATACTTGACTGAGATCTGACTGAAATTTGACTTTTGGTTTGTAGATTTGAAAAAGTTAGGGGGGAAGTCTGTGATTGGACAAATGTAATCATATTAGCGGGACAGAGACGCGCATTTTTGCCATTTGATATAATTCTGTCCAGGGACACAGTCAGTTATTGCCACTGGTGTTTTTCCCAGAAGATATTACATACATTTTAGTGGGACGCCATACTATAGCCGGCAGCTCAGCTGAGTTTTGCTAGTAATAACTGTGTTCTCAATTCTGAATTCTGGTAAGAATGAAAGCATTTATCTTGTATATTTTAATATTTCGAGTGATTGATACTGCCATATCATATAAAATTATTACGACAAGTAAGTGCTCGCTCTAGGTCCCCAGCCCAAGTTCAGGGTCTAGAGACAAACAAAATATATGGACGCCTAACTAAGACTATGGAAGGCGGATCTATTGTTGAGATCAGTGGGAACATATCACCTATCTTATTGAATAAAAGGAAACTATTGAACATATCTCAGATACAATGCAGTCTTGGGGAACTGGTACTATATGAAAACAACTGGGTAAGATGTGCTACGTTGGTCAGAGAGATCTGACCCATTCTGTGTAATGTTGATGTGTTGTGCTGTGTGTAAGAGTGGTGCAGTGGATAGAGTACTGACACATGGCACAAATTTTGTTTCAGAATTGTGAGTTTCTGTTGTGGCACTAAGGTAGTGCCACATAAGTAATCAAGAATACACAAGCAGATGTGTGTGCCGCCCAACATTTGTGTCGGTGCAGTCTAGCATTGTATTCCAGCTACCGAGAGGAGTGGGTCACCGGAATCCAGTATCAGATCTTCACAGACAAGATGAGTGAATAAGTGGCCTGCTGAAGATTCACCAGAACTCTTAACTATTTATAAATATTTCCCCATCACAAATATACTGAATTTTGGGAAATATAACATTTACTACAGTCTATAAGTCAATGGACAAAGCTTGTTGTAGTCACAGAGTGGGTGTGATGACACCACCCCAACAGCACATCCAGTAATAGTTCTCCCAGAGACATTATAAATATTATTAATATTAACCAGTCTTATAAAATACCTATGTACACAAATTCCATTTTATTATGCCATATATTTATGCATTCCATTTATAACTCCATAACATTTCATATGTTCTGATCAAAATAAAACATTGGTTCAGCAGAACAAATAAATTTAGAAAAAATTTTAATATTGAAACTAAAACAGTCTGAGTTAGTTCAGTGTGTTATAGATTTTCTTAATATTACTAGACTTATTAATTATCTGTGTGTGTTTGTATATTCTACTACAACACATTACATTTCAGTACCCTAGACTTTTAACGTAGCTACATTCATAATAGTAAAAGAGATATGTTTGAGGTCGTAAGTGGTAGTAAGAAAAGCCTTTTGTAATTCACAGAAATATTTATCTCAGGAGCCTTCACAGCTGACCTCATACATTACACTAGGTAACATAACAACCACACAATACCATCAAAAACCACTACAAATAATGGGGGCTCGTCCGGGATATTGAGTTTATCAAAGATATTAATCTCCTGGTGTGAGAATTAAACCAGTGGGGACAGATTGTATAAATTTAAAAAGTGTCCCTTAAAATAAAAAGGGAAAAATAAAAGTTGCTGAATCTTCACAGCCAGTGGTAATTAGTTAATTATTTTATATAATTAGAATTACCTTAGTCATTAATTAATTAGAATTACCTTGGCCATTATATATAAGTAGAATTATATTAGTCACTATATAATTAGATTTACCTTGGTCATTGTTATTTTGTATGATGGCTGACCTAGCAAAATTTAGATCGGCTGCTGTGCTAACGGCGAAGGAGATGAATATGGAGGGTCAGGTTTTAATTCAGTATGTAACTTCTGAATGTTATAAGTGTATTGAAAGGGAAGATAGGAGGTTAGCTGAAGAGAAGAGGTTACAAATTGAGGCTGATAAAGAACTTAAGAGGTTGCAGATTTAGGCTGACAAAGAGGCTAAAGCATTGGAGGCAGATAGGGAGATTAAAAGGCTCCAATTAGAGGCAGAAGATAAAAGATTGACTGCCGAAAGGGAGGCAGAAGAAAAAAAGGCCGAAAGGAAGCAGAAGATAAAAAGGCCGAAAGGGAAGCAGAAGATAGAAGGTTGCAAAGGGAGCACGAATTACGACTAAGGGAGCTGGAATTACAAGGCCATGCTCCTGAAAATGGTGCCAGCCCTTTTGCCTCAAATGCTACGCCTAGTCAGGGAGCCTCAACCTCGGCTATGGGGTTTCATTTAGACCATTTTGTTGAGAAAGACGATGACATCGAGGGGTACCTCAGTAGATTTGAATTATTAGCTACTACATATGGGTTAGAGAGAGAGAGGTGGAGTCTAAAGTTATCACAGGGACTGAGAGGTACTTCTTATGAAGTCTTTGCTAAAATGAATAGAGAAGACCAAGACAATTATGACATGCTAAAGCAGGCTTTTTTATTGAGATATGAAAAAAATGGTGAATTTTATCGTAAGAAGTTTAGAAATGCCAAACTGTTGTCTGGGGAGACATACCACCAATTCTCTGCCAGACTGGAAACCTATTTGGAGAAATGGACTGCTCTGGGGAAGACCCAAGATCTTAAAGAGATGATCATGATAGAGCAATTAAGAGAGTCCATGGCTCCAGACTTGAGAAAATTTCTCATGGAACAAGGTGCAGAGAGGTTGGGGGAGGTTTTAAATGTCGCTGAGAGGTATCAGGCAGCCCAGGCAGAGGTAAGTGGCACTAAAAAGAAGCACATAGAAAATTTTAAAGCTCCACAGCAATTTAGTAAATTTGATAACAGAGAACAGGGTAATAAAGGCAGGACAAACTTTGCGAGGCCAAGAAATGACTATCGTGACAGAAACTCACAGTTCAATGACCAAAAATATAATGAAAGCAAACCGTTTAACCAAGGACAGAGATGGTGCAAATGGTGTAAGAAAGACAACCATAACACCGAATTTTGTAAAAGGAAACCTTCAAACATTGCTGCAATGAAGTCGGGGACTCAAAGATTAAAGGTTAATCCTAATGGACAGCAGGAACCTTATCACCCCCCAGTTTGTGAGGATGTTATTTGTAATGGGGTCACCATAAGGTGCCTTTATGATACAGGTTTGGATTATGATTCAGTTGTGAAGTCTAGCCTAGTGGACCCAAGTCAGTATACCACAGAAACAGTGGAAATACAAGGGGCGACTAAGGACATACCACTCATGACACTTCCCATCGCAAGGATAACGGTGAAAACTCGCTATGTGGAAGGAGAAATCAGAGCAGCAGTGATAGATGAACCAATCTACCCTCTGATATTGGGGTGTAAATACGTCTTCTTGGGGAATCCCGAGAGACCTGTGATCATGGCGACAGTGCAGACCAGGTCACAGAAGAAGGAGGAAGAAGGTGAACCTATAAATGCTCATCCAGAGGAGATGAGGAAGGCGCAGGCTGAGGATAGGACACTCAAGCCATGTTTTAAAAAATTGCCCAAATGCCACACACCTCCAAGCAAGGGAGAGTACTTTATGAAGGACAGATTGCTATACAGGAAGACAGGAACTAGATCCACTGGTCACGGACAGTTGGTTCTTCCCAAGGTATATAGGGCAAATTTAATAAGGAGCTTACATGTTGGAAAAGATGGTGACCATGAGAAAGTAGGTACCATCTGCCAAAAAATTGCTCGAAAATAGTATTGGCCCGACGTAAATGTCGATATTGAAAACTTTGTAGAAGCATGTGGCGTATTTCATGAGGAAACACCCACAAAGGGAAAATATGTGCAGGACCTAGAAACGCCACGGGGCAAACTTAGGCCTGAAAGGAAAAATAATTATAATCAGGTAGACAAAGTGGAATGGGAGCCCCCTTTTCACACCCAGTCTTCACTTGAATGGATTAACATGGCCACTATGCGACGAGTACAAAGAGTAATTTTACCCCAGAATAAGCTGACAATCCCTCGGTCAGCCTTATATCAACTGGAGGAACCTAAAAGAGAGCGAAGATCTCTCATAAGCAATCTAAAGTGGGGAGACAAACACAAGAAAAAAATTGGTAGTGGTCGATTTGTGAGTGATGATTCTAGGAAGAAAAGTCCTCATTATAATGCTTCCAATGGAAGGGACCCGACGGGTTCCATGAAAAATAAGTATGAAAATTTAAAAGTCCATATGTAATTATTAAGGACCTGGACAGATGAGAAGGCAGAAGAGACTGTTACCTCATCGTATCATTATGTGAACGAACTGACCACTCGTCTGAAAGCTGGATGGAAACTGGCAAATGATAATTTGAGACAAGCCAGGAAGAAACATGCAGCATATTTTAATAGGAAGGCAAAGGACAGAGAACTAGCTGTGGGAGAGAAGGTGCTTCTTCTACTACCCGGCAGCCAGAATAAATTACAAATTGGATGGCAAGGTCCATATACGGTTCTAGAGAAGGTGTCTAGAACAAACTATAAAATTGACAAAAAGGGGAAGGAGAAAGTTTATCATGTAAACCTTTTAAAGAAGTATCTGGACAGACCACTCCAGGAAAGCACCCCCTTACTGACCTTGGCTATCGCAACTCAAATGCAAAAGGAACCACTCACCTCACATGAATACCCATTACATCCTTGTGAAACAGCTGCACAGGTAAAAGTCAGTAAGCACCTGACTAAAAATCAGAGGGAGAGAGTTCAACAGGTTCTGGAGGAACATACAGATGTATTAACAGATAAACCAGGACATACAAATTTGCTACAGTATGACATGAAACTGGTAGACTCAAACCCAATCTGTATGAGAGCCTATTCTATTCCGTTCGCGAAGGAGAAGGCATTGAAAGAAGAAATAGATTATTTGTTGAAGGAGGGGATTATTTCACACAGTGAATCTTCTTTTAGCTCCAGTGTAGTTTTGTTGAGAAAACCGTCTGGGGAACATAGACTGTGCATAGATTACAGGAAACTGAATGCTGTCACAGAAGGACAAGTGGATCCATTACCAGACACAAAACAGTTATTTGCCAGATTAAACAAGGCAAAATACTTTTCAAAGGTGGATCTTAGTAAAGGCTATTACCAGATTCCAGTGAAGCCTGAAGTGAGACCTTATTTAGCTTCTAGCCCCTCGGAAGGACATTATGAATTCAACATGCTACCCTTCGGATTGAAAAATGCTCCGAGTGTATTTTCAAGGATGATGCGCAAATTGTTGGATCCCCTGAATAATCCATGTATCACGAATTTCATGGATGATATTCTCGTCGCCACAGAGACATTTGAAGAACACATTAACTCTCTAAAAATGTTATTTGATAGGCTTAGGGAGGCGAATTTAACTGCTAGACCAACAAAATGTTGTATTGGATGCAAAGAGTTGGAATTCTTGGGACACACTGTATATCAGGGTAACATGACCCCTGACCCCAAGAACTTGGAAAAACTGCAGAGAGCACCTAGACCACAAACAAAAAAGGACGTGCGATCATTCGTGTCGTTATGTGGATTTTACCAAAAATATATCAAAAATTTTAACTCTATTTGTGCTCCTCTGACTGATCTGACTCGCAAGGGACATCCAGATAAAATAGTTTGGACTGCGCAATGTGAATTGGCTTTCCAAGAGTTAAAGGAAAAACTCACTAGCAAGCCTATTCTCAAATTGCCTGATTTGACACAGGACTTTGTGGTGAGAACAGATGCAAGTAATGTAGGCCTCGGGGCGGCTCTGTTGCAAAGGTCATCTTCACCCGATGGGGAACTGAACCCAGTCGCTTATGCAAGCCGCAAATTGAATAAAGCGGAGCAAGGATATTCCACAAGCGAAAAAGAATGTTTAGCGTTAATCTGGGCAATAAAAAAGTTTCAAATCTATCTGTATGGTAGGACTTTTGTGGTCCAGACGGATCATCAGCCCCTGGTGTTCTTATCTCAGGCTAAGCATGAAAATGCAAGATTGTTGAGATGGTCTTTATTATTGCAACCTTATCAGTTTAGTATTGAGTATATCCCGGGGTCATTGAATGTCGGTGCAGATTTCCTCAGTAGGCACCCCTGTGATCAAAATTAGAGTAGTGGTAGGCGTGAGGAGTAATTTTATCTATGTGTATCACTGCTTTTGGAACTTGCCGTAGTGCATGTTCTCAGGTGGGGAGATGTGTGATGAATTTACCGTGATACAACGTTAAAATATCTCCAATTATAAAGATAAAAGGTAGGGATAAAAATAATGCGTAAGATACTAGGAGACATGCTCGCCCATGCCCGCATTTCCTACCGCCATTCAAACTAACTAGTTAGACGTGCAGACGAAACGGTTTACCCTTTGTAGACGGGAAGGTAGTAAAAGAAAAAAAAAATTCACGTCACTAGTTGACACAATGTAAGGAAATGGACAGAAAAAGACCTTGGCTCTTATTCGCAACAGTCATTTCTTGGACGTTTTACGATACTTGGTCGTTTTATTTGAATTCAGCGGCAAACGCCGTGGAGAAGGTTCGCGAACAAATTTCAAAAAAAACTAAACTTGACAAAAAATATGATTTTTCTTAATAATGGAGTTATGAATATAAAACCTGGCTAGTTTGATAGCCCATCTTAAGCAGAGAACTAATATACTTTAAATTATCCAGACGGATAGATAACAAGGAAGATATTGACAAAAGACTGTGTTGTTCATATCAGACTAGCGACAGTACTGTTCATACTTTCACAAAAGTTTCAAATTTTCGTCCTTGAGACACAGAAATGCAAAAATCAAGCTGTAATGAACGAGAGGGGGAAGGTGGAGAATTGTGGCTAAAAATAACCTAGGAGGCAGATTTGTGTAGGGTATTGCATGTAGTTGGTCCAAGAACCAAGTGTGTTTTTGTGAAAAACCAAGTAGAGACAGACGGACCAACACAACAGACAATAATACATACTTGACTGAGATCTGACTGAAATTTGACTTTTGGTTTGTAGATTTGAAAAAGTTAGGGGGGAAGTCTGTGATTGGACAAATGTAATCATATTAGCGGGACAGAGACGCGCATTTTTGCCATTTGATATAATTCTGTCCAGGGACACAGTCAGTTATTGCCACTGGTGTTTTTCCCAGAAGATATTACATACATTTTAGTGGGACGCCATACTATAGCCGGCAGCTCAGCTAAGTTTTTCTAGTAATAACTGTGTTCTAAATTCTGAATTCTGGTAAGAATGAAAGCATTTATCTTGTATATTTTAATATTTCGAGTGATTGATACTGCCATATTACCTCTACACCTCACGGTAGAAGGGGAACGACTAAGTAAGTAAGATACTGCCATATCATATAAAATGATTACGACAAGTAAGTGCTCGCTCTAGGTCCCCAGCCCAAGTTCAGGGTCTAGAGACAAACAAAATATATGGACGCCTAACTAAGACTATGGAAGGCGGATCTATTGTTGAGATCAGTGGGAACATATCACCTATCTTATTGAATAAAAGGAAACTATTGAACATATCTCAGATACAATGCAGTCTTGGGGAACTGGTACTATATGAAAACAACTGGGTAAGATGTGCTACGTTGGTCAGAGAGATCTGACCCATTCTGTGTAATGTTGATGTGTTGTGCTGTGTGTAAGAGTGGTGCAGTGGATAGAGTACTGACACATGGCACAAATTTTGTTTCAGAATTGTGAGTTTCTGTTGTGGCACTAAGGTAGTGCCACATAAGTAATCAAGAATACACAAGCAGATGTGTGTGCCGCCCAACATTTGTGTCGGTGCAGTCTAGCATTGTATTCCAGCTACCGAGAGGAGTGGGCCTCCGGAATCCAGTATCAGATCTTCACAGACAAGATGAGTGAATAAGTGGCCTGCTGAAGATTCACCAGAACTCTTAACTATTTATAAATATTTCCCCATCACAAATATACTGAATTTTGGGAAATATAACATTTACTACAGTCTATAAGTCAATGGACAAAGCTTGTTGTAGTCACAGAGTGGGTGGGATGACACCACCCCAACAGCACATCCAGTAATAGTTCTCCCAGAGACATTATAAATATTATTAATATTAACCAGTCTTATAAAATACCTATGTACACAAATTCCATTTTATTATGCCTTATATTTATGCATTCCATTTATAACTCCATAATATTTCATATGTTCTGACCAAAATAAAACATTGGTTCAGAACAAATAAATTTAGAAAAATATTTAATATTGAAACTAAAACAGTCTGAGTTAGTTCAGTGTGTTATAGATTTTCTTAATATTATTAGACTTATTAATTATCTGTGTGTGTTTGTATATTCTACTACAACACATTACATTTCAGTACCCTAGACTTTTAACGCAGCTACATTCATAATAGTAAAAGAGATATGTTTGAGGTCGTAAGTGGTAGTAAGAAGGGCCTTCTGTAATTCACAGGAATATTTATCTCAGGAGCCTTCACAGCTGACCTCATACATTACACTAGGTAACATAACAACCATACAATACCATCAAAAACTACTACAATAGGTCACAGTCAATGTAGGATACAGCAACAAGGCATAATAATAATTTCATCAGTAGATCGTACAGGAATCAGTAAGTCGATCTTCCTGACTATCGCTTATAATAATATCAGCTCCATAACAATACTCCAAGAGTGTAATCAAATCCACCCTGATATTAGTAAATCAAGGGCGTACATAGTTCTACCACGGACCATACGAACATGGCGGGTTATGAGTACCGTTCAGGTTGACCTTTTGTAGGCGTACCTAAGCCTAGCCTCCAGAAAAGGTATAGACGCTAACATTACGAAGTTTTTAGGAGTAAAGGAACTGTTCTCTGGGTCTAGGGTGACCCGAATCATATAACTTTAAAGTATGAAGATACCGGGTGAATTTCCTAGTAGAAAGGAAGCTCTCACTGCGTGAAGATGGTGCGACAATGTCAGAATCTTAGCAGACTGTACATATTGATAATAAGAGCTCAGTTACCTTCGTTCAGAAATATCACCACACACATATATGCCTCCAGGCAAGTAGAATCATCAAAGGGAATCCTCGTTAGCCAAGCTAACACACATGAGGATAGCCAATGTCCCAACCACAGATCACAGACGTATCAAAACGGTCTGCTCTGCATGAAAATCTACGGTACACTCCAGGACGGAAATCATTTCCAAAACCAACCACAGTTCTGGACATGCGCAGAAGCGCTCAGCAACCTCAGTTCGAATCAGGCGACCCGTAAACGGGCACATACCCAGAAAGATGCGAATAAACGCGCCTTATAAGGATAGGGAATAAAACTCAATACAGGTTGGAAAGCATTCCAAGAAATCTTTAAGATTTCTGACCATACAAGGAGAACTGCTTGCCGTCGGTCTAAGAATAGAACGGCAGTTTAAGTCAAAAGAACAGGTAACAACCAAGGTTAAAAAGTAGACCCAGTTATTAACGAGTTACATCCCCTTGACTACCAGACAAGGTTTGTGCAAGCGGATTCTGTTCGCAACATACTACCACGACCTCCCAATTAAAAAAAAATGAAACTTTTTTTTTTTTAAATATCCAAGAGCTAGAAGCAGCTCAAAAACGCACAAATGATGCGCGGACAAATAGATAACTACCTAACATGAAGCTAAATCAACACATAGAGTGTTATGTGAGAATATATCTCATTAGAGAAAAAATATTTCTCCAAAAATATATATATCGGGGAGGTGCTACCAACATACATCACATAGCTGGTCACGCTAGCATGTAAGTACAAGTTATATATATATACATATATATGCAAATGTAATAATAATAAAGCATTATGAAAATAGCGGTGATATTATTCTAGTTCCGCCTTATCGAGATGTACATATGTTAAAGGAAATAGCACATTTATCTAAGCATGTAAATATTATAATATAATATTCAAGAGTCGATGATCGAAGAAGCATCAGGTCAAAGACTAACGGAACACATCTTCTGTCGTTCCAAGGGTAAGTAAGCACTTCATAATTCATCTTGTTTGACAAGGAGTAAGGTATCTTCTCAGAACATCAGTGACTTGCTGAGAAAATACAACCAATATAATCCTATTTAACAACCATTAGGATTCCTAATATACAATACATTATTATTAATAACTGTGGCCGAGTGAACTTTAGGCCCTTATATTGCCTACTTAGCCTTCCTCTGTTATACCAAAGACGGTAACAGACGAAGAAAATGACAATGCACAATAGCATGAGTTCACATAAAGTGAGGACAGGTGTGCTAATGTATGTTTATAATATAGGAGTGTTATGGATCCGTAGTATATCTGGAAATATAGGACAGAAATATTAGTTGGAATCATGTGGGCATCTAGACAGAATGTCTGCCATCACATTATCCGAACCACGGATAGCTCGTACCGTGAAGTGAAAAGGTTGAAGAGCAATGGCATATCGAGTGGATCTCGAACTCTTCAAGTTCTTAGTTTGAATAGCTGTAAGAGCTTTTTGGTCAGTTTCTAGAATGAAATGCGCGCCCAGAATGAATCTCTGTAATTTGAGAATTGACCAAACCATAGCCAATAACTCACGGTCTAGAACCGAATAATTTCTCTCTGCCGCATTTAGTTTCCTAGAAATGTACATTACAGGATGCAGAGTTTCTGAATACTCCTGCATAAGTGCTGCCCCGATCCCAGTGGATGAAGCATCACTCCTAAGAACAAAAGTCCTATCAAGAGTAGGTAATCTTAAGATGGGAGGAGATGAGAATATATTCTTAATCTGGTCCAAGGAAGATTGGCATTCTTGAGACCAACGAACCAGATTAGGCGATCCTTTCTTCAACAGCGTTGAAAGGGGTGCCATAATTGAAGATAGATTCGGAATGAATCTCCCATAAAATTGAACTAAACCCAAGAGACTACGAACTTGTTTTTTCGTCTTAGGTACAGAGATGTTCAGTATTTTAGACGTATTGTGGTCTTCTGTCTTCAAAAGACCATGACCAACACGATGACCCAGGAAAGAGATTTCACCAAACCCAATATAGGCTTTAGAGGGTTTTGCTGTCAAATTATGCTCGCGTAGCGTAGACAGTAATTTATATAAACCCAAATTAGTGATCTTCCCAGGAATCACTGAAGAGACAGATATCATCTAAGTATGCAATGACATCTGAACGATGTGAAAGAATTCGACGCATCATGCGTACGAAAGTCGCAGGGGCGTTCATAAGGCCGAAAGGCATAACATTCCATTGAAACAAACCCCTGGGTGTTGAGAAAGCAGTAAGAGGTTTGGCACGATCTGCTAAAGGCACTTGCCAATAACCTTTAGACAAGTCAAGTTTAGTGAAGAATCTAGAATTAGAAAGCCTAATAAGTAGATCTTCTAATAAAGGCATCGGTTCAGCATCGAACTTTGTGACTTGATTCAATTTGCGATAATCAACGCAAATGCGTATGTTCTTGTCCTTCTTCCGGACAATAACCATGGAAGAAGAATATGGTGAAGTCGATGGTTCAATTATGTTTAATTGAATCATTTCATCTAATTCTTTTTCGACTTGTGATTGAAAGTGAATAGGGATAGGATAAGGTCTAACCCTAATAGGATTCTTGTCAGTAAGAATTATGTCATGTTCTATGACATGTGTGTGTCCAGGGATATCAGTTAGGACATCCTGGAATGTTTGTAACATCGAAGAGACTTGTCGATGTTCCTCAGCGGAAAGATTAGGAGAAACAGTAACGTTTTTCCAAGATTCCGTGGAATGTAGTGGAACCACAGGAAGAGGAAGATTGACATCAGAAAAAGTAGTTTCCTCATCCTGTATTACTGACAGGGATGAATAATGACCATGAGGTACTGGAGAATCGTCCGTCGCCTGGAAAATAGGCAGCAAATAGTCTGGACGTTCATGAAATTCCGTCAGCATGTTGATATGGAAAGTTTTATGCTTTCCATCAATATCGACAACATAGTCAACATCGGAAATTCTTGAGACTATTGTATACGGACCCTTCCATGCAATAAGAAGTCTATTTTCCCTACTAGGGAGTAGGACGAATGCTTTGTCACCAGGACAAAGTTGTCGTAGACATCTATTCTTATTTGCAAACTGCCTTGCCTTTTTTTAGCAATTTCTGATGAAGAAGTTGCTAGTTTGCATGCCTCAATGATCTTTTGCCTCAGAGCAATGACATACTCATATGAAGATTGTGTGTCATCGCTAATATCATCGGCAGTGATAAGATCGTGGAGTAAAGACATAGGGCCGCGCGGTCGCGCGCCAAAGACAAGTTCAAAGGGAGAAAATCCTGTGTGTTCATTAGGGACCTCTCTATAAGCAAAGAGAGCCGCGGGTAAAACCCTGTCCCAATCTTGAGGATGATCTTCAGTTATCTTACCAAGTAAAGTCTTGAGTGTTCTATTCAAACGCTCAACTAACCCATTAGACATTGGGTGATAGATACTACTGAGAGATCTTTTAATGTGTAAGGTGGACATTACTTGTGACATAGTGTCAGATATCAGTTGAGTGCCATGGTCTGACAATATTTCTCTGGGGAAACCCAAACGAGAAAATATCAGCCAAAGAGCGTCTGCGATATCGGCAGTGGAAATGCTCTGGCCAACGTGTGCACATATCGACACATGTAAGAATAAATTGATGTCCTCTGGCCGACTTGATCTTAAAAGGGCCAATAATATCTATTGCCATTTTCTGAAATGGCCGAATAGGGATGTCAGCAGCCTGGATAGGCGCAGCATGTCGTGGTCCTCTAGATTTGACCTCCTGACATACTTTGCAAGATCGGCAGTAAATACGTATGTCCTTGTTCACAAAAGGCCAAAAGAAAGCCGCAAGGACTCTCGACTTTGTACGGGAAAAACCCATATGTCCAGCACATTGTGAGTCATGAGCATGTTGCAATATTTGCAATCTCATACTTTTAGGAACAAGAATTTGAGAATGTGCAGACGTAGTCGATTCTTGTACCATACGTACAAGTACGCCGTTCTTCACAGTAATCCAAGATTTACGATTTGTATTTTGATTTGGATCACCTTTTTTTGCTAGAATGAAGAATCTCTTTAGAGAAGGATCTTCTTCTTGTAATTTTATGAAAGAGTCACGAGAAATAATCAAGTGACTATCTTGGCTATGCACTTCATTATTACTAGGCAATGAAGTTTGAGGTGTCTGTAGAGCTTGTGCTCTTGTAACCACCGCATTGGTAGCTTGCATATTATGATCTTCCCAAGCAGCAATCTGCTGTGGGGTACATTCCCTAACTCCGTGAATACGACCGATAATAAGGTCCGCAATAGGATTAGGTAAGAGACAAGCGTGCACATCTCCCGTAAAGAAAGGAGTGGCAATGTGAATTACAGCAGTAGGATATTTCTCTAAAGTGCCGCCAAATGTGACACATTTAATTACTTTTCCTGTAGCACAAGATGGATCTACAAGAGATTGTCTAACACCAATAGTGGTGCATCCGGAATAAAAAAGGACTGAGACCGGATTATTATTTACTAGACCCTTATGTAGGATCAGAGAACCTCTCCCGTCATGCGCAACTGCAGCAGGAAGAGCGGGAAGAGGGTGACCACAGCTTAAAGTAGTTACGGTAGTCGGTTCGAACAAAGTACTGCATTGGGGGCATTTGTTTGCTCTCCCAAAGTCAAAGGCAGAACATGTGACAGCGTCAGAGTTTTTATTATCAACAACCTGATTACAGGCTCCCTGAGATTCTTGTTGTACAGAGTTTGCTTGTTGATATCTCTTTTTTTATATTGAGATCTACCGCGACCATTATTACCTCTGAAGTTATCATTGTGTTCTCTATTGTAACTGTTATCCTGGTTTGAACTCCAGTTTCCATAGTTATTATTATCATGTCCACATTGATGAGAACATCTATTAAATTGGTTTTGAGGCCTCCGCGAGGAATAGCCTCTATTATTATAGCCTCTTCTAAAATGTCTATAATTATTAGGAGGACAATAACGAGGACTGTCAGCTCGTCTCCAGTTCTTCGAAGAAGAATCACCATGAGATTGATTGCCATAATTCTGAGCATAATTACGGTTACTCTTCCTATCAAAATTTTGTTGAGTACCTTGGAATTTACGAACAAAGTTTGGACCATATGGTGCTGCCGAAGCAACTGGCAAACCTTCTTTCACTTTAGAGTTACTAATGGTTATGTGAGGGTGCGCAGTGACATATTGGCAACATAATTCTTCCATTTCTTTTATGGTTTTAGGTTTACGCTCATGAAGGAAAGCAAGAAAAGACTCATTGACAGAAGACATGACTTTGTCTCTAAGTATTAAGTCCATTAGTGCTTCAAAAGTATGTTCTGTCTTAGACAGCTCAACCCAACGTGTAAAAGTGAGACGTATTTTTGCAATAAACTCAGAGAATTCTACTCCAGTTTCTGGCAACATATTTTTAAATTGCAGACGATAGCCGTCTTCGTTAAGTTGGTATTTCTTTAACAAAGCTGCCCTGACAACTTCATAATTGTTCTTGTCAGGATCATCTACCATGCTTAGCATACTCAGAGCTTCACCTTTTAATATATTTGACAATTGATCAACATATAGTGATTTGTCTATGTTATGTGTTCTACATGATCGTTCAAATCTGTCCAGATAGAACGTTATGTCATCACTAGAAGGACTGAATGCTGGTAGTTTAATCTTAAAAGTACTAGCATTAGACTTATCTGACACCTTATTGGGATCATGAGCATTACCCATGTTCATCAATTTCAACTTCTCCAACTCTAAAGCTAAGAGTTTTTCTTCATGCTCCATTTTTGCTTTTCTCTCATCAGCCTCTCTTTGTAACCTTCTTTCTTCAGCCTCAGCCTCTCTTTGTAACTTTTTCTCTTCAGCCTCGGCTTGTAGTCTTTTATTTTCAGCCTCTTTCTCTAGTCTTTTATTTTCAGCCTCTTTCTCTAGTCTTTTATTTTCAGCCTCTTTCTCTAGTCTTTTATTTTCAGCCTCTTTCTCTAGTCTTTTATTTTCAGCATCCAATTGTAGCTGAATTCTTCTCTCCTCAGCTTCTTTGTCTAATCTTTTATTCTCAGCATCCAATTGTAGCTGGATTTTTCTCTCCTCAGCTTCAGCTTCTCTTTTCTGTTTTTCCATTTCCATCTGGAATTTTCTTTCATCTGCCTGCATCTGCAGTCTCAGATTCTCAGCATCTATCTTCTTTTGCTCAGCTTCTCTGTCTAATCTTTTATTTTCCTCTTTTTGTCTTTTCTCCTCAGACTTTAGTGCTTTAGTCCATTGAGTATTTGCATACTCTTCCAATTTATCACCAGTCTTGCCAAGGGATTTCCCTTGCTCAATAAAGTACTCAAGTGTAGACATATTGTCTAACAATA
Source organism: Oreohelix idahoensis (assembly GCA_024509875.1). Classification (NCBI taxonomy): domain Eukaryota; kingdom Metazoa; phylum Mollusca; class Gastropoda; order Stylommatophora; family Oreohelicidae; genus Oreohelix; species Oreohelix idahoensis. The sequence continues at coordinate 969,138 of JAMPIV010009136.1, forward strand.
TGAGTCACAAAAACCTGAAATAATTAACTATCTTATTTCAATCTTAATGGTAACAAGTCTTAAATCAAGCACTTGTATAATCACATCACATTACCCCAATCTCTGTGGGAAACAAGTCTTTGGCAAAGAACTTGTATTATGAACTTTATAACAATATCATCAGTCAATTCTTTATCATAGGTGCACTTCACAGCTAATAGTGCATAACACTATTCACCAGTTATTTATCGTCAGTGTATTACACAGCTAATAGTGCATCAGCATAATCCATCAATTAATTATCATCAGTGTATTCCACAGCTAATAATGAATGATAACTAACAACAATATAAACAATAAACAAAGGTAAAAAATAATACGAAAAAATTCGCAGAAATCAACTAAAATGAACAGCAAAAAGTAAAGAAAATATCACAAAGAATGCGATGATATCTGCGAAAAATGAAACAAAACACATGACACCACAGTGTATAAATATAAAGTTGTATAGAACTAAATAATAGAAAGGGGAGACCTACAAATACAAACAAATCAAAACAAAACTAAAGAATGCGAAAAAATACCGAAAACAAAACTGCACGTGTCGTCACAACTAAATAAATATAGCAACTAAAGTTGCTAGCAAATTTCGCAAAGGAAATTTGCAGAGTCCTTAAAGAAAACGCCTCAATAGAAGACCTCTGTCACGTGGTATGTTCTAAAGGAGACACCGCCCAACCGAAAACCCGCTGAAATATAAACAAATAACATATAAACAATGTAACATATAACAAAAGAATGAGAATACAGAAGGCTCAGTAGAAGTATAAAGGCACAGTTCACAAACAAAACAGGCCACTTAACTTATGCAAATCCAATCGTCAGCACAGCAACAGACAGGTGGCAATCAGCATTCTAAGGATTGAAGATCCAACGTTGATAGCACATCTGAACTTGCATCGAAACTGCTAAGACGATGGTACAAACTTGAGCTTCTGATGTAGTACTGGTAGTGTTGTTTCGGAACTTGGCCTTCTTATCCAAAAACAAATCGATTATCCCGGTACTTGATCTTCGAAGGAACGTTACAACTGGCAATGTATGCTGCAACGCCGGGTACTGTCACTTTTCTTGCCTCAGGCTCAGGCAAAAGTTGTAATTTCAAACGAGCTACCGGGCAACGCCGAGTACTATCAGGATTCTGTAAATGTAGATGTCTTGAAGATATTGTTGTATGTTGACTGTCGACTGTAGAATGTAGCGGGTAAGGGACCCCGTGTATGCTGGCACCAGATCAAACCAGCTTATGGCCACCAAATGTAGAAGGTTGTTTTACCAGATGTAATGAGCTATACTGGGACTGTTACAGTTGTAATGCTGGAAAGCTCATACTGGTCCTCCTTAGACACCATGGATGTTGCAGGTTGTGTAGTAGGGTGTCTTGTCTGGTATGTATGCTTGATGTAGGTAAGATGTAGGTACAAATGAAGATACAGTCCACATAGGACGTCACTGACTCACAGGAAGGAAGTCATATAAGCTTTTAACTGCTGGTGACGTTTTATGATCATTTATTAAGACGCCACAACGACGGTTACGTTTACATGGATGAACATAGGTCACAGTCAATGTAGGATACAGCAACAAGGCATAATAATAATTTCATCAGTAGATCGTACAGGAATCAGTAAGTCGATCTTCCTGACTATCGCTTACAATAATATCAGCTCCATAGCAATACTCCAAGAGTGTAATCAAATCCACCCTGATATTAGTAAATCAAGGGCGTACATAGTTCTACCACGGACCATACGAACATGGCGGGTTATGAGTACCGTTCAGGTTGACCTTTTGTAGGCGTACCTAAGCCTAGCCTCCAGAAAAGGTATAGACGCTAACATAGCGAAGTTTATAGGAGTAAAGGAACTGTTCTCTGGGTCTAGGGTGACCCGAATCATATAACTTTAAAGTATGAAGATACCTGGTGAATTTCCTAGTAGAAAGGGGGCTTTCACTGCGTGAAGATGGTGCGACAATGTCAGAATCTTAGCAGACTGTACATATTGATAATAAGAGCTCAGTTACCTTCGTTCAGAAATATCACCATACACATATATGCCTCCAGGCAAGTAGAATCATCAAAGGGAATCCTCGTTAGCCAAGCTAACACACATGAGGATAGCCAATGTCCCAACCACAGATCACAGACGTATCAAAACGGTCTGCTCTGCATGAAAATCTACGGTACACTCCAGGACGGAAATTATTTCCAAAACCACCCACAGTTCTGGACATGCGCAGAAGCGCTCGGCAACCTCAGTTCGAATCAGGCGACCCGCAAACGGGCACATACACAGAAAGATGCGAATAAACGCGCCTTATAAGGATAGGGAATAAAACTGAATACAGGTTGGAAAGCATTCCAAGAAATCTTTAAGATCTCTGACCATACAAGGAGAACTGCCTGCCGTCGGTCTAAGAATAGAACGGCAGTTTAAGTCACAAGAACAGGTAACAACCAAGGTTAAAAGGTAGACCCAGTTATTAACGACTTACATCCCCTTGACTACCAGACAAGGTTTGTGCAAGTGGATTCTGTTCGCAACACATGGATTCTCTCAGTTGTTCCATCATGACAATTTCTTTTATATCTTGACATTTTCCTAAGCTAATCCATTTTGTCAGATAAGTTTCCAATCTGGCAGAAAACTGGTGATAGTTTTCTCCTGGAAGTAGCTTAGCAGTTCGGAATCTCTTTCTATAAGATTCAGAATTCTTTTCGTACCTGACCAGTAAAGCTTGTTTTAAGATTTCATAATCTTCCTGGTCTTCTTTTGAGAGTTTTAAATAAACATCGTATGAAACTCCCCTCAACCCCTGAGATAGCTTAAGGCTCCATTTTGCCAATCCATAGGTAGAGGCCAGTCTCTCATATCTATCCAGGTACGACTCAGTGGCGTCCTCCTTCTCAATAAATGGATCCAGGTGGAAACTCATGGCTCCATTTGCCGTGCTAGTGTTGGAGCTACTCTCAGAGTGAGGTGAGCTAGCACCATGATTGCTAGCTGCTCCCTGGAGTTCAAGTTCCTTTAAACTTAACTCATGAGCTCTTTGTAACCTTGTTTCTTCAGCTTCAGACATTAGTCTCTTCTCTTCTCTTTCTGCTTCTAATTTCTTACCTTCTGCTTCCATTCTTTTGGCTTCTCTCTCTGCTTCCATTCTTTTGGCTTCTCTCTTTGCTTCAGCTTCCATTCTTTTAGTCTCTCTTTCAGCTTCAGCTTCCATTCTTTTAGTCTCTCTTTCAGCTTCAGCTTCCATTCGTTTAGTCTCTCTATCTAAATATTTATCCACTTCAGTTGTGATATGTCGAATTAGAGCATCTCCTGTCATACCCAAGTCTTTTCCTTCCTGCATAATCGCAGCTCTAAACTTCACCAATTCAGCCATGATGCTTACTTACCAGAGGGTATATAATTTTATCTGCACTAACCAACTAACTTAATTAAAATCAATTGATTACTTTGAACAAGACAAATCCTTAAAACCTTGTGAGCGTTTCTTATTTACTTCGTACTCAATGGTACTACTATGACGAAAAAATTTCTAAGTTTTAGATTTAAAAAAAAAAAAAATTATTTTCAAACTGTTTGTGGCTCAAGATAGAAGAATACATAGATAGTGGCTCAGGATAAAAAAAATAATATCCCGCGAAAGAGCCCCCAATGTAGCGAAAGGTTTTCCTAGAATAATAATAGTGGTAGAGCAGAAGTAGAATCTCTCTCCAGAAAGTATGAAGTTCCAGTGCCCGAGAAGTACACTGGCATCACAAAAGAGTTACAGCTGTGAATACTCTGAGCTGGACAATAGATTTAGGCTTCAGAAGTATAAGTTGCTACTTTCGCTATAGTAACCCTATGTGATAATATAATTAAATTTGAAAAGGTAACTCAAAATTTAACAGTTAAAAATTTAACAAGTCTAATGAGTACAATTTCCCAATTTATTATGTACATCTATATATTCTTGTAATGAGAAATGGGTGTTGGAAGATGGTAAAATGAATGATTATTTATAGTTACAAATTAAAATAAGTAATAGAAAAAGTCTTGGATTTATCTTTGTGATGATGTCACAATGATACAACGTTAAAATATCTCCAAAATTAACGATAAAATGTAGGGTTAAAAATAATCCGTAAGATACTAGGAGACATGCTCGCCCATGCCAGCCTTTCCCACCCTTTCCCACCGCCATTTAAAACTAACGAGTTAGAAGTGCAGACGGAACGTTTACCCTTTGTAGACGGGAGAGAACGGAGGACAAAAAAAAAAGGAAAAATATGACTGAACACGTGTTTGAAGTTCGAACGGCAAAAAGACGCAAGTGGGGTGAAAGGAAAAAAATTCACGTCCCGAGTTGACATAAAGTAAGGAAATGGACAAGAAATGGACAAGAAATGGACATTAGCTCTGGATCGAAACAGTCATTTCTTGGGCATTTTTCGATACTTGGTCTTTATTTAAATGCCGCAGCAAAACACATGAAGGAAGGTTCTCGAACAAATTTCAAAATTTAAACTTGAGAAAAAATATGTTTTTTCTTAATAATAGAGTTATGAAAATAAAACCTAGCTAGTTTGATAGCCCATCTTGAGCAGAGAAATAATATGCTTTCAATTATACAGACGGATAGATAATAAGGAAGATATTGACAAAAGACTGTATTGTTCATAACAGACAAGCGACTGCACTGTTAACCCATGTCACTAAAAGTAACCAAAATCTTGGCCTTGAGTCTGCAAACGTAAAAATCGAGCTGTAATTAAAGAGAGGGAATGTGGTGGAGAATTGTAGCTAAAAATAACTTAGTAGCAGATTCGTGTAGGAAATGCATGTAAAACCAAGGGTGTTTTTATGAAAAAACAAGTAGAGACAGACGGACTAACAGACCGTAATACATACTTGACTGAGATTTGACTGAAGTGACTTTTGGTTGCCAATTTGAAAGTTAGGGGGGAAGTCGGCGATTGGTCAACGCATTTTATAGTAGCGTGATAGAGAGGTGAAAGTTTGCCATTTAACATAAGTCTGTTCAGAGAGACAGTTTGAATCCAGAATGGTGTTGATTCCATAAGAATATAACTTTATAAGTGGGACGCCATCATACGGCCAGCAGCTCAGCTGAGTTTTGCTAGCAAACTTTAACTGTGTTCTCATTTCTGAATTCTGGTAAGAATGAATAATACTTATTCTGTATATTTTAATAATTCGAGTGATTGATACTGCCATATCATAAAAATGATTATGACAATTAAGTGTTCGCTCTAGATCCCCAGCCCTAGATCAGGGTCTAGAGACATACATACAAAGAAAATATATAGGAACGCCTAAATGAAACGATGAAAAAGGATCTAGTGTTGAGATCAGTGGAACATATCACTTATCTTATTTAATAGCAGGAAGCTATTGAACATATCTCAGATGTAATGTAGTTTTGGGGAACTGATACTATGTGAAACCAACTTGGTAAGATGTGCTGTGTGGTCAGAGAGATCTGACCTAGTCTATGTGGTGTTGTTGTGTGTAGTGTTGTGTGCAGAAGTGGTTCAGAAGATCCAGAGCAGTCTGTCATTGTGTCAGAGCAGCCGTATATTGCCCCCTGCACGGAGAGGTGGGGCCACCAGACTTCTGTACAGGATCGATGCAGGCAGATAAGTCATATCTGGCCTGCTGGACGTTCACCAACAACATTTTCATCTAAATTACCCCTAATTCAGCATTAAATAAAGCCATGACATTGGGGAAATTAAACTATATATCTTTAGTCCTTAAGTCAACGGACAATGTTTGGCAGTCATAGACTGGGAGTGATGACACCACCCCAACAGCATATCTAGTAATACGTTCTCCTGTGATTAGCTTAATATATTTATTATTAACCAGTTATTTGAAATAATTAATTACACATTTTCCATTTTATTATGTAATATGATTTTGCATTCAATTTATGACTCCATAATATTTCTTATGTTCTGACCAACTAAACATTTGGTTCAGAACAAAATAAATTTATCAAAAGATTAATTTGTAAAACTAAAACAGCCTGAGTTAGTTCAGTGTGTCATAAATTTTATTAATATTATTAGACTTCTTAAATATCTGTGTGTGTGTGTGTGTACTCTACCACAACACAGTACATATCATTACCCTAGACTTTTAACGTAGCCACATTCATTAGTAAAAAAGATATGTGTGAGGTCGTAAGTGGTAGTAAGAAGGGCCTTCTGTAATTCACATCTACATTTATCTCAGGAGCCTTCACAGCTGACCTCATACATCACACTAGGTGACATCAACCATACAATACCATCAAAATCCACTACATATATTGGGGTCTCTTCCAGGGATAATTAGCTTATCAGTAATATTAGGATCTCCTGGTGGGAGAATTAAATCAGGGGAACAAATTGTAAAAATTAAAAGTGTCCCTTAAAATTGAAAGTGAAAATAAAAGTTGGTGAATCTTCACAGCCAGTGGTAATTAATTAGTTAACTGGCTAATTAGAATTACTTTAGTTGTTTATTGGTTGGATTTTTAGCCCGATCATTGTTATTTTGTGTGATGGCGGAGTTAGCAAAGTTCAGATCAGCTGCTGTGCTAACGGCGAAGGATATGGGAATGGATGGTCAGGTTTTAATTCAGTATGTAACTGCTGAATGTGACAAATATATTGAACGGGAAGAAAGAAGATTAGAAAAAGAGGCCGAAAGAAAATTAGAATCTGAAAGGTTGGTTGAAAAGAAGAGGTTACAAATTGAGGCTGAGACTAAGAGGTTACAAATTGAGGCTGACAAAGAGGCTAAAGCATTAGAGGCAGAAGAAAAACGACAGCAAAGGGAAGCAGAAGATAAAAAGGCCGAAAGGGAGGCAGAAGATAAAAGATTGACTGCCGAAAGGGAGGCAGAAGATAGAAGGTTGCAAAGGGAGCACGAATTACGACTAAGGGAGCTGGAGTTACAAGGCCAGGCTCCTGAAAATGGTGCCAGCCCTTTTGCCTCAGATGCTGCAGCTAGTCAGGGTGCCTCAAACTCAGCTATGGGGTTTCATTTAGACCATTTTGTTGAAAAAGACGATGACATCGAGGGGTACCTCAGTCGTTTTGAGTTATTAGCTACTACATATGGGTTAGAGAGAGAGAGGTGGAGTTTAAAGTTATCACAGGGACTGAGAGGTACTTCTTATGAAGTCTTCGCAAAAATGAACAGAGAAGACCAAGACAATTATGACATGTTAAAGCAGGCTTTGTTATTGAGGTACGAAAAAAATGGTGAATTTTATCGTAAGAAATTTAGAAATGCCAAACTGTTGTCTGGGGAGACATACCACCAATTCTCTGCCAGACTGGAAACCTATTTGGAGAAATGGACTGCTCTGGGGAAGACCCAAGATCTTAAAGAGATGATCATGATAGAGCAATTGAGAGAGTCCATGGCTCCAGACATGAGAAAATTTCTCATGGAACAAGGTGCAGAGAAGTTGGGGGAGATTTTAAATGTCGCTGAGAGGTATCAGGCAGCCCAGGCAGAGGTAAGTGGCACTAAAAAGAAGCACATAGAAACTTTTAAAGCTCCACAGCCATTTAATAAATTTGAAAATAGAGAACAGGGTAATAAAGGCAGGACAAACTTTGAACGGCCAAGAAATGACTATCGAGACAGAAACTCACAGTTCAATGACCAAAAATACAATGAAAGAAAACCGTTTAACCAAGGAAAAAGATGGTGCAAATGGTGCAAGAAAGATAACCATAACACCGAATTTTGTAGAAGGAAACCTTCAAACATTGCTGCAATGAAGTCGGGGACTCAAAGATTAAAGGTTAATCCTAATGGACAGCAGGAACCTTATCACCCCCAGTTTGTGAGGATGTTATTTGTAATGGGGTCACCATAAGGTGCCTTTATGATACAGGTTTGGATTATGATTCAGTTGTGAAGTCTAGCCTAGTGGACCCAAGTCAGTATACCACAGAAACAGTGGAAATACAAGGGGCGACTAAGGACATACCACTCATGACACTTCCCATCGCAAGGATAACGGTGAAAACTCGCTATGTGGAAGGAGAAATCAGAGCAGCAGTGATAGATGAACCAATCTACCCTCTGATATTGGGGTGTAAATACGTCTTCTTGGGGAATCCCGAGAGACCTGTGATCATGGCGACAGTGCAGACCAGGTCACAGAAAAGGGAGGAAGAAGGTGAACCTATAAATGCTCATCCAGAGGAGATGAGGAAGGCGCAGGCTGAGGATAGGACACTCAAGCCATGTTTTAAAAAATTGCCCAAATGCCACACACCTCCAAGCAAGGGGGAATATTTTATGAAGAACAAACTATTATACAGGAAGGCCGGAACTGGAACAAATGGTCACAACCAGCTGGTTCTTCCCACTTCATATAGGGATAAAGTGATGGAACTCGGGCATGCGATTCCCTTCAGTGGTCACATGGGGATCAGCGCCACAGGACAGCGTATAGCTTGTCATTACTTCTGGCCAGGGATAACGGAGGATATAAAAAGATATGTCAAATCCTGTCCAGAATGTCAAAGGGTAGCTCCAAAGCACTGGACTGCTCCTGCAACTCTAGGGGAAATGCCCATAGTGGGAACACCTTTTGAGAGGGTTGCAGTGGATATTGTGGGACCTCTCACTCGGACCAAGAGGAGGAACAGTTACATCCTTACTCTGGTGGACACTTGTTCTATGTGGGGAGAGGCGGTAGCCCTGCCATCAATTGATTCAAAACATGTAGCAGAGGCACTACTTACAATATTCACAAGATTAGGATTCCCGCATCAAATCTTGACTGATAATGGCTCTCAGTTCAAGGGGAAACTAACGGAAGAAGTTTTTAAGCTATTTCAAGCCAGACACTTTCATTGTAGTCCGTACCATCCGCAAGGGAACGGCCAGGTAGAGAGGTTTAATGGGACTCTCATTTCTATCCTGAGGAAGCTGGCACACGAAAAACCGGATCTGTGGGATCAATTCCTGCCCGCCGCATTGTTTGCGTATCGGGAGGTACCACATAGTTCAACCGGGATGGCTCCCGCAACTCTGCTATTTGGGAGGCCAATAAAAGGTCCATTAGAAGCACTATTAAGGACCTGGACAGATGAGAAGGCAGAAGAGACTGTTACCTCATCCTATCAATACGTGAACGAACTGACCACTCGTCTGAAAGCTGGATGGAAACTGGCAAATGATAATTTGAGACAAGCCAGGAAGAAACATGCAGCATATTTTAATAGGAAGGCAAAGGACAGAGAACTAGCTGTGGGAGAGAAGGTGCTTCTTCTACTACCCGGCAGCCAGAATAAATTACAAATTGGATGGCAAGGTCCATATACGGTTCTAGAGAAGGTGTCTAGAACAAACTATAAAATTGACAAAAAGGGGAAGGAGAAAGTTTATCATGTAAACCTGTTAAAGAAGTATCTGGACAGACCACTCCAGGAAAGCACCCCCTTACTGACCTTGGCTATCGCAACTCAAATGCAAAAGGAACCACTCACCTCGCATGAATACCCATTACATCCTTGTGAAACAGCGGCACAAGTAAAAGTCAGTAAGCACCTGACTAAAAATCAGAGGGAGAGAGTTCAACAGGTTCTGGAGGAACATACAGATGTATTAACAGATAAACCAGGACATACAAATTTGCTACAGTATGACATGAAACTGGTAGACTCAAACCCAATCTGTATGAGAGCCTATTCTATTCCGTTCGCGAAGGAGAAGGCATTGAAGGAAGAAATAGATTATTTGTTGAAGGAGGGGATTATTTCACACAGTGAATCATCTTTTAGCTCCAGTGTCGTTTTGTTGAGGAAACCGTCTGGGGAACACAGACTGTGCATAGATTACAGGAAACTGAATGCTGTCACAGAAGGACAAGTGGATCCATTACCAGACACAAAACAGTTATTTGCCAGATTAAACAAGGCAAAATACTTTTCAAAGGTGGATCTTAGTAAAGGCTATTACCAGATTCCAGTGAAGCCTGAAGTGAGACCTTATTTAGCGTTTAGCACATCGGAAGGACATTATGAATTCAACATGCTACCATTCGGATTGAAAAATGCTCCGAGTGTATTTTCAAGGATGATGCGCAAATTGTTGGATCCCCTGAATAACCCATGTATCACGAATTTCATGGATGATATTCTCGTCGCCACAGAGACATTTGAAGAACACATTGACGCTCTAAAAATGTTATTTAATAGGCTTAGGGAGGCGAACTTAACTGCTAGGCCAACAAAATGTTGTATTGGATGCAAAGAGTTGGAATTCTTGGGACACACTGTATATCAGGGTAACATGACCCCTGATCCCAAGAACTTGGAAAAACTGCAGAGAGCACCTAGACCACAAACAAAAAAGGACGTGCGATCATTCGTGTCGTTATGCGGATTTTATCAAAATACATCAAAAATTTTAACTCTATTTGTGCTCCTCTGACTGATCTGACTCGCAAGGGACTTCCAGATAAAATTATTTGGACTGCGCAATGTGAATTAGCTTTCCAAGAATTAAAGGAAAAACTCACTAGCAAGCCTATTCTCAAATTGCCTGATTTGACACAGGACTTTGTGGTGAGAACAGATGCAAGTAATGTAGGCCTCGGGGCGGCCTTGTTGCAGAGGTCATCTTCACCCGATGGGGAACTGAACCCAGTCGCTTATGCAAGCCGCAAATTGAATAAAGCGGAACAAGGATATTCCACAAGCGAAAAGGAATGTTTAGCGTTAATCTGGGCAATAAAGAAGTTTCAAATCTATCTGTATGGTAGGACTTTTGTGGTCCAGACGGATCATCAGCCCCTCGTATTCTTATCTCAGGCTAAGCATGAAAACGCAAGATTGCTGAGGTGGTCTTTGTTACTGCAACCTTATCAGATAGGCAAAGGGGACCCAAAGATGCAGCAATAGAGAATGCAGTCAGCGACCAATAGCTTGACTGCTTGCATCAGGATCAGCGAACCAGAGCTGGTCAAGACCCTACTCCACCTCCACGTGGTGGTCCTGGAAACAGATTGCATCACTGCAGTCTGGCTGAGCAAGTAGGGATCGCAGTGGGAAGGCAAACCCGGTCTCAAAAAATGCCGTGCAGAAGTCGGATGTGTCGACCGAAAGGTGCAGATATCACAGCTTAGGCGTAAACAGACACAACGCAACCACCGTCCTTTTCAGGGCGAACGAGGAAGAAGAAGAAGAATCCCAGGCAAATTGAATGTCGGTGCAGATTTCCTCAGTCGGCACCCCTGTGATCAAGATTAGATAGTGGCAGGCGTGAGAAGAGATTTTATCTATGTGTATCACTGGTTTTGGAACTTGCCGTAGTGCATGTTCTCAGGTGGGGACATGTGTGATGATGTCACAATGATACAACGTTAAAATATCTCCAAAATTAACGATAAAATGTAGGGTTAAAAATAATCCGTAAGATACTAGGAGACATGCTCGCCCATGCCAGCCTTTCCCACCCTTTCCCACCGCCATTTAAAACTAACGAGTTAGAAGTGCAGACGGAACGTTTACCCTTTGTAGACGGGAGAGAACGGAGGACAAAAAAAAAAAAGGAAAAATATGACTGAACACGTGTTTGAAGTTCGAACGGCAAAAAGACGCAAGTGGGGTGAAAGGAAAAAAATTCACGTCCCGAGTTGACATAAAGTAAAGAAATGGACAAGAAATGGACATTCACTCTGGATCGAGACAGTCATTTCTTGGGCGTTTTTCGATACTTGGTCTTTATTTAAATGCCGCGGCAAAACACATGAAGGAAGGTTCTCGAACAAATTTCAAAATTTAAACTTGAGAAAAAATATGTTTTTTCTTAATAATAGAGTTATGAAAATAAAACCTAGCTAGTTTGATAGCCCATCTTGAGCAGAGAAATAATATGCTTTCAATTATACAGACGGATAGATAATAAGGAAGATATTGACAAAAGACTGTATTGTTCATAACAGACAAGCGACTGCACTGTTAACCCATGTCACTAAAAGTAACCAAAATCTTGGCCTTGAGTCTGCAAACGTAAAAATCGAGCTGTAATTAAAGAGAGGGAATGTGGTGGAGAATTGTAGCTAAAAATAACTTAGTAGCAGATTCGTGTAGGAAATGCATGTAAAACCAAGGGTGTTTTTATGAAAAAACAAGTAGAGACAGACGGACTAACAGACCGTAATACATACTTGACTGAGATTTGACTGAAGTGACTTTTGGTTGCCAATTTGAAAGTTAGGGGGAAGTCGGCGATTGGTCAACGCATTTTATAGTAGCGTGATAGAGAGGTGAAAGTTTGCCATTTAACATAAGTCTGTTCAGAGAGACAGTTTGAATCCAGAATGGTGTTGATTCCATAAGAATATAACTTTATAAGTGGGACGCCATCATACGGCCAGCAGCTCAGCTGAGTTTTGCTAGCAAACTTTAACTGTGTTCTCATTTCTGAATTCTGGTAAGAATGAATAATACTTATTCTGTATATTTTAATAATTCGAGTGATTGATACTGCCATATCATAAAAATGATTACGACAAGTAAGTGTTCGCTCTAGATCCCCAGCCCTAGATCAGGGTCTAGAGACATACATACAAAGAAAATATATAGGAACGCCTAAATGAAACGATGAAAAAGGATCTAATGTTGAGATCAGTGGAACATATCACCTATCTTATTTAATAGCAGGAAGCTATTGAACATATGTTACCTATCACTTTGCTCACAGGCTGGTAATTCATCGATGTGCGCAATGGAGCAGAACGCGAATACGCTTCGATTGTAAAAGCGTGCGAGTTGTGGAATTGGTGTGACACAGGTATTTAGTGTATGACGTGGACAGGGTCTTCTGCGGGGGAGAACGAAGGTGATGGTTAGCACAGTTGTGTCTGGCTGGTGTTTTCGAAGTGTATGGATTTTTATGTGAGAGCGACAGACCAGTGTTTATTGTTATAAAATATTTCAGAGTCAGGATAATTGACTCAATTCATTAAGAATGTGTGCCTGATTGTGTGTGGCTTAAGGAGATCGACAGTAAGTGATTTGAATCAATACGGATTTGTAAAGTATGAAGGCGTTGTAGACGATACATAGACATTCTGACTTTAAACCGGCACAACGACATTATTGCTTATGGCTGCTACTGATCACATTTGTATTACTGGTGTAACGTCATATCATCATATGCTCTCAAAAGAAGTGAAGTACACTTATGTTGTATTGTGACATATTAAATGTGATAAAACGTACAACAAGCTGTTGATCAAGATTCTTCAAGTTGGCCATTCCGTACGTTACTGTTGAGACTGTTGTCTATTATATCAAAATATCTTACAAGACCAGTGCAGCACATTAATATACTCGTTACCCAATAGCCTTCAATAAGTATAAGGTAACAGTATAAAGTGGTGGCCAGTATACACGGGATTTCGTTCTACCCACAAGATTTTATCAAATGATACTACTGTCCCTAGCCACATCGACGAATTGTACAGTATTAAGAAGCAATAGAAATTTCGGCGCAACCTATGCCAACCGGTTTTCTTCAAACTAGGGCCGGCAAGAAGAAACTTAAAGAGTAAACAGCACACTTCAATCATAATATTTGCTGAACTTTACCAATAGAAGTTCGTATTTTCTTCATCAACATTTTTGAGACGAAAGTTATCATCACTCTACGCAGTTCCAGGTTGGATTCGTCAGGAAAAATTAAAGTAATCAAACAACATTTCTGCAGTCAAGACAAAGCACAGTCATTCAACCAGTGAAACAAGATGGATAGTTCTACATGTGGGAGCAATCTGCATCGATGAAATTTCGCTCTACCTGTTGCATATGTTGGAGGCAACAATACTGTCACGTGCATTTATACTTCGGAGGAAGGATCATAAAAAGATAAGTGGACTAGTTGTTGTAGGCTTTGTCTTACACAATTCTATAGTAGAGCCTTTTTGTTTATCGGTTTTATGTTTGTTGGGGTTTGTGGGACCTTGATAAGCAGAATTACATCTCATCTTCTTACGGGTCTGCAATCAAGGGTGTCAGTAGGGAAATTTATGTAATATTTTCTCAAAGAGGCCCGGCTCAAAATGATGTGTGGAAAGCGCGCTTTGTGAATATACTATATTTACTTTATGTTATAGACGTGCTGTCCTGTTTTTTCACTGTTGTTTGTATTTGTCAGTTGTTTTTTTTTTAATTCAGTTTTTCTGCATTTTTGTACGTCTATTGTTGGTCTTCTCTAGCTATCATTATGTTGATATATGGATTTTACGTTGTAAATTCGTCTTGTCTAGTCTAACCTTATAGTGTAAGCATATATTTCAAACATTATCCTTTTTTCTACACCTTAGTATTTTCTTCTGTTGCTACACTATTGTACTACGTGTTCTGTCTTATAGTGTAAGACACTAATTTTTTTTGTTTGCATTGATTACTTGCTAAGTCACATTTGTAGAGTACTGAATTTTAACGAATTGGCATTGGTGCTGTTTATCGCTCATCAGTACCCATATTCATATTCAGACTAAGTAACTTATATATATATATATATACTTAAACTTACATAATGTCTAGTCTGGAGCATTTTATCCAGCTAGGTAAAGAGATGGGAATGCAAGGCCAGGAGCTTAAAGAGTTTGCCATGGAGCAATTGGAAAGAGAAAAAAAGAAACTGGAGAGGGATGATAGAGCAAGAATGAGAGAGATCGAAAAAGATGAACGAATTCAGTTAGAAAAAATAGCAGAAAAGAAAAGACAAGATGAAATAGCAGAAAAGAAAAGACAAGAATAATTTGAAGAAAAGAAAAGACAAGATGAAATGGCAGAAAAGAAAAGACAAGATGAGATAGATTTAAAGGCGAAGAAAGCCCAATTTCTGCATGAAGAAAAAATGGCTTCTGTAGAGTTGGAGAGACTCAAAGTGGAAGCTAGTAATAAACAGAGTAATCAAGAAGGTGCAGGTTCGGTCAAGAGAGAACATGCTTCATCATTTAAACTTCACTTACCTAAATTTAATCAAAATATAGACATTTCGTGCTTCCTAAACCGATTCCAGACAGTGTGTGAGGAATACAAACTGGAAAAATCATCATGGGTGATACATTTAATGTCATTACTGACAGGTGAAGCGTTGACAGCTGTGTCAACAATGGATGAGGAAAACATAAAATCTTATGAGGCAGCTAAAACATTACTTTTAAGAAAGTATCAATTAGACGAGAATGGATACAGGCTAAGATTTAAAAAACTCACACCCGAAAGCAACAAGGACTTTAGTGAGTTCATTTCAACTATAAAGTTATGCTTCAATCGTTGGATTGAGTTGGCTAAAATCAAACATACATATGAGGACTTGATGGACCTTATGTTGAGAGACAAAGTACTTTCTTCCATTAGCCCTGATTTTTTGGCCTATTTACATGAACGGAAGCCAGAATCGTTACAATCCCTTGAGTTGTTAGGGCGCCAGTTTATGACGGCACACCCAGGGAAGAGTGTGAACAACTCTACTATTAAAGAAGCATTACCTATTGCATCAGCTCATTCAGTGCAGATAAACAACCCTAGAGCTCGATCGCAAAGTATGGATCGAAATTTTGGCAGGAATAATGACCGAAATAGTGGATCTTTCCGAGGACGGTACAATTTTGGCAATCAACCTTATCAATATCAGAGAAACTCCCAACGATATTTTGATGGAAATAGACCATCACAGGGTTACTTTCAATCTAACAGAGGATAGCGTAGATCTGATAATACCTACATGAACAGAGGAGACAGATCCTATTATACAAAGAACAACCAAAACTCTTCTCCATCTCAACACTGTCCAGGTTGTACGTGTCCTCAGCATTCTAATAATCCTCAGAATGGTAGAGAGAGTCGGAATTATTACCGGGGTAATAACAACTTTAATCGCTCTCGGAGCATGGATCGAAAAAACTCGAACTGGAATTATAAAACGAGTAGTAACACAGGAGCAGTTAATCCCAATGGGGAAAACACAAATATTGCAAATGCGTGTGCAGCTGATTTATTTAATCCATCAAATTCTTCAGAATGCAGCACTCTGTTTCAGCCAGATGTGGTCTCCAGACTTTCCTGCGGTCATCCTGTGCCCGCGTTGTTACCTGCATTAGCCTCTCATGATGGAAAAGGCTCGCTAATGTTTCACAGGGTTTTTTAAATAATCAACTAGTTTCAGTCTTGCGTGATACAGGGTGCACAACTGTTGGAGTACGCACATCGTTGGTAGACCCATCTTGCTGCACCGGGGAGAATGTAAAATGTGTCCTATTTGGAGGCACGGTGGAATTCTATCCTGTGGCCATTGTGCACATTGATACTCCATTTTTCTCAGGTCAAGTGAAAGCTTGTTTACTACAGGAACCAATTGCTGACATAATCATGGGCAATATTGTGGGTATAAAAGCATGTTCACTCCAAGATGTAGAAATCTGGGAACGTCAGCATATACTACACGCTAATATGGACGTTACAAGAGCACAGGCACAGGCTCAAGAGGAAGAAGAAATGACTAACAATCATGACAAGGAGGAAGATCAACATCTTATGCCGATGTTAACGAAGACATCATTTATTGATATGCAAAAGAATGACAATTCTTTAAAAAGATTTTTCAAATTGGTAAAATCAGATGATGTCGGTTGCTCGGAAAGGTCACAACCTTGGTATACAATTAAAAATGACATATTAATTCGTAATGCTAGAGATGCTACATCGGTACAGCAGCAAATTATGGTACCAACCAATATTCGACCTTACATTCTCAGACATGCGCATGATACAAACTGTGCAGGCCACATGGGCTTTGCTAGGACGAAATATAGAGTCTTACAACATTTTTATTGGTCTGGAGTAGTCAGGGATGTCAAATTATTTTGTCGTTCGTGCAAGACATGCCAACAAGTGGCTACAAAGGGTGCTTACCATAATGCACCTATACAGGCTGCGGATATTTCGGTGCGACCATTCGAAAAAATGGCCATAGACTTAATAGGTCCACTGTCAGTTCCGTCAGCCAGAGGTCATAAATATGTCCTCACCTGTATTGATATGTGCACCAGGTGGCCGGAGGCAATACCTCTTAAACATATTGCTACCACCGATGTAGCTGATGCACTATTTCTCATTTTTATGAGAGTTGGGTTCCCTGACAATAGTTTATCAGATAGAGGAACACAGTTTGTGTCAGATGTCATGCCGCATGTCATGGAACTATGCAATATTGATAGATCTCTTAGCTCTGTTTATCATCCTATGTCCAATGGCATGATAGAACGTTTAAATAAAACGCTGAAACAACTACTGGGGAAAGTGACCACGACGTATCCACAAGACTGGGATAGAGTGCTCCCAGCAGTGCTGTTCGCTTATCGGGAAGTCCCAAACGAACACACTGGGTTCTCGCCTTTTGAGCTCATGTATGGTGCTCCACCACGAGGACCCATGTCGATAATAAAACAATTACTTACAGGTTCGGAGATGACTCAGGAATGCCAGTCATTCTATGAGTATGTGGTGAATCTACGAAAGACACTTATAGACGCTTGGAAAATAGCGACTGATTCATCTGAAAAGGCAAAAGAAAAAGCTAGATCTCTTCAAAACCGTTGGAAAAAGTTAAGGAAATTACTTCCTGGAGACAAAGCTTACGTCCTGCTACCAACGAGAGAGAATAGCCTTCTCATTTCGTGGAGTGGTCCATATGAAATTATTTCAAAATTGACAGATGTTGATTACATTCTTGACGTGAAAGGCAAGAATAAAACCTTTCACATCAACATGCTCAAACAATTCCATGATAGACCTGAATATCTCAAACCTATCTTAGATGCTGTTAATGAAGTAATCACTGATCATCCTTCATCTTACTCTTCATTGTCAGTGATTCAAGAAGAACCCACTTCTTTTCATGATGTACCGTTGCAACTTCCTGTCATGTCTCTTTACCCGACAGAATCATGGGTAAATGTATCTATTTGTCCGGATCTATCCAGCGAACAACAATCTCAAATTCTTTCTATTCTAGAGTCATATCAGCAAGTTCTGTCTAATATTCCAGGCCGAACGTCTATAATCACTCACGATATTAGACTCACAGATCACAAACCTATTAAATTAAAGCCTTATCCTATCCCTATCCACTTTCAGGATCAGGTTGAAAAAGAATTAGGTCAAATGTTACAGCTTAACATTATTGCACCATCAGAGTCTGCTTATTCTTTCCCAATGGTTATAATCAAGAAGAAGGATAATAATATCAGATTATGCATGGATTTTCGTAAACTCAATTCCATAACGGAGTCTGACACAGAGCCAATGCCAGTTCTTGACGAATTACTGTCAAAACTTTCTAAAGCAACCTACTTTAGCAAATTTGACTTAGCCAAGGGTTTTGGCAAATACCTCTCACGGAAAAAGCAAAACCTTTCACGGCTTTTGCTACCCCTAAGGGTCTCTTTCAGTATAATTTCATGTGCTTTGGCTTGAAAAACGCACCAGTGACTTTCGTTCGGATGATGAGGAAACTATTTTCTCATAGGTCTGATATCATCTCCTATATAGATGACATTTGTTTGTTCCACAACTCTTGGGACGAACATGTTTCTGGATTGAAATCTCTTCTCGAAATTCTTCGCTCTAATAATCTGACAGCGAATCCTTCGAAAGTTCAAATAGGTTTCAAAGAAATTTCTTTCTTAGGTCACAGAGTGGGCCATGGATTTCTGAAAACTTAGGATAAAACTATCTCGAAGATTCTTAACCTATCAATTCCTAAGACTAAGAAGCAGGTGCTGAGTCTTCTCGGCTTTATACAGTTCTATAATAAATTTATGCCTCATTTATCTTCAGTTACGTCAGTCCTGTCTGAGTTAACTACGAAAGGCTCCCCTAATAGAATTGTCTGGACGGAGGCCTGCAACATAGCTCTAGTCCATTTAAAGCATTACTTTTCATGTGCAACAATTTTAAAACTCCCTGATCCTCATCTCCCATTTATTCTCAGGACAGACGCTTCGATGTACGGTATTGGTGGCTCCTTGATGCAAGAAGTAGATGGAATGCTTCATCCAGTGATGTATGTGTCGAGGAAGCTCACAAAGACAGAAACCAGATATCCAATTATTGAGCGCGAGCTTCTCGCGATCATATGGGCTGTCACAAAGCTTCAGCGTTACCTTCTTGGTTCTCGTTTCATCATTGAGACAGACCAGAAGGCCCTGTCGTTCCTTCAAAAATCCAACATGAAAAACGCACGAGTCGCACGTTATGCAATTAATTTGCAAATATATGACTATATCATTCGACCTATTGAGGGCAAGTCCAATGTGCTTGCAGATGTACACAGACAGACCTGCCCGATTCTCAAGGATATGACATTGCTGCGACCCATTGACGAAGGTACACTGCTGATAGTCTACAGATACCTCGCTAATTTAAAACACTATCTTGACAATATCCATAACCAGATACATATTACCATCGTTATCAAGAGAAACAACTCAAGTCATTTGAAGACAAGATAAGAGACGTTTTGTGTGGATACATTCAAATCGTTTCACACTACATCAAGTTCCATGAACAGTACATAAGATCTGATTTCCGGACAGTCATGACGTATGCGGTAAAGGAACCAAATCAAACAGTATCTCAAGTAAACAGTATAAGGCTCTTTGTCATATCTTAATGGCAATCCTTCACAAAATGACTGGGATGCAGAACTTTAAAAAGATCATATGTCCTATTCCAGCAAACGAACTTCAAAATATTGGGGCTCAGAGACTGTGGCACTCAAGAGGCAACATATGAAAAGAAATCTCACACAAGAAACAATCGATTCGATACGCCTATGGAGAACTTCGCCATTTGAACATTCTTTTTTGTTATTACTTAAACCAGTTATGTGACTCTAAAGTGCTAAAATTGCAAATACA
This sequence comes from Oreohelix idahoensis, assembly GCA_024509875.1. NCBI lineage: Eukaryota > Metazoa > Mollusca > Gastropoda > Stylommatophora > Oreohelicidae > Oreohelix > Oreohelix idahoensis. The sequence continues at coordinate 989,145 of JAMPIV010009136.1, forward strand.
GTAGAACTCCATTTATCCGAACCCCAATTATCCGAACATCCAATTATCCGAACGCTTTTTCCAGAAAAGAAAAAAAAAATCAGATGCCACAGTCACGTTAGACTAAAATTCTGAATCTTTTGATGCGGCAAACTTCAAATGTGTGCGAACAATTTGTAGAGAATGGGATGGCTAATGGTCGGTCGCTTACGTACAGGAAGTCAGTTAGATCATAAAGTCAGTTAATATCTGGTTTACCAATCCAGTGTACGTGTGCGTTCTAGGTAGAACACTGGCTAAACAGACAGTTCAACTTAAAATAATTGTGTCTGCTACTACAGCAGAATAATTTTGGTGTACAAAATTTTAAAGAAACATTCTTGGCTTTTTTGGAAGAAGAAGGTTATTCACTCGATGATGCCGATGAGACTGGCTTATACTGGAAATCATTGCCTCAAAAATCACTTGCATCTCAGCGCGAAGCAGCTGCCCCTGAGTTTTAAAAGTGCAAAGAAAGAGTAACAATTTTGGTAGCCGCGAATGCCAGTGGAAGTCATCGTTTACCGGTGCTAATGATCGGCAAAGCCAAAAAACCACGTTGTTTAAAGAATGTGACATGTCTCCCATTGTGTTACAAAGCACAGAAGAGTGCTTGGATGAATAGTGAAATATTTCTTGATTGGTATACAAATCAGTTCATCCCAAATATGAAGAGGTTGAGAAAACAAGAAAAGAAAACTGGAAAAGTAATTCTTCTACTGGACAATGCACCATCTCATCCAGAGACGGATACATTGAATGCAGTTGATGCAAATTTTAAAGTAATTTTTCTGCCTCCCAATGTAACAGCACTGATTCAACCAATGGATCAGGGTGTTATAGCAAAGCTTAAAAAGATGTACAAGAAGGAAGTCCTGCGTCGTTTATTGTTGGCTGAAGATGAAGAAAGTGTGGTGGCGTTTTCCAAAAAGCTTAATCTCAAAGACTGCTGCTATATGTTAGCTGATGCTTGGACCACCATGTCACAAAATAATCTCAACAAGGCTTGGAGTAGATTGCTTGGGAAAAAAGGAGGAAATGAAACTACTGCAGTGGACACAAATGATGATTGTATAAATGAAGTTGTGGAACTGTTTCAAGCAATGCCCGGATTTTCAGACTGTGACAAAGATGATGCACACATGTGGCTAGAAGATGATAATGATTCTGGTTTTCAGTTTTTGAATGACGAAGAAATTTTGTCTTTTGTGCAAGAAGAAAACCAAATACATGTAGTGACCGATGATGAAGACTCCTCAGAAGTACATGATGTACTTGTAGATTATGAAGAAAAACCAAAACGTCGACCAAGTCCTGAAGAGGCCTTTATAGCACTAGAAACAGCGATGGCTTGGTACGAGCAAGAAGATGACAGCTGTCCTACACAGCTTCTGCTGTTGAAGAGAATGCGGGACTTAGCAGCCAAAAGGAGACTATCCAGTTTGGTGCAAAAGAGGATTCCTCATTATTTTAAATAGTGGGCTACATCTGTGCAAGTACATATATACGTAAGTTGCGCCTGGTTTTGAATCGTTTGTAATGTTATTTTGAAAACATTTCTCTTTCTTAACAAAAATAATTAATACAAGTAGTAGGCCTACATGCACTGCAGTGTAATAAAAGATTTTGGTGATACAGTGATCTAATACAGTGTGGGTATTATTATTACAGTACAAGTAAATATGTTTTATAGTGTATTTTCCTTGTGATGGTTAATTATTTTTAGAAATATGTGTACATGTACTCGATACATTATGTAATCCAATTATCCGAACATTTGATTATCCGAACGATGCTCGGTCCCATGGGGTTCGGATAAATGGAGTTCTACTGTAGTAAGCTTTCACACTAATGAAAGAAGAACCTATCATTGAAGACACTCAGTAACTATAGTTAATTAGTTTTACACAATGCTACAGACAGCACACACACGATCATGTGGACATTTACATTAACGTAATTATTATACTTACTTAATACTATTTAATTATTTAGATCTTTCATTTCATTCATCTTTTAATTAAATGCATTCAGATATTTCATTTTCCAAAACTTCACAATTTCACTATCATATTTCTTCACATTTTCATTCATTTTTTCTCATTTTTCCATGATGCTGACTACATTCCATAGACTGTTGCTCAGGTATGACATAGACTGGACGCTAACTTCTCGCATTTTCTAAAAATGACTTCCTATATGGAAAACTTTCAGTTTTCGCTGGGGGGCGGGGTAAAAGTGTTACCTATCACTTTGCTCACAGGCTGGTAATTCATCGGGGAGAACGAAGGTGATGGTTAGCACAGTTGTGTCTGGCTGGTGTTTTCGAAGTGTATGGATTTTTATGTGAGAGCGACAGACCAGTGTTTATTGTTATAAAATATTTCAGAGTCAAGATAATTGACTCAATTCATTAAGAATGTGTGCCTGATTATGTGTGGCTTAAGGAGATGGACAGTAAGTGATTTGAATCAATACGGATTTGGAAAGTATGAAGGCGTTGTAGACGATACATAGACATTCTGACTTTAAACCGGCACAACGACATTATTGCTTATGGCTGCTACTGATCACATTTGTATTACTGGTGTAACGTCATATCATCATATGCTCTCAAAAGAAGTGAAGTACACTTATGTTGTATTGTGACATATTAAATGTGATAAAACGTACAACAAGCTGTTGATCAAGATTCTTCAAGTTGGCCATTCCGTACGTTACTGTTGAGACTGTTGTCTATTATATCAAAATATCTTACAAGACCAGTGCAGCACATTAATATACTCGTTACCCAATAGCCTTCAATAAGTATAAGGTAACAGTATATCTCAGATGTAATGTAGTCTTGGGGAACTGATACTATGTGAAACCAACTTGGTAAGATGTGCTGTGTGGTCAGAGAGATCTGACCTAGTCTATGTGGTGTTGTTGTGTGTAGTGTTGTGTGCAGAAGTGGTTCAGAAGATAGAGTTCTGACACATGACCAATACTTTTGTTTCAGAACTGTGAGTTTCTATTTGGCACCAAAGCGGTGTCAAATGATGTATTAATATATACAAGTATGGACCAGAGCAGTCTGTCATTGTGTCAGAGCAGCCGTATATTGCCCCCTGCACGGAGAGGTGGGGCCACCAGACTTCTGTACAGGATCGATGCAGGCAGATAAGTCATATCTGGCCTGCTGGACGTTCACCAACAACATTTTCATCTAAATTACCCCTAATTCAGCATTAAATAAAGCCATGACATTGGGGAAATTAAACTATATATCTTTAGTCCTTAAGTCAACGGACAATGTTTGGCAGTCATAGACTGGGAGTGATGACACCACCCCAACAGCATATCTAGTAATAAGTTCTCCTGTGACTAGCTTAATATATTTATTATTAACCAGTTATTTGAAATAATTAATTACACATTTTCCATTTTCTTATGTAATATGATTTTGCATTCAATTCATGACTCCATAATATTTCTTATGTTCTGACCAACTAAAAATTTGGTTCAGAACAAAATAAATTTATCAAAAGATTAATTTGTAAAACTAAAACAGCCTGAGTTAGTTCAGTGTGTCATAAATTTTATTAATATTATTAGACTTCTTAAATATCTGTGTGTGTGTGTGTACTCTACCACAACACAGTACATATCATTACCCTAGACTTTTAACGTAGCCACATTCATTAGTAAAAAAGATATGTGTGAGGTCGTAAGTGGTAGTACGAAGGGCCTTCTGTAATTCACATCTACATTTATCTCAGGACCAACGGGCTGATCACCCGTTTGCCAGTCACTTCGATTACGGAAACAACAGCAGATGGATTGATTTGCCGTTGCCCTAAAGACGCCAATAGGCGTGATGGGAAACAATGGCAAAGAAAACCTATCTGCTGTTGCCCTAAGACGCCACTAGGCGTAATGGCCACTGACTGCTTTGACGGTCGGTGGCTAAGGACGGAAGAAGAAGAAGAATTTATCTCAGGAGCCTTCACAACTGACCTCATACATCACACTAGGTGACATCAACCATACAATACCATCAAAATCCACTACAATCTTCCACTGAAAAAAAAGGATTGTCACATTATCTCTTGCCATCTAGTTGTCATCATTAGACAGTCGTTTTAGAAACTGCTCACAGTGTTTGTTGGATGGATACACATATAACTCATCTTATGTTATTAGCCACGTCTGCTCGAGGTTCCTGAGACACACTTGAATACGGAAGACTTTCCTTCAGCCCGCCCTATAACTACGGGGGACTAAGGTGTTGAAGATTGGTTGACCTCTAGGCTTTAGTGAGCTGGATCAACGATCCTCAAGTCTTATAGTGTCTCGATCAGGAATGATCATAAACATTGATCATAAAACCCTCTTAGGATTTATAAGCTCACGGTGAGACTGTTTTGGTTGAAGTTAATCTGCCCTGCATGCAGCGTGAAAAAATAACTTTTCTTGCAGATACTGTCTTCCAGTTTCTCACTCTGGCTTCTGGATTTGGTGTGTGTGATTTCCAATGCGCCGCTCTGTCCTTATATTTCAGTCTCTCGCCCGTACGAGAAAGCACCTCTAAAAATCCCAAAAGATTTTCGTTTAATCTCTCGGTTTGAGGCGATCTGTGCTTTTCTTGTACTTGTTTTTTTCTTCTGTTCACTACACACTTATATCCTTCCTTCCTTCCTAGGTATCATTTCCTTTTCCCCATATGAGGCTTCCATTCTATCCAATGTATATTTAAATCCGTTTAGGTATGCAGTTATAATAAATCTTTAAAGATTATTTGCAAACTTTTAGCAGATGTGATGAAGGTGAAAAATATTAATTATCTTTAAAACTATTTATATTTGAATAATATCCTTTTGGATATAATTCCTAGTCTATCTCCTTTGTTGAATTATTTTTATTTATATGTATTCCAACCAGGCGTTCTCTTGTAGTTAATAAGTTAATGTCCAGTAAATGCAAACTTTTAAAGTCCTCCATTCATTCCTATATAGCTATTTCCTCATTCTTCCGTAATATTGTCTAGCTTAACCGTAATTCACGTTTCCCGTCTTCAAACTTCAAAGAAAGACCGCCGCGCTGTCCTTGCGCTGGTGTGTGTGTGTGTGTGCTGTGGGCGTGTGTCACGCTACAACCAAGCAAGTGTTATCAAATCTCGCTACAATGCTGTCCTCTTGTTTATTAACTTATCACAGATATCACTAGTTCCCCTTCCCCCTCCCTCCCATACTGTGATCCCTCCGGTACTCGTTCCTCCTAGAAAATGTACTCCAGGTTGGGAACCTCTTTTATAGGGTGTATGCGACACTGGAAGGCGGGAAGTTAGGTAGGAGCACAGGGTTAGAGTTTGTTCAGACTACGTTCTCCTTGTAAGCGTTCAAATCAGGGTCCTGTATAATCACAACATTTTTCCTGTAAACGTTACATAAGTTAATATTGTTGAATTTAGCCTGTCAAATCCTCAACCACCTCCTTACTACTGAATGCCCTCTTTCCGCCCCCTCTTTTCCTATCGCCTCATTAGATCCTCCCAACGTCACCAGGGGGCGGTACGGCCCACTTTAGGAACCACTGCTTTAGGCGGAGTTATGATTCGGAAAAAAAAATTATTTTGAATTATCGACAGCTTTGTCCGTGGAATGGGAGGAAGCACATTTTCCAATAAAGATAAAAGTTAACAAATATGCGGCACTTATTTCACATTTCAGATACACTAAAACCTGAAAACAGGCATGATTTTATCAAATTAGATCCTTAGAGATCAGTGTTCTAAAGTAGATCTCTACAGCTTCCGGGTTCCCAACCTTTTTTTTTTTAAGAAATGGGAGGAGAGCTGAAGGGCATCAGATGAACTTCATTTACTTCCGCTCATCCACCATCTCGATAAAAGAGTCTACCCCGTTCAACCTAATTGTTATGAGCAAAACTCATAACATATCTGTCGATATCAAATAAGGCTTGATTAATGACCATTTTTGTTGATGACGAGTATCCTGGGTTACAGGAAGTACGTCATTGCCTTTTGGGCCTAGTAGCAAAAGTCTAAGGTCGATGTTAGCAGAAGTGAAGGATCTTTCTAGGTCTTTTCTGTGTGTGTTTCAAGGTGGACGGACGCATGTGTGTCGAGCTCCTAGATGTTTTACTTTCCTACAGATTCCTCAAGTGTTCGATCTCTAGATCACCCATACACCTCTGTGGGTCGATGCTAGATTATTGTAAGAAAGGAATTCTGAATATGATGCAAGTGAGTTGTGAACTTTAAATAAATCTGCATGAAAATGTCGAGGACATTGTTCCAGTAGCAGACTGTACAGCGACGCTAAGGGCGGTCTAGTTGACGCCTTAAGCTATTAAGCATATCAATATATATATGGAGCTACGTTATGTCTAATAAATATGTCTGAAGTTCGCCCACACTGACTTGGTGCTATTATGAAGATTTGGAGATGTTACGCTGTGTGTGTAGTTTACATTTCGTACCCCTAATTGAACTTGACCTGAGTCAATGAGATACTCATCAAAATATATATTATAAAAGGACCAGTAAACATACACGCCCGTAACAGATGGTGGCAGCAAGCCGGGATCTGAGCTACAAGTAAATGGAAGCCTCAAGCCAGAGATTCTGAAGTATATAGTGATTGTTTCGAGTCTTTGGACTTCATTTTTATTAAAATATCAAAAATTTTCAAGATGGCGACAGATATCGTCTGCTGACCTGTGTGAGGTTGAATGAACATTATTTGCTGTAAGATCTTCAAGTGTGTACATCAAAGCTGAAGTTATCGACAGGGAAAATACATTCCTTCGAAATTACGAGTTTCTATTTTCAAGTTTGATGCCCGAAGATGGCCGATTTTCAAGATTACAACGGACCAAAGCAAAGACCTGTTCGAGTGAGCTGTTCATGAATTCTAGACCTAACCTGGTCTACCCTGAGTGTTTTTCATCGTTCCTTGGAGGAAAAGGCGCTGAAACCAGGAGGAATTTTTACTGGCAAAACAGATAAGTGAATTTATAGTTACATACAGCCTGTGATGCTGATAATCTTGTTAGCCAGGGTTCTTTTTTACATGTTATATGTATTTCTGTGCATTTATGTTTCTGTAGTAGTGGGAGGTTGGTGGGACTTGTGAATTTTTTCTCAATACCTCATTATGTATGGTCGAGAGAAATTCATTTCTTTAGTTTATGCATCTGTTTGTTTCAAATTGAGGGGCCGGCGAACATTGCTGAGAGTTACTGCCTCAATTCAATTAACCATATCCATTTGTTTGTCTAGTTGTGCAGTACTTTTAATTGTAAAATCTGTTATTGTGGTAAAGTTAATTGTAATTTTTTATTCAGTTTTCCTTCATTATTGTTTGTGATATTGTTGGCCTTACCTTGCTATCCTTTATTTATTAGATGTCTTACATGTTGTAAACTCGTGATTGTCTTGTCATAAGTGTGCTAGAGCTACATTTTGTTCTTTTGTTCTACCATTTTATACAGTTCTGCCTTATTTCTTAATTAGTATTCCCTTCATTTAGCTCTTGTCACTGTAGTCAGTCAACTTGTTTGTAGCTATCGTCTTTTATTGCTCCTAGATAACATCTATATTACTATCTACTATTACATGCAGTTGGGTGAATTTGAAGTGGTGAAATAATTATTGAATATATTGCTCACATATTGATAATATCATATTTGCATTATTGGTTAGCTATTGCAAAGCACAATAATTGTGAATCATGGCTACCTTTGAGTATTTTATTAAGATTGGAAAAGAATTTGGTAAAGAAGGTGAGGCTTTGAAGACATATGCATCTACTGAGTATGAAAAAGAATTAAAAAGGCTAGAAGCCAATGAACTCAGAGATCAAAGACAATTGGAGAGAGAGGAGAAGAAGGCAGCTGAGGAATTAGCTGAAAAAAGGAGACCAGAAGAATTGCAATTAGCTGAAAAAGGAGACAAGAAGAATTGGCTGAAAAAGAAGAGAAGAAGAATTAGCTAGGGAGAGAAGAGCAGAAGAGATGGCTCTTGAAAAGGAAAAATTAGCCTATGCTCAAGCTGAGATAAGAGCACAGCAAGAGCTTAGAATGCAATAATTTGAGTTGCAGAAATTAAGACTTCAACAACCACAGGTCAATCCTTTGAATGGTGGTGCTGAGAAAAAAGGCCATGCTTCCTCTTTTAAGCTCAGTTTGCCAAAGTTTAACTCAAATATCGACGATATTTCATGCTATTTAAATAGGTATGAAACATATTGCCAAGAGTTTAAAATTGATAGAGCTACCTGGTCCAGTAGACTCATGAACTTATTGGTGGGTGAGGCACTTACTGCAGTCTGTACCTTGGATGATCAGACTAGATGGGACTATGAGGCTATAAAAGATATGTTACTGAAGAAGTATCAGTTAGATGATAATGGGTATAGGATGAAATTTAAGTCACTGTTACCAGATTCAGCAAAAGATTTCACCGAATTTATCTCATCTATTAAGCTTTATTTTTCTAGATGGGTTGATTTGTCCAAGATTGAAAAAACGTTTGAGAGGTTGTCTGATTTGATTTTGAGAGATAAGGTGTTGTCCTCCATTAGTGGTGACCTTTTGTCATTCTTACAGGAGAGGAAACCTGAAACACTATCCTCTATGGAAAATTTTAGACGTCAATATCAAATCGCACATCCGGGTAGGAATCTTAGTAAAAATAACATGAAGGGTTCCTTACCAGTAGCATCTGCTAGGACGTTAAACTATAATTCACCTAGACAGAGATCAACCAGTATGGACAGGAACTATCGAGTGAACAGAGATCATAACTATGGTACTAACAGAGGCAGATATAATTTTAACAAAAAATTCCAACAGCCTCAGAGAAATTACAACTCTTATAATGATGATGGTTATTTTTATCAACAATCCTCTTTCAGGCATAATGATTATCAAAACAGAGGAAGTTATAATTCCAGATCAGGCAGAGGACAAAGGTCATTTTATAGAAATAATGACAGTTCTTTTAATAATAGAGGTTCTCAACAGAACAATAATTTTAGACAGCCGAGGAACCCTGAACGTTCAAATGCTGTCGTACATGTGGGTGACAATAATCCAGTTCAGAATAATAGTGGTTTAGCTCATGCCAATGCATGTAGTGTTGATTTATCCAACAGTGCTAATTGTACTGAATGTAACACTTTGTTTCAGTTACAGGGAGTCCCAAGGCTTATATGTGGACATCCGTTACCAGTCATGTCCTCATGTGATGGTACAGGTTCACTGGTTCTTAATAAAGGATTTGTGAACAACAAACTGGTGTCACTTTTAAGGGACACGGGTTGTACTACGATCGGCGTGCGCAGGTCGTTAGTAGATCAGTTGGATTACACAGGCAGAGAGGTGAAATGCATTACATTTGGTGACACAGTGGAATACTATCCAACTGCGGAAGTATTTTTGGATACACCATACTTTACAGCCCAACGGGCTGATCACCCGTTTGCCAGTCACTTTGATTACGGAAACAACGACAAACGGATTGATTTGTTGTTGCCCTAAAGACGCCATTAGGCGTGATGGGAACAACGGCAGAGAAAATCTATTCGCTGTTGCCCTTAAGACGCCACTAGGCGTAATGGCCACTGACTGCTTTGCCGGTCGTTGGCTAAGGACGGAAGAAGAAGAAGAATACTTTACAGGGCGAACTCTCGTGTGCCTGTTGAATAATCCTATTGCTGGGATAACCTTAGGAAATATCCCAGGTCTTCGTGAATGCTCTAGAGAAGATATTGAAAAATGGGAACAACAGCATCTGATAACTGCAAATGCTGTTACAACCACAGCTCAGGCTCGTGGTGAATTGGATAATCACAACCAAAGTTGTAGGGATGTAGATGAGGTGATGAGTGATGGGGAGGAAACTGAGGAATTGATGAATGATGAAGATCATGGTAATGATCAGGATAATTATAATGATAAGGAAGATACTGATCAGCAGGAAGAAGATGATGATAAATTACAGATGGAATTGATTGATAAGGAGTCCTTCATTCAAAGACAAAATGAAGATGATTCCTTAAAGAATTTTTTTCAAGTTGCAAAATCAGATGATGTGATGTTTGATGATAATGCTAAACATTGGTACACTTTTAAGAGTGGTATTTTAATGAGAAATTTTCAGGATTGTACATCTGTGAAAAAACAGATTATGGTACCCACTTGCTTTAGACCATTTGTCTTACGACATGCCCATGACATTAATTGCGCAGGTCATTTAGGTATTGCAAGAACAAAACAGAGAGTTTTGTCGCATTTTTTTTTTGTCCTGGTGTGACAAGGGATGTCAAAACTTTTTGTCGTACATGCACAGTTTGCAAGGTGTGGCAAAGAAAAGGCCTAATCATACTGCGCCTATCCAGGCATCTGATATTTCTTTGCGGCCCTTTGCAAAGATGGCTATCGATCTTATCGGTCCATTAAAGGTCACGTCAGCTAGAGGTCACAAATTTGTGCGGACATGCATTGATATGTGCACCCGCTGGCCAGAAGCGATACCTCTTAAGTCCATATCAACTTTGGACGTGGCAGATGCGCTATTTCTAATTTTTAGCAGATTGGGTTTCCCCCAAAACATTCTGTCAGACATGGGGACGCAAGTCGTCTCAGACGTAATGAAAGAAGTGATAAAAATGTTCGATATTAATCGTTCTCTTAGTTCAATATATCACGCCGCATCAAATGGAAAAATTGAGAGGCTCAATAGGAGTTTAAAACAAATGTTAGGCAATGTTACGACTAAGTATCCGCAAGTTTGGGATCGAGTTTTGCCTGCAGTTCTCTTTGCTTATAGAGAAATTCCAAACGAAAATACCGGGTTTGCGCCATTTGAGTTGGTCTTTGGTGCTAAGCCTAGAGAACCTATGTCCATTTTAAAACAATTATTGGTTGGAGCTAACATGGATGAGGATGTTCAAACCTCGTACCAATATGTTGTCAATTTAAGACAAAAGATTATTGGCGCATGCCAAATAGCAGTAGAGGCGTCAGAAAAAGCGAAATTAAAGGCTCGATTGTTTATCAATCAAAACAGAAAACTGCGCCAATTATGGCCAGGTGATGAGGCCTACGTATTACTACCAGACAAGGACAATAAATTACTTGATTCATGGAGGGGACCTTACACGGTTATGGATAAATTGTCAGATGTTGACTGTTTTGTCTATTAAGGGAAAGGAGAAAATTTTTCATATTAATATGTTACAACAATTTCATACTCGCCCTCAATATCTAAAACCTGTCTTTGAAGATATCGACGAATCTGTTGATCGTCGCTCTTCCTTAGCAGTTATTCAGGAAGAGAGTTCTGATTTATCTGATGGTATTGAACCAATCTTATCGTTACCTATTATACATGTTTTAGCTACGGAAAGCTGGAAAGATATTTCCATTGCTCCTTCTCTAGCTTCTAATCAGAAAGAGCAGATTTCTCAGTTACTGCAATATTTTTCTGATGTGCTCACGGATGTTCCTGGGCATACATATATCATTCAACATGATATCGTCCTAACCGATTTCAGACCTATTAAACTGAAACCTTATCCTATACATATTCATTTACAATCACAGGTACAGGAAAAAATAAAAGAAATGATCAAGTTAAATATAATTGAACCATCTAATTCACCATACAGTTTTCCTATGGTCTTGATTAGGAAAAAAGATAAATCTATTCGTATTTGCATAGATCTCAGGCGTTTAAATGCTGTCACGATTCAAGATGCTGAACCATTACCCTTGTTAGAATCTCTCCTGGATAGATTACCTACAGCTACGTTCTTCACAAAATTTGCTCTGTCAAAAGGCTATTGACAAGTGCCACTGTCAGACAAAGCTAAGCCTTATACAGCTTTCGCTACACCACTAGGTTTGTTTCAGTTCAATTTTATGTCGTTCGGTCTTGTTAACGCTCCTGCTACTTTTGTTCGCATGATGCGTAGACTGTTCTCTGACCGTGAGGATTTAATCACTTATATTGATGATATTTGTCTATTTCATCATACTTGGGAGGAACATGTTATCGGAATCCATTCTTTGTTGAATACCTTACGTTTTCATGGCCTTACTGCTAGACCTTCCAAAACTAGTATAGGATTTACTGAAATTTCTTTTCTTGGTCATAAAGTAGGAGGTGGGTTTCTGAAACCTGAGGATTCTACTATCTCGAAAATCCTAAATCTTGAAATTCCTCGAACTAAGAAACAAGTTCGCAGTCTGTTAAGCTTGGTAAATTTCTATAGAAAATTCTTGCCCAATTTTTTGTCATCGTTAGTAAAGAAAAACTCGCCAAATAGTATAATTTGGTCGCATGCATCTAATGTGGCTTGAAATTTACTAAACATGTGTTTTTCCAAATCACCAATTTAGAGATTACCTGACGCTCGATTTCCTTTTACCCTCAGAGTGGACGCATCGGCTACAGGCATCGGGGGAACATTGATGCAAGAATTTGAAGGCTACATGCACCCAACTATGTATGTAAGCCGGAAACTTTCGCCCCAGAGCAGCGGTTTCCCAGTGTGGAACGGGAACTGCTAGCAATCGTCTTTTGTTTCATCAAGCTGCAACGGTATCTGATGGGAGCCCGATTTACTCTTTAGACAGACCAAAAAGCCTTGGCACATCTCAAAACAGCGAGATTCAAAAATGAAAGAGCAACTAGAGCCTCGCTCGCATTACAACCATACGATTATGAAATCAAAGGAAGCCAAAATGTCTTGGCCGATGTTCTTTCAAGGTGCATAAAAGACCCTAAATCACCTTTCAACTCTACAAATACAGATGATTCACAGAATTCAAACTAACGCATGTACATACATGGTGACCTCCTGATCAAAAAACTATTGCGGGGATGATTACGTAGTCGCATGACACTACTAAAGTTGTACACTGATCACATTGCTGATATAAGAAAGCGGTTCACACAGCAACAGGATGATGATGAATTCTATAATACTCAAAATCGTGTAATATCTTGTTGAACTCCGCGCACTTTGTATAGAGATCGTGCCTTAATGATAGTGCTTATAGTCAAGTTACAGACATTCCAACACACCTCATATATAATGTTTAAAATGGTGTCATTTCCAGACATTTTCGATACGGACATGTGTTGTTAAAAAACTATGGTCTCCACTTAAAGTGACATAACTCTAAAATGACTGACTTGAAATATCAAGGGGAAGTAACAACGATATTTCATATAGAACTGATTTGTGATGGTTGACTACTATGTTTAATGACATTTGGATTCGTACTGACGTAATATCGCATGAAGAACAATCATGGACATGGTCAACGATGGATTTCAACATACGTCTAAAGACTGTATAAACATTTATTAATTAACGGAATGACATTTCCTTATAGACTTTCACTATTGTGTATAATATTATTGTGATTAATTTGAATTCCCTACAGATTGTTGAGTCTTTGGCACAAATCTATGTCACACTCACACTAGACTTTGCAACATTAATTGGCTAATACGCCATACTAGTATTTATTGATACAACACACAGGCATAGTTTTAACTATTGCCCACACTGATGTGTTACATACAGGTTTCCTTGCTTCTCTTGCTATTAATATGGTATATTAATAACATATCATTCTGAATTACACATAACTTTATGCATTTGACAAAGTGTCGCAGTCATACACTTTATTAGTTGTTTGTCTGCCTCATGTCATCTATTGTTTCTATTACATAATTATATTACTATTAATGCTTTGCATTATTACGTTTAATTAAGATGACATTAAGTGATTACCGTTACCTGACGGGACAGATAGGTGTTTTAGACGGTGTGCAGTATGGGAATGCATGAACTGATATCATCATTTTGTTTTTACATGTTGTCTGATCTTGCTATGGTTACCTAACTTTGCTGTTAAAATGGTTATGTTCTTTGTAGACAACGGTTTTAACATTCTTTGCTACTGCCCACACCTCGAGGGTTTAATTGCCTACTTTGTGGCACAAACATGGGTGCTATACTATTTCATACTAACGGTGAAATTTGATGGTACCATCTTTTTACTCCAGTGATGTTTGAACTCACACTACGTAAATAATGAAAACTTCGTTTCCATTATTTGACGGGGGTGGGGGGGGGGGGGGGGGGTAATGAGCAAAAATCATAACATATCTGTCGATATCAAATAAGGCTCGATTAGTGAACATTTTTGTTGATGACCGGTAACCTGGGTTACAGGAAGTACGTCATTGCCTTTTGGGCGTAATAGCAAAAGTCTACGGTCGATGTTAGCAGAAGTGAAGGATCTTTCTAGGTCTTTTCTGTGTGTGTTTTTCAAAGTGGACGGACGCATGTGTGTCGAGCTCCTAGATGTTTTACTTTCCTACAGATTCCTCAAGTGTTCGATCTCTAGATCACCCATACACCTCTGTGGGTCGATGCTAGATTATTGTAAGAAAGGAATTCTGAATATGATGCAAGTGAGTTGTGAACTTTAAATAAATCTGCATGAAAATGTCGAGGACATTGTTAGAGTAGCAGACTGTACAGCGACGCTAAGAGCGGTCTAGTTGACGCCTTAAGCTATTACGCATATCAATATATATATATGGAGCTACGTTATGTCTAATAAATATGTCTGAAGTTCGCCCACACTGACTTGGTGCTATTATGAAGATTTGGAGATGTTACGCTGTGTGTGTGGTTTACATTTCATACCCCTAATTGAACTTGACCTGAATCAATGAGATACTCATCAAGATATATATCTTCTTCTTTTCTTTTTCTTTGTTCATCCTGAAAAGGGCGTTGGTTGCGTTGTGTCCGTTTACAGCGAAGCTGCGATATTTGCGCCTTTTGGTCGACACATCCGACTTCCGCACAGCATTTTTGGGACTGGGTTAGCCTTCCCTCTTCGATCCCTACTCACTCAGCCAGACTGCAGTGATGCAGCCTGTTTCCAGGACCACCACTTGGAGGTGGAGTAGGGTCTTGGGCAGCTCTGATTCGCTGACCCTGACGCAAGCAGTCTAGCTATGGGTCGGTAACTGCATTCCTCACTGTTGACGCATCTTAGGTCCCAAAATATATATTATAAAAGGACTAGTATACATACACGCCCGTAACACTAATCTTCGGTTATAATTAAAGCCTTCATTGTAAATTTTTTTTTATTGTGTGTGATATTTTCACCGTATTGTTATTTCTTCAAAAACCATTCTGGTAGGCGATCATGTTTCTCCATATCTTCCTGTCTCCGGCACTATTTATCAACTCGACTGATGACTTCTTTCCATGACGTGATGTCAAACTGTCCTGCATCTTCTCTCTTTGTTGTCAGTCGTTCCTGTTGTCACGATATATACCCGCTTTCTTCTTCTCATAACACGCCCGAAGAAATTGAATTTATTCCTTCTACTTTGTGGATTTAGCTTTCTTTGCGCATTGGCCTCTTTCAGAACATCCTGATTACTCTTTTTACCTGTCCGTAGTATATTGTTATATTGAAAATAAATTACACAGCGTGACATATTTACACCAGTTCTTGTTGAGCAGACTAATCGCAAGTTAGTACACGTAATTACGCAGTGCAGCGATGGCGCAGCAAATAGTCATATTCAAGAATAACCCTTTGCAGCGCTTCAGCGTGTTATAAAGCACGTTTCACCAGCTTTGCCCTCAAACAAATGTAATTATCTGAGTAAACGTCCAACGTATTAATGCCATTTTTTGCATACGATGTTATATTGGGTTAGACCCAACAAATATATACTTTATATCTGTGCATCTTGTCTAGTTCCCATAAACGAATGAAATCCTCTGATCTTTGTCGGCATACTAATTCTTGTGTATCGAGAAAAGAAATTTTACCACTTCAGTCACATATTCTGTGAATTGATTAGGCATAGGCGTGTCTACTATTACAATAATGTGGCCATCACGTTTGCAAATGAATACCTGTTGAAGATGATTTCTTAAATGATCTGCATGCGAGATACTCGTGACATTGTTTGTCATTGACATTTAGTGCGCTACCAAACTGGACCTTCATTGATCTAATTATTTCAAAAGGTATCACCACTTTGCTGTTCGTAAATATCATAATGGAACGTTGCTCCTCTACTGTGCTTGTAAACAACGGTAAGGTCATCTTTAAAGAAATTAAACTTCATCCGAATCATAATCAGATGTCTCTGAGAAATTGATAATCAATCTCGGCTGAATGAAGGACAAACCATCATTCGTCCAATATTCCCTTCCTCTTGTAACACATGGTTCTCACATTTCTTCCAATAATCCCTGGCTATATTTGAGATGGCGGCTTTTGTAAGTATTTCAACATCTTTTAATTTGAATGTTCTATTTTCTGTTGCTACCTGTTCTTTAACTCTTTCAGTCCGAAGCTAAAAAGTGGGTTTGGCCCAAACAAAAATGGCCGTACCAGTATGTTTTTATTGTTTTTGTTCGGAAATAACTTTTTTTAATGTTCATATTCATAAATAATAAAAGTCCATAATGGATGGCTATACTTTAAGAAAATAGCGTTTTTGAGTTGTCAAAATTAGAAAACAGCCCTAGAAAGGATCAAGAGATACGAAAGCCAGTATACTGTTGATTGGGCCAAATGGGTCTAGCGGGAAGTACAGTATACTGGCTCTTGGGGGTTAAAGAGTTAATTTTAGCCCAGACTAATTCTATTGGGTTTAAGTGATAATGGTAAGGAGGCAATCTTAAACATCTGTGACCATGTTCATGTATTGCCTTGTCTATCTGAAATATCTTTGTATGCTGTGTCTTTTTTACAATTCCAATTAATTCAGGCTTCAGGGACATTTCGTGGAATGGAATATTGTTTTTGGTCAGCCAAATCTTTATTATATCTTTAGTACTTGATGAATTAGGAACTTTATCTTCTGGTACCACAACGTTGTGATGAAGCATTGTCCATTATCAAACACGACGGTCTATCCAATGAAGGAAGTACATGATTCACAATCCAATCTTGAAATATCTTGCCATTCATCTCTGTATAATAATCCCTATTATCTGTGGATTTTGAGACAAATATGAGTTCAGTATTATTTAGAAGCCCATGATGGCTGCTTCCTGCATGTGCAATTATTAAGCGCTGTCCTTTGCTGCTTGGTACTAGTCTCTTAGTTGTCCCATCAGATGATTGCCATTCTCGTTCATTACTGTGGTGCGCATTGATCCAAGTTTCATCTAAATTCACAAAATCATAACAATCTCTTCTCATTTCTCTGACCTCGCGTAAATATTTGCTTCTCATTGCAACTATATGAGGCTTCTAACAATTAAGGTTTCTACCACCAAAATATTTTCTAAAAGTGAATCCCAAACTCCTAATAGTCCTCCATAGCGTAGATTTGGAAATATCAATGTCATTGTTCTTTCTTAACCAAATTTTCAATTTCCTCAAAGTCACTTCCTCATTATTATGAAACATATTGCAAATTTCTCTGCGGATCAATTCTCTGTCAAAATTATCCACCACTCTTGGCCTAATTTTTGTGTGTAAAACACTGGAATTAGAAATTTCAGATGCCGCTATCCAGCGGTGCAATGATCGTTTGCTTATCCCCAAGGCGTGAATAGTCCTCTTTTGTGGGTTTGAAATAGAATGATATAGTTTTCCTCGAGTAGCTTCATTGCAGACTACTTAAAAATCCTATTTGTGATTTGCTGTAATGTCATAAAATGTACTTGCAGACTCATTTTTCCTACTTAACCACACAATACTTTTTGTAGACACAACTCTGATTGACAATGTGTGCGTAACACCGGATATAAACTGTTTTATGTCCAAGAAGTGCAATTTCACGCAATTTCACGCAAAAAACATGCCAATTGTTTGATAAACCAATTATGTGCAAATGAGGTCGTATAATTTACTGTAGACATTACAATATGTGTGTGTGTGATGTGTGTTGGCAAGTAGGATTTTGATATTATATCGCAAAGAAACGAAAATTGAAACCAATGGCCGCATTTTAATGAAAAATTTAATTCATAGGGTATATACCATTTCAAATTCACACACAAAATTTCAGTTGTATGCGTTATATATTCACTGAGATATAGCATTTTGAAGTTTGGCAAAGCTAGTGAAACGTGCTATAGCTGAAAAACTGCAAGTTATAAGAACTTGATATCCTGTTATGAACTTCCGACTAGCAAAACTGGTTATCCCGCTGGCCTTTCGCGGCAGAGGTGCCGGGTTCGAAGCACTGTAGAGTCACGCTTCAGTCTACTAAGTTGTAAAAGGGTACCCGATTATGCTTCTGAGGGAGGGAACCGGTCACCCCCATCTCTTATTAATTTCTGGACCTAGTATAGTGAAGTCTCTAGCACATCACTCCCTGCGGCAGTAGCTGCTATGATGCTACCTTAACCTTTATATCTTGTTATAAAGTATGTATTCTTGGTCCAGCGCCCAAACCTTTATATCTTGTTATAAAGTATGTATTCTTGGTCCAGCGCCCAAACCTTTATATCTTGTTATAAAGTATGTATTCTTGGTCCAGCAACCAAAACCTTTATATCTTGTTATAAAGTATGTATTCTTGGTCCAGCGCCCCAGACCTTTATATCTTGTTATAAAGTATGTATTCTTGGTCCAGCGCCTAAAACCTTTATATCTTGTTATAAAGTATGTATTCTTGGTCCAGCAACCAAAACCTTTATATCTTGTTATAAAGTATGTATTCTTGGTCCAGCGCCCCAAACCTTTACATCTTGTTATAAAGTATGTATTCTTGGTCCAGCAACCAAAACCTTTATATCTTGTTATAAAGTATGTATTCTTGGTCCAGCGCCCCAGACCTTTATATCTTGTTATAAAGTATGTATTCTTGGTCCAGCGCCTAAAACCTTTATATCTTGTTATAAAGTATGTATTCTTGGTCCAGCGCCCCAAACCTTTATATCTTGTTATAAAGTATGTATTCTTGGTCCAGCGCCCCAAACCTTTATATCTTGTTATAAAGTATGTATTCTTGGTCCAGCGCCCCAGACCTTTATATCTTGTTATAAAGTATGTATTCTTGGTCCAGCGCCCCAAACCTTTATATCTTGTTATAAAGTATGTATTCTTGGTCCAGCGCCCCAGACCTTTATATCTTGTTATAAAGTATGTATTCTTGGTCCAGCGCCCCAGACCTTTATATCTTGTTATAAAGTATGTATTCTTGGTCCAGCGCCCCAAACCTTTATATCTTGTTATAAAGTATGTATTCTTGGTCCAGCGCCCCAAAACTTTATATCTTGTTATAAAGTATGTATTCTTGGTCCAGCGCCCCAAACCTTTATATCTTGTTATAAAGTATGTATTCTTGGTCCAGCGCCCCAGACCTTTATATCTTGTTATAAAGTATGTATTCTTGGTCCAGCGCCCCAAACCTTTATATCTTGTTATAAAGTATGTATTCTTGGTCCAGCGCCCCAAAACTTTATATCTTGTTATAAAGTATGTATTCTTGGTCCAGCGCCCCAAACCTTTATATCTTGTTATAAAGTATGTATTCTTGGTCCAGCGCCCCAAACCTTTATATCTTGTTATAAAGTATGTATTCTTGGTCCAGCGCCCCAAACCTTTATATCTTGTTATAAAGTATGTATTCTTGGTCCAGCGCCCCAGACCTTTATATCTTGTTATAAAGTATGTATTCTTGGTCCAGCGCCCCAGACCTTTATATCTTGTTATAAAGTATGTATTCTTGGTCCAGCGCCCCAAACCTTTATATCTTGTTATAAAGTATGTATTCTTGGTCCAGCGCCCCAAATCTTTATATCTTGTTATAAAGTATGTATTCTTGGTCCAGCGCCCCAAACCTTTATATCTTGTTATAAAGTATGTATTCTTGGTCCAGCGCCCCACAGAATATTGTTCAGACAAAAATTTGCTCCCCGGTTTTTCAGTCTCCCTTCTTCCTCATTTACGTTTACGTACCTTTTGGAGCATGGTGGTCACCACAGCGATTGGTCCCCTTAGAGGAAGCCTGCACTGTGCATTCACATGCTCTTGTAGAAGTGGTTTATGAGGCAATTTGTTTTATATGGTGAGTATTCTAGCCCCGTTCACGACCTCATGTTAATCGCCTTGTACGACATGCTTGAGCGTAATGTAGACATATTCTTTCATTGTCTCTCGTCTTGTAAACTGCTTAATGACTTTAGTCCGTCGGTTATATCAGAGTGTAGCGGGAGGTTATTTAAAATTATTTATTATGTAAGAGTATGCCAGTAAAGAGTTCTGACCTTACAAGTAATACCCCAGTCTTAGAAATAAGCACTGGTGTATTGTTATCATAACAATAGTCAGACTGTGAAAACCCTGGCCCAGTTGGTAAGAAGTAGTACCAGGATTTAAGGTGTCTCCTCCCTGTGACTATCTTATGATTACTTATATTCTAGGGGATAAGTAAAATGTACATTCACTGAACCCACAAAATGGAAGAAGTGAATAAATCCTCAGGTACAGTTAAAACAGTTTAATAATTACACTAATATTCTATTACTGCTAGTTGGAACAGAGCATTGAAATATATAAATATATAGAAAATTAAGTCACACAATTACTATTATTGTCTGTTTAGACTTCAAGATCTTAAATAATAAAGTTACTGAAATCACTGTTATTAGTCCTTTGAATTTAAGGATAACTGTCATCAGTTGACTGAGTTTCTGTATGGTTAATTATTATTTTCAACTATTGGCTGTTTCACATGTATAGGTGGTCAGTGTCAAACAGGACACTTATCTTTCAACTTGACAATGCTGAAACTGAACTGTCCTTTCCTGATATCAGACTTGGTAGGCCCAACAGTAGGGATGCCAATGACCAGTTGAATTTCACTCTTTGGGGTCCTGCACTTTTGTGGGATTGCCTCTAATGAACGACACAGGCTTCTGATACTGGACAGTCTGGTTTGAGTTATTTCATGGAACCTGAAACATCACATCAGCCTTGGCTAGTATCTGGCTAGACTTGTAGCTGACTAGCACAGATGTCAGACCAGTCAGTCATCAGATGTCACCGTTATACAATCATAGTAAGTAAGGACATCATTTCAGTGATATAGCATTAATATTAACATTTCAATTAAGTGTAACTGACTAGCACATAAGTCAGACTAGTCAGTCCTCAGGTGTCAAAGTTATACAGTCATAGCAAGTAACATCATTTCAATGATACAGAATTAATATTAACATATCCGTAATAAACATCATCTGGTTTACTCTGCTCCTATACATCCTTTTCTGATCTATAACTTGATCCTTCTAAATCATATCAAGTACAAATTCAAATACTGATGCTATCTTAGCAACTACCCAAAATTAATACATAAAATAAATAAAGTGAGTGACCACGTGATCAGGTTGCTTTCTACTGAAACTGGCTGTAGAACACTCCAGTTTACCAGCTGTAAATGGGTACAAAGTTGTGCGCTCGAACTAGGGAAGGCAAAGGCAGCGAGGAAGGGGACTAGTCACCTTAACCTCGTAAACTGGGATCTTCCATGATGAAGTTTCTAACACTTCATTTCCCTATGACAATCTCTGCCATGGGACTGCCTTTATCTTCGTAAGCGATAAAGCAATATGATAAATATATCTTCATTAGGCTGTGGGGCTATTTGTGATTAATTTTTGTACAAGCAACAATCATCCACAATGCACATGTTTAGATCATATTAAAAATACAATACATTATATCAATGACTATTATACAGGCATATTTTGTGAATTCTATATGAACCTGAAATAACAAATATTATACACGGTAGTTATCATAATTTCGCTTACCCTCAGACTTCAGATACTGGACGTAAAAATGTTTCTGGCGATCCGCTCACAATTCATGGCTAGTGGCGAAACTCTGCCTCCAGTCAGTCTCAAACCTCTTTCGTTGTCTGTGTCTCAGTTTACCACTACGCTTTATATACGTATAGCGCGGACGTATCGGAGGGTACCGACGTCACAGCTTAAACCTAGCCTGAAAAATCCTTCCCGAACAGTGATTTCAGCCGATCTGTGCGTCGACTGAAATTTTGCCTTTCTCATTCTCGGCATATATAATATCCATATTGTTCCATCTTATCTAGTTTTATACAGCTGATAAAACTCTATCTTCCTATCCATGTAAATTCCCAAACTGTTATTTGTTGATTTTAATATTTAGAACAGAAGTGGGTTACACGCTTTTAGCGTAACTGTGGGCAGCCGAAATACGCATATATCTCCGTAAATGAGAACTTCCTACCGTTCCTTTTTATATGCAGTTATACACAATCCTTCCCTGTACTGAAATGTAAAATCCTGTTCATACTGATTCCCTTCTGCGTTTATTTACCCTTGGCGATTTCCTCTGTCTGATACACATTTCGCTGATACGCCGCCATTTTGAAAGCGGTCAATCGATCGTTGACGAGTTTATAAATCTACCTGAAAACGTTTGCAATGACTTGAAACCAATTTTGCGACACAGAGCATAACTGCCATATAAAAAAATTAGTGAATCCTGTTAACTCTAGTACGGTGTTGATAAATAGTTTTAGTTATTTTCATGCGTTCACTATTTATCAACACTGCACTAGGGTTAACAGAGTTCGCTTATTTTGGTGAAGCTAATATTGCATAATGGACTCTTACTTATCTACTTAGTTGTTCCTCTTCTACCCTGGGGTGTAGAGGTTAGCCACAGAGAGCGTCATACTATCCTCTCGGTTGTTTTCTTCCTGGCCTGGTCCAAATCTAGTCCTAGGTCCTTTAGAGATTGCCAAATGTTGTCCTCCCAGCGGACTCCAGGTCATCCTGGAGGTCTGGACCCCAGGTTCTTGGTTTCTCACATTTGTCGTGGTAGCCGATCTTCTCTCATTCTGCAGACATGGCCAAACCTTCGTAACTCGGGCTGTTCTACTACAGGGGCTGAGTTCTGAGGCCATGACGTATCGTCTGGTTGCGGACTGTGATGCTGCACTGTAATTCTGTCCTTCAACAGGCCCGATTCTGTTGTTCTATTTTGAATTTTCACCATTTCTTCTTCTCTTTGTAACTATATGGGTTTGCCATGGTTCTTCTCATATGAATATATATATTGTTTGGTATTTTTGTGTAGGTAATTTAAATGGGTTCCTTTATGTCGGTAGGTTTATTTTACACTCGGCCAGATTTTTCGCGATCACGTAGATTTTCGTTGTTTACGAAAATCGCCATTTCATGCACGCAAGTCAGAAACGCACGCGGCCGTCACGTAACGTGACGCAATTTTTGGACATGCGGTCTTCGCGTTGTTTTCAAATCTGATTGGCGTAGGTCGCAAGTATGTTATTCTTCTAGCGTTTCTATTGGTCCGAGTGAAAGCTTAGCATAGACGTAGGAGGAAATCCGCGGGGTTTTTTCTCTTGTATATAATGAGTCGGTAAACTGCGGGCAAGTCTCTCTGAAGACAATAATTGCCTGCCGTGCGACTACGTATTTATCGTCTCCATTGCGGGGAAGAAAAGCGGTAATTGGTATGTAATAATTTTATTATCGTTTTACTTTTTAGAGGGTTCTTTGAGAAATCTCGGCCCGTAAGTAAAGTTCGTCGGGCAAATTAAATTAAAGTTATAAACGGTGGCACCATCCATTATTATCTTTGAAGAACGATGTAAATGTAAAAGTGTGCATAATTCTTTCTAGGATTTTTGGCAGTAGATAGGAGCGTGTGAAGTTATGAGATACACGGGTGCTCATAGTTGTAGAGTGTTGTGTAAAACCACCATTTATTCCTGTGTATTTACAAATGTAATTTTATTGGGAACTCCATTGTGTGTACGTTAATTTTATTGTGCCTTAAATGTAAGAAATGCAGTCGGAGGGTACAGATTTATGTTATCAGTGAATTATACGGCTTAGGGGAGTAAATTATTCCTATAGCACGAGGTTTAATTTAAATTAGAGCTTAAGTAGGAAACCTCATGTGTAAATGTTAAAAGGTATCGGGAATTTTGGATGAAGGATTTTCCTAGTTGAAATGTTTAGTCACGTGGTTAGCCATGCGTAACAACCACGTAACCCGTCAGACGTGTCTGGGGCTTTGTTTACTTACCTGGAAGATTTAAGTTGAGGGAAGGGAGGAGTAGAAGGAGAGTGAGATAGAAGACACGTGGGTAGGAATATTTTATGTATTGTGCAGAACGAGAGAAGGGGAGTAGAAGGAGTGAGATTGAAGAGACACGTGGGATAGTATTATTTTATGTATCGTTGTTCAGAACGAGAGAAGGGGAGTAGGAGGAGTGAGATTTTAGTGCCACGTGGGTAGTATTATTTATGTATTGTTGTACACAACGAGTGAAGTATTGAGTAGGGGAGTTATAAAGATTAATGGGAGCGATAGGTTAGAGATGCGTTATGTTGGAGTTGGTGCACATTAGACGCATTTTATTTTAATTTCAGCGGGTCGCGGCAAACAGTGGGGGAGCGTAATTGCCATATACAAATTACCCACGGCAACAAGACATATCTCAGGGGTCAGAGGACTCGAGATATCGCCAGCACCGACAAGAAAATAACCTAAACGGTCTATTTCAGTGAAGTTCAACTCTTCAGCGAGACCTAAACAGCTCTTTTTGCAGTGAGGAGCGGGAACGGGTTTATCTATCCTAAAGCCCAGAGCGCATCGCTATTATAATCTCCAGCAACGACACGTGGTCGGGAGACTGGTGTAATTGCATACAGCCAGAAATCAAGGCTGTGTTTTCCTCTAAATCCGGAGCGGGTTAAAAGTGGAAAGTTATAGAAGCTAATCAGCAGCAGAGAAGTTTTCGACAGTTAATCAAGTACCTCATGCTTGAAACCCGACCATCATCATCATCACCGAATTTAGGAGCAGGTGATAGGGTTACAATACCTGGGTCCTGAAAGTAAAGAGAGAAGAGCGTAACGGAGACGCCGCATCATCAGTCGTCGAGTGTTAGAGAGACACTGAGACCAAGAGAGAGAGAGAGAGAGAGAGAGAAAAAAGGTAAAGGAACCCGTTACACGCCCATTGAGGCATATTGGGAATATGGTGTTAGGCCCATATTATCTTGACCGTCGGCACACGAGGGGTGATGTGGTCGGCATCACGCCGGCCGCCTTAACCTTCCCAGAGTATCTCTGGTACCCATTTGGGGCTGGGTCGACCCAGGAGCCGTTATCCATTTGACGGATAGACACTGAGCCATCGTTGTAAGCCAAGTCTATTATTTTAGCATTTCCAGTGGTGTTAGTTAGCGGCGCATATCGCCTACCAAGTTGGAAGCTGTGTAGACGTTCTTTTAGGAGGAGGCAACAGGACGGCAACAGTAGAAAACGTATTTGTATTAGAAAGTGGAGGCTAAAGTTGACAGCACCACAAGATTAGAGTTGTTTAAATCACTAACCATGCAACGGGCTGATCACCCGTTTGCAAGTCACTTTGATTACGGAAACAACAGCAAATGGGCTGATTTGTCGTTGCCCTAAAGACGCCACTAGGCGTGATGGGAAACAACGGCAGAGAAAACCTGTCTGCTGTTGCCCTAAGACGCCACTAGGCGTAATGGCCACTGACTGCTTTGACGGTTGGTGGCTAAGGACGGAAGAAGAAGAAGAAGAAATCACTAACCATTTTTATTGTCCCTCAGCAGGGTGACAGAAAGAGTGAATGTGATTGGGTTTTTTCTAGTGTCTATCAATTTAATTGTTACTTCGTGCAACAGTGCACGCTATTTATTTGATTGATGTATGATGGAATTTTAATGTTTTATTGTGTAAATGAATATATCTTTACTGTACACTAGATCAGCTTCTACACTTTACTGTACTTACTCTATGTTGTCTGTATAGTGGTGTCTGTGGTCGTTTTATGCACCTTATCTAATTGTGTTTAAAGGTAGTTCGAGGGGGGTGATCTATAGCTTTTCTGAAGTCACGAAGCGGCAAGGGGAGAGTCAAATCCTGGTTCTAGCCCTTGAGCCAATAGTCTCATCTGTCCACAGGCATGTCAATTTTCATCTAAATTCTATCTTCTCAGACTTTCTCATACTAGGGTCTTGCTTTCATTCAGGCAAACTCTATAAACTTTAATCCACTTCGTGACACGGACCATGTCTCTTCTTGTTACTTCAACCACCTTCATTAGATACCTCATTTCTGAGGTTTGGAGTTGGTTTTTGTGAATTGTAGCCAATGCCAGGACTCGCATGCATATGTCAAGACTGGAACATATGTGGGGCGGTAAACAGTCATATATATAATGGACTCGACAACTATAATTAACACACGGCATAACTGTATCAAAAATGTAACCACTTACTTCATGAGTACTCTTCAGCTCCCGAAGGAGAATAGGCTTTTTAAATTTGTGCCAGGTCGTTCTGCAGTGTGCGTATATATATATATATATATATATATATATATATATATATATACATATATATATATATATATATATATATATATATATACCGTATATATATATATATCATACTCACAGTATGGGTGTACCATGGTGGAAGCATATATATTTACCTAAATCATACACTGTCAAGGGTTTTCCATGACGAGTTAATTACCACACAAAAGATATATATATCTACCGCGAAAGTGAATATAGTGAAGGAGAATAGATAATTGATGTATAATTTGGTCCGTCTGAGTATATAGAGTGGATGTCGACAGATACGCGAGAAGGTATAGAAATAGATTTTTCACAGGTGGTAGAATTGAGAACAAAAAAAATCTGTCTCTGGAGAATTACGAAATCTCTTCCTGCCTATCAGCACGACTGTACTTTTAGTGCAGGGCAGCTTTTATCTCCCTATCCAGAATAGATAAGTTAATCTACACACACACACACACACACAGCTATGTGACAACTAGACACACAAACGTGAAAAACTACGGATAAATGGGTATGGGTCTGACCAACACACAAAGGTAAGTTTCTTTGTAGTTTATTATCATTAAAACTCGACAACATCAAAATATCTAAAGGAAAAGATCAAAGAGTCATTTACATGCATATGAAATAAAGTAGAAAAAATGTGCACCCTCCCCAAATGGAGAAAAGAACCCTAGAATTATTAACCCAAAGGTTGAAGTTTAGCACTCTGTTACAGAATGAACAGTAGGGGTATTCTATGAGACCCAGTAAAATAAACAAACTTTTAGACAAATGAGATATATGGATAGTTTTCCCCGAAAACAAGAAAATACTAGCACACTCTTGCAAACAGTGGCCACTCTCACAATCTTACCTAATTGCCTGGTATGGCAGGTCTGTAATATCCCTTGGTAACAGAATTACTCTGTGAATATATTATTTAATCCATCTAATATTCTGTCACCCCAGTTGTCGCAGCTCCAAATTGGCCCCAGTCCATCCCCCGAAATTAGTTCATGAGGTGAACCCCTAATATGGTTGCGTCTCCTATAAGTGTTATTATACCTTGTTAAAAAAAACTGAGAGATTCCTTAAGGGTCACTCTTTAGCAGGAAAAATACTTCCAGTATTGGGAAAACATCTGGTTGCTAGAACATTGTTCATAGGCTGTTGATGGTTCTTCTATCGGCCAACTTGTGGCTGGTAAAAATTATATATATATATATGAAAAACCTATGGCAAGGCACAAGCAAAGAAACAAAGTTACAACTGATCAGAGCATGTATATTCCCAGTGGCAACATACGGCTGCGAGACTTGGACACTCAATAAAACAGTTGCTAAAAAGATTACATCATTTGAAATGAAATGCTACAGAAGGATGATGAGAATACCCTGGACAGAAAAAAAGACCAACAGAGAAGTACTGCACTCACTAAACGTACAGGAACATTGGCTCCTAAAAACCATTGCAATAAGGAAGCTGAAATTTTTCGGTCATATAAAAAGACATAATAGCCTGGAAAAAACAGTGATGGAAGGCATCTTCTTCTTCTTCGATCCTTAACCACCGACCGTCAAAGCAGTCAGTGGCAATCACGCCTAGTGGCGTCTTGTAGGGCAACAACAAATTGATTCCACTTTGCACGGTCGGCGGCCATCCTTCGTACAGTGCCCCAACTCTGGTTCATTCTTTGCATCTCAGCCTCCACAGTCCTTAGCCAAGTTGTTTTTGGTCGGCCTCTCTTTCGCTTTCCTTCAGGGGTCCAAAGCATAGCTGTTCTTGTGATGGCATCGGGGTCTCTTCTGAGAACATGACCAACCCAGCTCCAGCGTCTGCCAGCTATGATGGTGTGCATGTCCTCTTGCCCGCTACGAGCAAGCAGATCTTGGCTGGCGATGGCACTCGGCCAAAAGATTCGGTGAATTCCTCTTAGGCATGTTCTGTGAAAAGAGGACAATCCCGACTCCTCCCTCTCTGCGACTCTCCAGCATTCCGCACCATAGAGAAGCACAGAAAGCACGCAACTCTGGTATAATCTTAATTTTGTGCTTGTGCTGTACTGGGAGGACTTCCAGATGTTATTTAGGCTAAAGAAGGCTGTTCTTGCCTTATTCATTCTGATGCTGATGTCTTTGCCTGCCCCACCGTCTGGTGCCACTATGCTTCCTAGGTATGTGAAGGTATCTGTCTGTACCAGCCGCCGATTCCCCGCCGACATGGGCTCAGGGTTGCTCACACCGAGCGTCATGACCTCAGAATTCTCTAAATTGATGTTCAAGCCCACCTGCTGGCTAAATTTATTAAGTCTATCCGTTTTTTCCTGGATGTGTTGGTGTGAATGTGCCAGCAGTGCAATGTCATCTGCACATTCCAGATCCTCCAATGCAGAAAACGCAGTCCATCCCACTCCTCTTGGACTGCCCTCTGTTGTCTGGCGCATCACCCAGTCTATGACTGTTAAAAATAGAGTGGTTGATAAGGGGCATCCCTGTCGCACTCCTGTCTTCACCCCAAAGGCCAGGCCGCTCTGCCCAACACTACACGCAAAGTTGGCATAGAGGCTCTTCATGATTGACACCACGCAGCCTGGAATTCCACAAGCCCTCAGTACTTTCCACAAACTGTCCCCATGCACGCTGTCAAAAGCCCCTTCAAAATCAACAAAATTTATGTAAAGCTGTCCTTGCCATTCCGAGCACCGCTCTATAATGTTCCTGAGAGTGAATATATGGTCTACACATCTTCTGTTCTCTCCAAATCCCGCTTGTTCTCTCCTCAGTCCGTAGTCCACTGCCTTTGAAATTCTCTGTACAACTATCCTGCCTAATATTTTGCTGGGAACTGAGAGAAGAGTGATTCCTCTCCAATTATTGCAGTCTGAAAGATCTCCCTTCTTGGGCAATTTGACAATTATTCCTTTGTTCCACTCTGATGGTGTTGTTCCCGTTTTCCAGACTTGTGCAAATATAGGTTCTAATAGTTCTGCTGCTAGCTCAGGGTCTGTCTTAAATAGCTCTGCATTTAAGTTATCATGGCCCGGAGCTTTACCGTTCTTTAACCCTTTGATTGCTGTGATGATTTCTTCTTTTCGTGGAATGTCTGTATTTACATCTAGATCGTTTTCAGCCTCAGGAACATTTAATTGTGTCTCTGGTATTTCCTTGTTCAGAGTTTCTCTGAAGTGCTCTGCCCATCTTGTTTCCTGTCCCTCTGCTGTCTTGATGAGATTTCCTTGCTTATCTCTTACTAATGTAATATTGTTTGCACCTCGTTTTCCGCTGATGAATTTAGTTATTTTGTATACTGTGCTTTGTTCATTTCTCAGTGCTGCCTCTTCTGCCTGTTTTGCAAGATCGTCTAGGAAATTCCTTTTGTTGGCTCGGGTTTGGCGTTTAACTTCCCTGTCCAGTTGACTGTACTGTTCGCTATATAGTTGCTTTAACCTGGGGACTTCGCTTCTGTTTTCTTTCTTTTCATTTCCTTTCTCATCTTTATGGTGTTTAGTGTTTCTGGTGTTATCCAGTCTTGCTTCTTCCTTTCCTGGAATCCTAAGCATGATTTGCTACTTTCCTTATATATTGTTGAAATGGTGTTGAAATTCTGGTCTATATCATCAGTCAATGTCTTTTCCTGGCTTTTGGCAAATTGATATCGTTTCTTAATGTCGGCCGCAAAAGCTTTTCTGGTAAGGGGGTCCTTCAATTTGCTGATGTCAAACCTTTTCTGTGTAGTTACAGTTGGTGCAGCCCTTCTTAGTTTCACTTTCAGTTTTGCTACTACTAAATGGTGATCGCTTCC
Source organism: Oreohelix idahoensis (assembly GCA_024509875.1). Taxonomy (NCBI): domain Eukaryota; kingdom Metazoa; phylum Mollusca; class Gastropoda; order Stylommatophora; family Oreohelicidae; genus Oreohelix; species Oreohelix idahoensis. Next base: position 1,019,397 of record JAMPIV010009136.1, read on the forward strand.
CACATCTGCACCTCTTCTTACCTTCACATCTTGTAATGCATGTCTCCATCTACCGTTAACCATGATGTGGTCTATCTGGTTTCTGTCCCGACCATTTGGTGATTCCCATGTTAACTTGTGAATTTCCTTATGTGGGAAAAGTGTTCCTCCAATGACCAGGTTGTTAATGCTACAGAAACTTATTAGCTTATCCCCATTTTCGTTTGCTATTCCGCTGCCGCATTTCCCCATTGTTCTTTCATTATATGTATTGTGTGTACCAACTTTCGCATTGAGGTCTCCCATTACTATAAAAAAGATCATATCTAGGTGTGTCCTCCATTTCTTTCTGCAGTTGTTGATAGAATTCATCCTTGACCTCCTCATCGCTATCATTCGTTGGTGCGTAGCATTGTATTATTGTAGTGTTGGTGAATCTCCCTCTCAATCTCAATCGTATCAGTCTGTTGTTGATGGGTTTCCATTCCAGTAATGTCCTTTCTATCCCTTTCTGTAGAATAATGGCTACGCCTTCACTGTGCTGTCCATCCTCTCTTCCAGAGTAAAGTACTGTTTCTCCTATTGCTGTTTTAACTTTTCCTACCCCTGTCCATCTGCTCTCGCTTATCCCGAGGATGTGTAACCTATAGTTTCTCATTTCTGCCGTGACCTGTCTTAGTTTACCTGTCTCGTACATTGTCCTGACATTCCAAAATCCTATTCTTGTATCCTGTTTTGCGGACATCCGTTTTCATGTCAGTGGCTTCCTTTCGGCTTTCACCACTGACAGTCATACGAGCCACAGACTCCGAATGTCCATCCCGCAGCAAAGTTTGTTCATTTGATGTTGTTTCCGTAACTTCATTATTTTTTTTCCATAGACAGGGGTGTCAGCCCTATGCTAAAACCCCCAACCTGGAGGACCAGGGTACCAGCTTTTGTCTGACCCCTACCCACACAGATCAGTCCAGCTTGGTTGAACCTACCAGGAGTAAAACTCCCACTGGCATAGCTCTGGGGATTGTCAGGGTACGCAAGCTGCCATACCGCTACAAGGTATAGGTACCAATGATGGCAGGATGGAAGGCATGGTCCCTGGAAAAAAGGGGAAGGGGTCGACCTAGACGACGGTGGACCCAGGACATCACAGAGAGTCTGAACTTGTCTTTGGCTGATGCAGGTCGACTTGCCCAGAATCGTGATGCGTTCAGAGCAGCTGTAATGGAGACAACGTTCTGGAAAGAATACGTCACATGATGATATATATATCCTTCTGTGTTTGGTCCAGTTATTAAAAATATTTATTGTCCTCTAATACTCTCTGGCATGTGCCCGTTCACGAATGAAATTGGTGATGCACAGCCAAGAAAAGGAGACAATAATAAATCCCAAAAATTGAAAAAAAGAAAAACCAAAAGAGAAAAAGACCGCTGGCCGCTCTTGTGATCTGGTCTGCGAAGAATACAAGAAACTTTTATATAAAAATATGTTAATCCTATATCTACACACACTGACGGGGACAAGACGATCTCTTCTCCACTCCGTCAGTGCTGATTAAATTTAAACAGCACACGGTGGTTCCTTACTCATATCAGTTAAGAAATTCCACTGGCCGCTGAGTTCAGACGGGTCTGAGTTATGTTAGCTCGTCCGCCCCTGCTCATCGGCGTCAGCGTACAATGAAGCTTATTATTTAATCTGTCCATACGCGCTGCCTAAACAATGATCGCCTGTCATTAAATAGCAATTAAATTGTCGGCATCTGTTGGCTTTGCCGTATACGATTAAAATAATAGAAACTGTAACAAATATGCACAAATGAAATATAACGTTGTATTCTATTCTACACTATCAGTTTACTGTCTATACGGTGGCGTGATTTAACATTTTAATAGAATATCTGGTGAGAAATCGTTACGCGTTACTTTATTTCACTCGTTTTACTAGCGAGAAAAATATAAGTGAAGAACAAATGTTAAAAGCTATCAATTCTTAAAACATTAGCACTTTTATCCTTTACTAGACAATTCAGAAATGAAAATCCTCCACGAAAACTAGTAACAAATTCACACAATGAAATCTGGTTTCTAGGACTGCGCTTAGACTATTCAAAATTCTGACTGACAACTGATGATGGGGTTAAGAAAACAACAGTATATATATCATTATAATTCTCAGATCTCTGAATGCGTTAATTTCGTGGTCCGGTGTTATCCAGAATTTCAGAAGCTAAGCGTATCAAGATAAAGGCTTTACGGTCGGTCTTGGTCAAGGTTTCAACCGTCATCAAATGACTTACTGTTCCCTAACGGGTTTTCTCTGTACGAATGCCCGCTTATGACGATCAAAGAGCCCAGGGGTTTTTAACCCCCGTGAGTACGAACTTCAAAGGGTCTTGTTTTTGTCTTCCCCACGTGCCAGCCTGTCTGATAACTATTACAATTGACATATGCTCGCGTGAGGGCGAGATAAACACAGCCTGATTTGCTTTCTTGTTATGACTGACAGGTCTGGCAGTTTGTAAACATTGCGTTAGCTCGTGTTAAAACAAAAAGGCGGGACAAGAGAGTAAGCTGCAGAAATAGACAGTGGGTATAGATACATGGTTTCTAGCTAGCAAATCAGAGGGCAGCTATTAGGTTGCAATAGGCTGTCGGATTACTGTAGACTCTTTTTACATTACACGTCACACCCGGGCAGTAGTTACGTTACAGCTAAGATACATCAGATCGGACGATTAAACAACCAAAAAGCTACAATCTTTCATAAATGGATGCTTGCGAATGTTAGAAGGATTGAAATGGTATGTCAAGGTCACAAGTGTGAAACTGATGATAAGACCCAGATAAGTGCCAGTGAAACAAGAGATGAGAAGACGACGCTGACGATGGAGTGAATAACATACCGAGGTAACACGTTGATAGTATTACCAGGCAGTCATTGCTCTGCAATCCCGAGGGTATGAGATATAGAGGTAGACAGAAAAACGCACGGAGAAGACGAGAAAGACAAGAAAAGACCTCGAGCTGATGCCACGTTGTGACGAAATCAGTTAATCACTTGTGTCTTTTTCATCATTTTCATTTTTTCCTGCATAATCAACTTATTTCTTCATTTTCCTCACTCATCGTCCAATAATTTGGCATATTTTATGCACCTATATTCTTGCCTAGTCACTCCCAGCCATGTTTATGTTTCACCATGTGAATCGTAGTATTATAAGGCTGATTAGACAGGTCAGCGGATAATACTTTTATCACTTAAGTCGTCTAGCCACCTTTTGGTCTCGGACGATCGACGAAAAGCAAGCCAGATTGGCTGTCTAAGAAATCCGTCTGGGAGATGTACGCAAACACAGGTTATAATATGTAATCACTTCCGCTAAACCATCTCTGTAGCAATAGTACGGATAACCTGTCAGAGGAGACAATCGGGGCGGAAGAAATTAGCCAGGAAATAAGTTCACCGATGTGTTTGTAAGTTTGTACAAATGCAATCGGAAGTATTACTGCCATATTTGAAAGAGGTCATGAGTTAAATTTTAAAATTGATATTTTAAAACACGCGGGAGATAGTAATGATTTAACACCCCGACCCACATAGTTCTAAAGAGACAGGATTGGTTTAATTTGAGAGCCGGAATAAACTTTGGTTCTCATTGGAAAGTCTGTCGGACATACCATCTGGGATTTGGACTGAGAAATGGAAATATAATCTATCGAAATCAGAGACACAAACCAGACTGCATCGCAACGTCACATTAGCAACTCCCGGGAACCAGAGAGACATCGGACTAGTATTCCAGAATTAAAAGTGACAGATTGAAGTATTTGGGCGTCTTTATAACTTAAAGAGAACCCGCAATTTTAAATACCAAGACTGGAAACTTAAGGAATCAGAGCACCCGTCATATGAGGAATACTAAAATTTCACCGACAAAGTGTTCGAAGCATCTAATCAAAGTTGTTGTGTCCATTCATCTATGCCGGGTGATTGTGTTCCCAAGTAATTTTGGGTGAGTGTAAACATTTATTTTACCATGTGAATTTTGACATGTCTGTACTTGCTAAGTGGTTATACAAGGCAAATGAGGCTGGAAACCTCAACATATTAAAATGGTATTTCATAAACCACTACAGCAAGCACCGGTGTTTGCTTTATGCTGGAAAATATTGTGACACTTGAGAGACTCGTCCGGGATTAAGAAACCTGAAGATTAATTCCCCTAGAAATCGGAGAATAAATTTTAATTCGACTGAAAATGTTTTGTTAATTATTAGTACAGATAGATTTGATCATTCATGTTGCCATAAGATAAATAAATAATTATAAGGTGAAATAGTTTAAGAGAATAAAGTCAATAATTGACACAAATCAAAATTTTCTATAAAATAATTGAAGGTGGAAAATACTGTAGATTTCTGAAGCTTTATCCTTGTTTTTGTTTTTGTTATGGATATGATAATTTTAGTCAGCTAGTATTTTGAACTTAGAGCGGCAAATTGTATTTTAGTATAGTAGCAATTGCAATTTTCTTGTAGCATGTAAACAGTCTCTCTGCAGAGCATGGCCGAACCACTTTTTACCTAAGTATTGCTCAAGAGATGGGCTTATCGGGCAAAGTTTTATCTGATTTCGTAACCACTTCTGTGAAAGAGGACAAAGACAAGATCGAAGCTGAGATAGCGACTGAAAGGGAAGAAAAAAAATTGGCGAGGGAATATGAAAAGGAAGAGAAAGAAAAGCAAAGAGCTTTCGACAAGTAACAGGCTGACAGACTAAAGACCGAAAAGGACGCGAACAGAGCCCACGCAGAAAAGAGGGAACAAGCCGACAGAGCCCACCAGATTAGATTGAAGGAATTAGAAATTGAAGGCATGAGAGTCGAATCTAGTTCCAGCGCTAGTGGGTCGGAAAGTTCTCAAGGTAGTGATAGGGAAAACATCTCTCATGTGACAGTTCGGAGCGCAGCCTCTTTTCAGTTAGATGTCTACTCCGAGGCTTCGGAGAAAATATTCATCTGTATTGCTAGGTTTGAGTCGTTAGCTGCCACCTATTGCATAGGGAGAGATACAACATGAAGTTATCTCAGAGCCTGAGAGGACCTGCGTACGATGTCTTCCTCAAAGTGACCCCGGAAGACAACAACAATTATCATTTGTTGAAGAAAGCCTTACTTCAACGTTTTCAGTTCAACTCACAAACGTTTCAAAGAGAGTTCAGAAAGCCAAGATGCAGAAAGACGAATCGTATAAGCAGTTTGCTACCCTTTTGTCTATGTACTTGGAAAAGTGGGGATCCCTACGTGCCTTCAACGAATCGTACGAAGGAATACAAGAAATGATAATCGTGGAGCAGTTCACGGACTCGTGATAAAGTAGAGCTGTTTGCTGATCGATACCAGAGCGCCCAGTCGTAAGTGAACCCGTCTAAAAGGCGCCCACACGATAGTCATCCCAAATGAGAGGAGCGCCCTTTCACTGACTCCGAGAGTACGACCAACACCTCACATAAAACGGCCCAACAACAACAACAACCACAGGATCACCACAAGCAGAAACAGAGCAATTCAGCCCAGGGAACTGGAAGTCGATGGTGCAAAGTGTGCTAAAAATTAAACAATTTCAACCTCGGATTGCAAGAGACCGAAAACAAGCTGTTACAATACCGCATGCCAGCTGACGAAGTCGACAGGAACCATGGCTTCCAGGTACGCAACCAAAACCCCAGTCCCCCCCCCCCCATATTAGTGAATAAGTAACTGTTGGTGCCCACACAGTACTTTGTTTATATGATTCGGGCTTTGAGTACTCAGCTCTAGTTTCCGCATCTTTGGTGAAGGCCCACCAACACACTGGTGAAACTGTAGAAATACAGGGGCCCCGAAAGAGCATAGAGCCTATGATTCTTCCAGTTGCGGAAACTGATGTTTCAACCCGATATGTGCGAGGCAAAATCAATGCCGCAGTTGTAGACGACTTAGTCTATACTGTCATTTTAGGGAGAAAATATGTCTTCCTTGGGGATCCTTCACATAAACCCAGGTCGACACAAGAGAAATAGAACATAGGACACGCCCAAGTGGCCCGTTAACTCTCATCTCTAGCCAGCCCAACATATCGGAGCTGAAGAAGGCACAAAGGGATGATAAATCCCTAAAGCCTTGCTTTTCTAAAAGTTGTATGGCAATTACTCTCATACTCCTCATGGAGCATTTTACAGAGATAAAGGTTTAGTTTACAGACGGGTAGGAATAAGAGACAATTAGTTGTCCGACTCCCATATCGCACCCGCCTAATGCAAGAAATGCATTCGACCCTGCCCCATCCTAATGCAGAAATGCGTGCCTTGGAAAAAAGGTCTCCTTGAACCACTTCTGGCCAGGTATGTGACAGGAAATTCGACAGTTTGTGAGAGATTGCGCTGTTCGCCACAACCCGGACAACCAGAGTGGTGAAAACCACGAAACTACCAAGAACGAGTTTGAGCAGAGCATCCAACACCAAACATTGGATAGCTTGTACCTCAACTCATCATTTCTATGTAGCAAAGCAGAGTTACGACAAGCGCAGATGGATGACATTACCCTAGCGCCGTACTCTGTACACAGTCATATACAGGCAACCCATGCTTCAGTTGGAACATTTTTCAAAGAACATGGAATTATTTATTGACGGACGAGGCAGGAGACGCAACTCGTAGTGCCTCTCCCCTTAAGACCCTCCGTTATGAAAACAGCCCACAGTGAATAATCTTAGAGAGGTTTACGTTTGGCCCAAACGATGGGAAGACGTTCGACAGTACGTATAAAACTGTACACATTGCCATGCGAGCAATTTAAACGCTTGTTAACGTTATAATGAGGAGATGAACACTGTCATCTAGAACAGTATTAGAAGAACGCACAAACCATGTAAACGTGAATGCCCTGACTTGGATATTTAATAAAACACCTTAGGTGACGGGGTATCTATGACGAAATCAGTTAATGAGTTAATCATTGTCTTTTTACACAATTTTCGTTCTCTCCTGCATTATCAACTTATTTCTTCATTTTCCTCAAACATCGTCCTATTATTTGGCATATTTTATGCACTTAAATTCTGGCCTAGTCACTCCCAGACTTGTTTGTGTTGCACCATGTGAATCGTAGTATTACAAGGCTAATTAGACAGGTCAGCGTTTAATACTTTTATCACTTAAGTCGTCTAGCCACCTTTGATAGAAACGGTCATTGTTGACACAATGTGATATCGCACGGAGAATATTTATTCAGAGAGGTTAACATTGGTGGGTGGACAGTGAGACAATGCGCCTGTTAATCTTCAGCCCATAAATGTACTTACCAGAGGCATTGGTTCTTGTGTCTTTGTTCACCCATTCTGAAATTAAATGACCACACCGTATTCCGTACATTTGCCTGCGCGGGGTTAGTCTAATTGCAATTCGCAGGTAGGGGTGGAAGGACGAGCGCGGGGTTAGTCTATTATGCATTTAGCAGGTGGGGGTGGCAGCATGGCACATGAATGTATTAAGCATAGCTGTATTATACAGGGGAGTGAAGAGTTAGAGACTTCACTACAGTAAGACCAGCTTTATGATGCAGGGGAGTGAAGTGTTACAGACTTCACTACAGTAAGACCAGCTTTATGATGCAGGGGAGTGAAATGTTACAGGTTTCACTACAGTAAGACCAGCTTTATGATGCAGGGGAGTGAAGTGTTACAGACTTCACTACAGTAAGACCAGCTTTATGATGCATTGGAGTGAAGTGTTAGAGACTTCACTACAGTAAGACCAGCTTTATGATCCATTGGAGTGAAGTGTTAGAGACTTCACTACAGTAAGACCAGCTTTATGATACAGGGGAGTGAAGTGTTACAGACTACACTACAGTAAGACCAGCTTTATGATACAGGGGAGTGAAGTGTTACAGACTTCACTACAGTAAGACCAGCTTTATGATGCATTGGAGTGAAGTGTTTGAGACTTCACTACAGTAAGACCAGCTTTATGATGCATTGGAGTGAAGTGTTAGAGACTTCACTACAGTAAGACCAGCTTTATGATGCAGGGAGTGAAGTGTTACAGACTTCACTACAGTAAGACCAGCTGTATGATACAGGAAGGAGACCCCACCGGTAGGTAGAAGCAGAAAAGAAGGTGTACAGGCTTTCAACAAATCCAAAGAAAATGACTGCTTCCGTCCGCAAACAGTTAAGATAAAAATAATGAAGAGTCACACTAAGTCACCCTCTTATGCTCTTTCTCTCACAATTTCGTGACACCAAATGAAAAAGCGCTAAAGAAGGCATAAATCACAAGATCATTGGTTTAATGCTCGTATTTGAAGATGACCAAAAAATTATGTACATATTTATTGGCGCGGGGCCCCAAAAAGCGCGGGGCTCGTGGCATATGCTACTTTTGCTACTACGTTAATCCGGCTCTGATTGTATCAATATTTGACAAGGATCAGTGCGTAGCGAGGGAACCCCCTCCCCACCCAGCCCTCCCCACCCAGCGGCGAAAACAAATAAAGGATTTCTTGCCAGGGTACAGTTTTGTGGGTTTTCTGGGCCCTAAAAAGGACTATGGTGCAGTTTTGTGAGTTTTCTGGGCCCAACAAAGACACAATACCCAGCACAGTTTCTCCAGAGGTCGTCCAATGCAGGGAAACGGATTTGGCACGCGTTAGGAGGGATCTCTAGCCGTGTCCGAAGCAGGGGTAGCAACAACAAAAGCTCCAACCATAGGTCCCATATACAACATGAAAAGCGAGGAAAACTGAATGAACTCCACACAATAACTAAAGAACCACCATTAGTTCACAATAATAGCACTCAAAATAAAGTCACCATACACCCCGACCCAAGTTCCTGTCTAATCAACATTGAGAACAGGAATTACAGAGCGCGCATACATACAGGAGCATATGTAAGCCCCATAAGGGAACAACTTTATAAGCAAATAAAGAAATACGCACAGTTCCAGCATTCCAGAACATACATGGCCTCTGTAACTGGGGAAGAATTGAAATCCTTAGGCATTGCCCATGTCACATTTAAGATTGGCAGCCAGACAATCACACGTGCATTCGTTATCACTAGAAGCATGAGTAGAAATTTTATCCTAGGAAGAGATTTTCTGTCAAAACACCAAGCCCGGATATATTTTGATCTACGGAAAATAAGAATAAATGAAGAATGTGTAGAACTCCAAGATGACATCCATATTGCATCATTGATTCGTTTAACAGCCCCGGTTACCCTCTTATCAAATTCATTAGTCATAGGCAAGGGTAGGATCAAAGCGTCACAATATATAAAACCTGGACAAATTATTCACGTGGAACCCATACCGGGAGAAGATATAAATGAAGACCCAATGCTATTTATTACGGAAGGAATAGCAGAAGTCACAACAAACAGAGACTTCCCGGTTATGATAGTCAATACATCTGGTAAAACGACAACCATTGCTAGAGGTGCTATCATAGCTCAAGTACAATCATCCTCCATACGAGACACCTACAAAACTAAACAAGGTAACACTGACCGACATAATGCAGGCGAGAGTCATACCCATCAATCCCCGCCCCCCGCATCAGACCACACAATACATCCCCGCCACCCCATCGACTCTGCTGCATGGCACGTTAGGTCTAGAGGTAAGACTGATCGAGATAGGAGGTTTCATAAACAAAACATCACTTCGCAGAACCATACCCATCAGTCCCCGCGTCAGACAACACAATACACCCCCCGCCGCCCCCAAGGTTCAGTGCAAGTGCTTCGACACATCATAATACCGCCATGGAGAAAGACGGAGAGTTCAAAACAAGCTAAACAATTGCCCGGAGGATACCTGGAAGCACCGAAAAGAGAAATGGTATACACGGATGGCACAGAATATTATCAGAACACCCGCAAATATCGAACACGAAGACAACCAGAAATCATTTATCAGTTTAAATACCCAGATATGGTTGATAAAGAGATCATTATAGAAGCCTATCGGAATACACAGTCTCCTAAGGAAAAACGTAGCCCCACGAGGAACACTGTAAACCTAGTTATACAAGATCAACCCAGGTTGCAAAGATGTAGAGTAAGCAACCTTCGCAAAATCCCATACACTTCGAATCGATGTAGATCACAGAACGATCGAGCTGTTTCATTCCCTACACAAGACCGTATAAATTACATTGCTACAAATCGACGTCACTTCAATCACAAAAGAGAGACTCTTACCACCACCATCACCCAACCAGACGAATAATCCCTTTGATGTCCTGCCACACAACTGGATGGATAAATTGCCGTAGTGAAAGTGAGAGCGCACAAGTACATTGCCGTAGAGAAAGAGAGAGCGCACAAATACATTGCCGTAGAGAAAGAGAGAGCAGAGAGAGCGCACAAGAACATTGCCGTAGTGAAAGAGAGAGCGCACCAGTTATCGTGCTAGTAGATAAGACGACATTTTTAACGATCTTGGCAAACAGTGAGAGAGATTTGCCTCGCGAAGACACAGTGTTACATTTTTCGCGCGAATTTAAGAAAAAAAATTTAATAAACGTACGGTGCTCCGTTTGGCTTCTAAATTTAAACAATTTTAGTCTGTGGGTTAAAAAATGCATGGGAAACAAACAGCCAAGGATCCAGACCCCCAGGACGACCCAGAGTCCGCTGGGAGGACAACATTAGACAATCTTTGAAGGACCGAGGACTAGAATGGAACCAGACCAGGAGGAAGACAGCCGATAGGATAGTCTGGCGCTCTCTCTTCCAAACCTCTACACCTCACGGTAGAAGGGGAACGACTAAGTAAGTAAGTAAGGGTGAATAAATACACAAGTACCGAGACATTAGCTCTTTTATTTTTCCTAAAGTTCGTGGTTCGAAGCTACAGGACGGTTCTTAGTACCAGACCAATCTGAAGTAAGAATCTTCGCCATTATCTTGTGATTCAAGAACATGGATTCAACACCAACTACATGCAGACTTTCAGAAAGTCGCCTAAATGACTGAATCAAAGACGATGACATTGCGTTAAATGGTTTTAAAACTATTCGGCGCAACGCAAGCAAAAAAACAAGAGACAGGTGTAATAGTTTATATTTCCACTTCGCTTAATTTTCGCCGCAGAAACGACTTAGAGACAGTAGAGATAGAATGTGTATGGTTGGAAAAAAAGCTACCAAACCAGGGCCCATTTCTGGTGGGTATCTTTATCGAAATCCTAGTGCAGGACCTATCTGGTACGAAGATTTCACCATCATGATGGACAATGTATTTGTGAAGACACCCACCTTGACATTAGGAGTGAAGTTCATCTAGACGCCTCTAGAGAAGAGTCCTCATCACAAAAGACCTGACAATGACCCATTGCAGTACTCAGCCAGTTAAGTTGTGTTTTTTTTTTTTGTAACAGGCGCAAACAACGGACAATTACAAACAGTCCCCAATTAAGTCTCGATGAAGAAAATATTTTTTAAACCCCCTAAAATCAT